>CM060619.1:22417989-22432989 GCA_030578275.1 Meda fulgida
CTCTGCTGGCTAAACCTCTCGTGAACTTGGTTAGCTTAGTTGGGAGAGCTTAGTTGGGAGAGCTTAGTTGGGAGAGCTTAGTTGGGAGAGCTTAGTTGGGAGAGCTTAGTTGGGAGAGCTTAGTTGGGAGAGCTTAGTTGGGAGAGCTTAGTTGGGAGAGCTTAGTTGGGAGAGCTTAGTTGGGAGAGCGTTAGACTGAAGATCTGAAGTTCCATGGTTCAATCCCGGGATTAGGCAGAGGAACCGTGTCCGTGTCTTTTGGTCGAGGGGGTCCAGTCACCAAATGCCACCTCCTCTCTTCCTTATTCCGCCTAGCCTTATCGACATCAGCCTCTCAGACGTCCAGGTATCAGGGCATGTTGGTTCCATGGTGTAATGGTTAGTACTCTGGACTTTGAATCCAGTGATCCGAGTTCAAATCTCGGTGGGACCATTTTAGCGGAAAGGAGTTAAAAAACAGAGGTGATGTGCAACTGCTACTGTGGCGGTGAAATTGACACTCTCAAACCGAGTCGGAATCGGGAAAACATGGGCTTGAAAAGCAAAGGCTTCGCTTCACTTGCTCCTTGCTATCGTGCTTGTAGGCTGAAAGACTTTACTCTCTGCTGTTCGGTGGGAAAAGTTGACCCACGCCAAGGTTCCATGGAGTAATGGTTAGAACTCAGAATCTGGCGATGCGAGTTAAAATCTCGGTGGGACCTGCGTTTGCCAGTAATGTGTGCAGGGCCTCGTCCAAAAAAACTTTTCGCCAGCAGTGAGCCTCAAAAGCTCATCTAGGGAGTGACCCTTGAAGGGAGCGCAAAAGGGCAAAACAGCACGTGGAGAATGCGACATCGATCCCGCTACCTCTCGCATGCTAAGCAAGCGCTCTGCCATTTGAGCTAATTTCCCTTGACAGTGCAGCAGAAGGTGTCCATCGCTCTCAAAGAAAAAGGCAAGGATAGATCCCTAGCATGTGTGCAGGTGCTGCAGCGCGAGTTCCAATGGCCACAAAGAAGAGAGACCGTATTTCCTCCGTAATGGCAACTTTTCACTGGCTACCATTCAGTTGTAGATTTAATTCAAATATCGCGCTTTATGCCATGCGAGTGGAAATGTTTGCGGCCATGAAGCAGCAGGAAGGACTTTTGTGTTGGCTCATTAGTCTAGGGGTATGATTCTCGCTTTGGGTGCAAAAGGTCCCGAAAGTGAAATAGCTCAGTTGGGAGAGCGTTAGACTTAAGATCTGAAGGTCCCTGGTTCAATCCCGGGTTTCGGCAGAGGAACTGTGTCAGTGTCATTTGGTCGAGGGGGTCCAGTCACCAAACGACACCTCCTCTCTTCCTTATTCCGCCTAGCCTTATCGACATCTGCCTCTCAGACGGCCAGGTGTCAGGGCGTGTTGGTACCATGGTGTAATGGTTAACACTCTGGACTTTGAATCCAGTGATCCGAGTTCAAATCTCGTTGGCACCTTTATAGCGGAAAGGAGTTAAAAAACAGAGGTGATGTGCAACTGCTACTGTGGCGGTGAAATTAGTACTCTCAAACCGAGTCGGAATCAGGGAAACATGGGCTTGAAAAGCAAAGGCTTCGCTTCACTTGCTCCTTGCTATCGCGCTTCTAGGCTGAATGACTTAACTCTCTGCTGCTCGGTGTTAAAAGGTGGCCAAGGCTAAGCGAGCGCTCTACCATTTGATCTAATTCCCCTCGACGGTGCAGCAGAAGGTGTCCATCGTTCTCGAACACAACGGCGAGGAGCACTCCCTAGCATGTGCGCAGCTGCTGCAGCGCGGTTTCCAATGGCCACAAAGAAAAGAGACCGTATTTCCTCTGTGCTGGCAACTTTGCACGGGCCTACCGTTTAGTTGTAGATTTAAATAAAATACTGCTCTTTGAGCCATGCAAACGGAGATGTTTGCGGCCAGGCGGCAGCAGCAGCAAGGATTACTGTGTGGGCTCGTTGGTCTAGGGGTATGATTCTCGCTTTGGAGAGGTCTGGGGTCAAATCCCGGACGAGCCCGTTTTTAGGTTTTGTTTTCAAGTGATTCAAATTGATGACGCAAGAGATTCAAATTAGATGTATGCTGTTGCTGATCACTATCAGGGGGATAGATCAGAGAGTGCTGAATGGTGGGACCGGCAGGCAATTGTCTAGGTATGGACCATAGTCTATTGTTGATACTGACAAAAGTGATAGCCAATCACAAGCAAAAACCACATTAGCCAAACCCTGAACGTCACTTCACCAAAAACAGCAGACTAAGTAGGAGGCAACGCACCCAGATAGTAAGCAGTAAACAAACAGCGCAACCGACAAAGAGAGCGTTAACTCACCCATCTGAGGAGCCGAGCGTGGTAGAGATCTAACAGGGTAGAGAGCTTGCAGCAGCCCGATGCCAAACTTATCAACAGTTCAGTTCAGAGTTCAACAGTGAAAAAATGGAGTGACCCAACCAGGCGCAAATCAGCTGCATAGACACGCACGGCGTTCTCCACGTCTAACAGACAGCAGAGGTAGCCAGTGACAACAGTCCAGGTCAGAAATCAATAGTGAGAAACAGAGTAATCCACACAGAGTTCTGATGAAAAATAAATACATTTCCGATATACGGCCAAAACATACAAACAATCCAGGTGTGAAGCGGCTGCACAAACGCGCACAGCGTACTCGACCCGGAAACAGAGTGTTAATCGAGAGATGTTTGCGGCCAGGTGGCAGCAGCAGCAAGGATTTCTGTGAAGGCTCGTTGGTCTAGGGGTATGATTCTCGCTTAGGGTGCGAGAGGTCCCGGGTACAAGTCCCGGACGAGCCCTTTCTTAGGCTTTGCTTAAACTAGGGCAACCAGGATATTTCAGAGAAATTGGGGATAATAACAGTCAGAGCAGGGCCGGTTAGCTCAGTTGGTTAGACCGTGGTGCTAATAACGCCAAGGTCGTGGGTTCGATCCCCGTACGGGCCATCGTTTTGCTCTCTGGGACCTTCAGCTCTGCTCGACTCGAAAGTGACGGGCGGTCTCCCACAAATCTCTGCTGGCCAAATAGCTGGAGGACCCGGCCGAAATAGCTCAGTGCGTTAGACTGAAGATCTAAAGGTCCCTGGTTCAATCCCGGGTTTCAGCAGAAGAACCTCATCCCTGTGTTTTTGGTCCGGTGACCAAACGCCACCTCCTGTCTACCTGATTCCACCTGACAAAAACAGAGGTTATTCGCAACTGCTAATGTGGGAGTGAAACTGGCACTCTAAAACAGTCGTATCGGGGGAACGTGGGCTTAAGAAGCAAATGCTTCACTTGCTCTTTGCTATCGCGCTTCTAGACTGAATGACTTAACTCTCTGCTGCTCACTGAAAAGGGAAAAGGCAGCCCACGCCAAGGTTCCATGGTGTAATGGTTAGCACTCTGGACTCTGAATCCAGTGAGCCGAGTTCAAATCTCGGTGGGACCTGCTTTTTGCCAGGAATGTGTGCAGGACCTCGTCCGATAAAAACTTTTTCAGACAGCAGTGATCCTCAAAAGCTCATCTAGGGAGTGCCCCTTAAACTGAGCGTAAAAGGGCAATACGCCGCGTGGAGAATGCGGGCATCGATCCCGCTACCTCTCGCATGCTAAGCGAGCGCTCTACCGTTTGAGCTAATTCCCCTCAAACGATGTAGACAGAAGGTGTCCATCGCTCTCGAAGACAACGGCGAGGAGCCCTCCCTAGCATGTGCGCAGCTGCTGCAGCGCGGTTTCCAATGGCCACAAAGAAAAGAGACCGTATTTCCTCTGTGCTGGCAACTTTGCACGGGCCTACCGTTTAGTTGTAGATTTAAATAAAATACTGCTCTTTGAGCCATGCAAACGGAGATGTTTGCGGCCAGGCGGCAGCAGCAGCAAGGATCACTGTGTGGGCTCGTTGGTCTAGGGGTATGATTCTCGCTTAGGGTGCGAGAGGTCTGGGGTCAAATCCCGGACGAGCCCGTTTTTAGGTTTTGTTTTCAAGTGATTCAAATTGATGACGCAAGAGATTCAAATTAGATGTATGCTGTTGCTGATCACTATCAGGGGAATAGATCAGAGAGTGCTGAATGGTGGGACCGGCAGGCAATTGTCTAGGTATGGACCATAGTCTATTGTTGATACTGACAAAAGTGATAGCCAATCACAAGCAAAAACCACATTAGCCAAACCCTGAACGTCACTTCACTAGAAACAGCAGACTAAGTAGGAGGCAACGCACCCAGATAGTAAGCAGTAAGCAAACAGCGCAACCGACAAAGAGAGCGTTAACTCACCCATCTGAGGAGCCGAGCGTGGTAGAGATCTAACAGGGTAGAGAGCTCGCAGCAGCCCGATGCCAAACTTATCAGAAGTTCAGTTCAGAGTTCAACAGTGAAAAAATGGAGTGACCGAACCAGGCGCAAATCAGCTGCACAGACACGCACGGCGTTCTCCACGTCTAACAGACAGCAGAGGTAGCCAGTGACAACAGTCCAGGTCAGAAATCAATAGTGAGAAACGGAGTTATCCACACAGAGTTCCGATGAAAAATAAATACATTTCCGATATACGGCCAAAACATACAAACAATCCAGGTTTGAAGCGGCTGCACAAACGCACACAGCGTACTCGACCCGGAAACAGAGTGTTAATCGAGAGATGTTTGCGGCCAGGTGGCAGCAGCAAGGATGTCGGTGAAGGCTCGTTGGTCTTGGGGGGATATGATTCTCGCTTAGGGTGCGAGAGGTCCCGGGTTCAAATCCCGGACGAGCCCTTTCTTAGGCTTTGCTTAAACTAGGGCAACCAGGATATTTCAGACAAATTGGGGATGATAACAGTCAGAGCAGGGCCGGTTAGCTCAGTTGGTTAGAGCGTGGTGCTAATAACGCCAATTCGCGGGTTCGATCCCCGTATGGGCCACTGTTTTGCTCTCTGGGACCTTCAGCTCTGCTCGACTCGAAAGTGACGGGCGGTCTCCCACAAATCTCTGCTGGCCAAATAGCTGGAGGACCTGGCCGAAATAGCTCAGTTGGGAGAGCGTTAGACTGAAGATCTAAAGGTCCCTGGTTCTATCCCGGGTTTCGGCAGAGGAACCTCGTCACTGTGTTTTTGGTCCGGTGACCAAACACCACCTCCTGTCTACCTGATTCCACCTGACAAAAACAGAGGTTATTCGCAACTGCTGATGTGGGAGTGAAACTGGCACTGTAAAACAGTCGTATCGGGGGAACATGGGCTTAAGAAGCAAATGCTTCACTTGCTCTTTGCTATCGCGCTTCTAGACTGAATGACTTAACTCTCTGCTGCTCGCTGAAAAGGGAAAAGGCAGCCCACGCCAAGGTTCCATGGTGTAATGGTTAGCACTCTGGACTCTGAATCCAGTGATCCGAGTTCAAATCTCGGTGGGACCTGCTTTTTGCCAGGAATGTGTGCAGGACCTCGTCCGATAAAAACTTTTTCAGACAGCAGTCATCCTCAAAAGCTCATCTAGGGAGTGCCCCTTAAACTGAGCGTAAAAGGGCGATACGCCACGTGGAGAATGCAGGTATCGATCCCGCTACCTCTCGCATGCTAAGCGAGCGCTCTACCATTTGAGCTAATTCCCCTCAAACGATGTGGAGAGAAAGTGTCCATCGCTCTCGAAGACAACGGCGAGGAGCACTCCCTAGCATGTGCGCAGCTGCTGCAGCGCGGTTTCCAATGGCCACAAAGAAAAGAGACCGTATTTCCTCTGTGCTGGCAACTTTGCACGGGCCTACCGTTTAGTTGTAGATTTAAATAAAATACTGCTCTTTGAGCCATGCAAACGGAGATGTTTGGGGCCAGGCGGCAGCAGCAGCCAGGATCACTGTGTGGGCTCGTTGGTCTAGGGGTATGATTCTCGCTTAGGGTGCGAGAGGTCTGGGGTTCAAATCCCGGACGAGCACGTTTTTAGGTTTTGTTTTCAAGTGATTCAAATTGATGACACAAGAGATTCAAATTAGATGTATGCTGTTGGTGATCACTATCAGGGGGATAGATCAGAGAGTGCTGAATGGTGGGACCGGCAGGCAATTGTCTAGGTATGGACCATAGTCTATTGTTGATACTGACAAAAGTGATAGCCAATCACAAGCAAAAACCACATTAGCCAAACCCTGAACGTCACTTCACCAAAAACAGCAGACTAAGTAGGAGGCAACGCACCCAGATAGTAAGCAGTAAACAAACAGCGCAACCGACAAAGAGAGCGCTAACTCACCCATCTGAGGAGCCGAGCGTGGTAGAGATCTAACAGGGTAGAGAGCTCGCAGCAGCCCGATGCCAAACTTATCAACAGTTCAGTTCAGAGTTCAACAGTGAAAAAATGGAGTGACCCAACCAGGCGCAAATCAGCTGCACAGACACGCACGGCGTTCTCCACGTCTAACAGACAGCAGAGGTAGCCAGTGACAACAGTCCAGGTCAGAAATCAATAGTGATCGGTCCGATAAAAACTTTTCCAGACAGCAGTGATCCTCAAAAGCTCATCTAGGGAGTGCCCCTTAAACTGAGCGTAAAAGGGCGGTACGCCGCGTGGAGAATGCGGGCATCGATCCCGCTACCTCTCGCTTGCGCCTGCTGCATCCTACCGATTGAGCCAAAGTAAGCCCAAAGTAAGCCCACGTGAGCCAATCACGTTTCTCTGCTGTGGCTTACTTTTGACCAATCGCATTTCTCTCCTGTGGCTTAGTTTTGACCAATCGCGTTTCTCTCCCGTGGCTTACTTTTGACCAATCGCGTTTCTCTCCTGTGGCTTACTTTTGACCAATCGCGTTTCTCTCCTGGCTCTGCTCCTGTTCTGCTCCTGTGGCTTACTTTTGACCAATCGGCGAACGCTATTATTATCGTCATCTTTGCAATCTTTGCAACAGGTAAGTCTATTCTTCACGACTATCATTATTTACTCATAAACAGTGTGTGTTTTTAGACAATTAAACATGCCAATAAAGCTAGCTAGCGTGTAATAGCACACATTTTCTTCTGTACATGTGAACATGCAACTTTACCATGATATACAGTAAAAAACATGTCACTACTGTCAAGATAATTAGCCGACCGCTAATTAAGCTATATCCTCCCCAAACCATTTTTTGTTGTTGTTGTTGTTGTTGTTACGTCATTCATTACATTATTTTGAGCACAAGAACATTTTTACTAAAACCTTTAAAAAAAGTTTAATTCATATATGTTATACTATACTAGGTTATACAACAGTATACATATTTATGTTATCTTTTTAAATACTATGTTATACATATTTAAAAAGACATGAATAAGCAAAAACAAGTTTTTTTGTTTCAACAAATGATTCTCTTATAAAAGATATACCAAAACGATTTGATATACCATTTTAAGTTTTAGATCTGTTTGATGATCATATTATTATGAATTGTCATAAACGCCTTTATGTTATATTTGGTGTTTCTTAGTAATCTCTGCCACAAAAGCTAAACAAAACAAAACGATTTAAGCATGGCATGATACCAGCAAGATTGTACCAAGAAGTGTTATTTATTTTCTTATTAATAAGTTCATCACACTATTTACAATTTGTACACAAGGCAATTCAAAGCTATTCACAGTTGTATAAAAAACAATAATGCTTATGCTCATAATAATAATAATCATTAATTATTATAATATTATAATATTTGATTACATAAAAAAGAAATGCTGTAGTAAAATACTTTCAGTTGGAATATGACAGCTATGTAACGTTCTGTTTATGCCTATGTCCTTTCAGATTATGTATGCATACCCGGTTTTACGAAGAACCTCTGAGGGTCGACTCCTTATGGGGCCAACTGAGGAGGCCAATAGGAGGGAGATCGTGTTGGCAGGGAGGGCCAGGTGTGAGGAGGAGGTCCTGGCTGAGGCCACTGCCTTTGTGAGGCAGAATGGAGGGAATCCTGGAGACCAGTTCCTGGTTCTGGCTCACTGCAAGATCCAGTTTGGGAAACACCAGGGTCAGAGGTTCCTGTGGCTGCTGGAGAACTCACTGGGGTATGCCTGCTATCTGGTCAGCAGCATTTTGGGGGAGGAGGAGAGGGACAACCCGCTGTCGGCCAACAAACACCTGTTCCTCAGATACACCTCGCAGATCAGGGAGGTAGGCGAGGCTGTGGAGGTGTATCAGAAAAAACAGGCCATGCTGCAGGAGGCCCAGAGGACAGGAGAATCTGGATGTCTGATGGTGGAGTTTGAGGATTTTAAGGGTACGTCAATGAAGGAGGTGTACGAGGACCCAAGCAAGGAGGCCCAGGCTCTCATCACCTACCTGAAGAAGGCAAAGGCCAGGCCTAACACCAATATGGCCCTTTTCAAAGCATACGTGCTGAAGAGGCAGGCTCCAGCCCACGTGCCCACCACCACTGTGCCCACTGCATCTGTCCTCACTGCTGCTGTGCCCACTGCCACTGTGTCTGTTCCTCCTCCACCTACTGCCACTAAGAACAGGCCACTGCTGGCGACCAATGTGAAGGTCCTGTTGGTGCGGGGGAAGCATTTATCTGCTTCACAGCTGGCACAAATGATTTTATCTCCAGCCAAACCCTGTAAGTGATTTGCAAGCTTTAAAATCATTACAGTATATATTATGCAGTATATATGTCTAACGAAAATACGTGTTCAACAGCTGCAGGACCACGTGTACCTCCTGCGTCTGAGTCCGCAGCCCGGAGACAGCTCTTTACATGTGGTGAGTATCACTTAACGCATACAAGTGTGTTGGTGACATGTGCTTAGTGTTTTATGTTATTTTACAGACTCTGCTGCTACGGATTTTTTTGAGGAGGAAGATGACCTGGAGATGGCAACTGTAGCCTCGCAAGCTGAGGAACAACTTCCTCAAGGTATATAAATCTTAAACATTATTTTACAAACAATTACAAATAAAACAAAACAGTATTTTTTAAATGACATATATTATTATTTTATTTCACAACACAGAGGAATGGCACTTCTCAGGTGTCAATCTACATTCACTCTTTGAGTGAACATCCTCAAAGGAAAAAAGAGAATTTAAAGGTGTATGTAAAAGGTTTTATTTCATTTTTTATCGTAATCACTGACTAAAGCTCATTCTTGTCATCTCACACTTCCCCCACTCCCCTTGGAATAAGTGGCTGTTTTAGTGTTTGGTCTGCTTCGCTTCACACTTGGCTGATCCCATCTTTTTTTCTTCTTGTATTTCTTCTAATGGTGCTTGGATGAAAAACAGGATGATTTTCATTGCTTCCTTTCATCTTTTCATCATCATGTCGTCTCTCTACTAATCATACATGCTTTGCAGTAAACCTTGTAATCGCAGTAGCTGTCCAGCAGATCTGAGAAAGTCATGCAGTGAAAGTCTAAAACAATAAGATAATTTTGTTGTGTTTTTTTACGCTCCAGCCACTGCAGGCTCGAGAGGCCCTGCTCCTGCCCCGGCTCGTGCTACTGCCCCTGCTCCTGCCCCTTATCCTGCTCCTCCAGCATTGTGGACCCCTGGCCAGGCGTCCCAGTCGCCTGCAGAGCTTCCTGTCCACTGGAAAGAGCAACTCCCATCTTTCAAGAAGGACTGGATCAGGAAGACTCTGTTCAGGGCCAACATAAAAACAGGGAAGCCTGAGCTGACGCCACATCCCAACTTCTGGTGGTACCCTCCCCAGCCCCCGACCGTCTTCACCCAGCCCCCTACTTCTCCTGATATCTTCTTCTGCCGCCCTCTGTTCCTCTGGATGCCGCTGAAGATGTGGTCCATTCCACTTGTCTGTGTCCAGCCAGCCTGCAATAACCACAAGCCGACAGCTGCTGGCCTTTATCGCACTGTGCGCAAGGTCCTGGACATAGACGGGTGGTATGACATGGCCACAGAGTATCTGGAGTGCAAAGGGTGCAAGAAGAAGTATTCAGCCTGGTCTGAAGACATCCTGGGACAGCTCGACATGGGACACCGCAGAAAATTCCCCGCCATTCTGACATACAGGTAGAACACATTCATATTTAGAGCAATGCACTGTAATTTGTTGTACTGTATATAATCAAATACGTTGATTTACTGATATTAACATTGAAATAATAAGATGTGGCACTGAACAGAATTATTTGACTGTCTGTAGGTACTCGTGTGACTACCGTGTAGTCATAATGATGCGGGAGAGGACCCGGGGCAACAGTGTCACACAGCTTCACAAAAAGCTGCAGGAGCAACACACCTCAGCGTGGTCACAGCGGACGCTGGAGTACCTCACTGTCTGTGAGCCCTTCGCAGACTCCTCCATCTTTGAGCCTCCACTCTTTTCTGCGCCCCCGCCCCTCCCACCCATCCCCAAACCCAAGTGGCTGTCGTCTGTGTATGCCAGGGACGTCCTCTTGCGGCTACCTGAGGTCAAGGCCAAAATAACCTCAGTCTTTGGCTCTGTCCTCAAGATGGACTCCACCAAAAAGGTATAAAAAGTCAAGTTTGAGTAATAATAATTGTTATTATCTTAAATTTTTCTGACATTTGTTTATTCTACTGTTTTTTTTTTACATAGGTCACCAAAAAACTGGCCGGCGCTGCTGCCAACACTGCTGGTTGGTGCACTAATGTAGGCAATGAGCACGGCCAGGTGTTGGTGTCAGTCCTCACAGCGGCAGAGGGGCATGGATTGTGGCCCATGGCGGTGGGTCTCATGAAGAGGTACAGGGAGACGGGAGTGGCACCACCCGCCGTCATGTATGTGGACAGAGACTGCTGCAGCCCACACGCGCACAGACAGTCGCAGGTCAGAGCCATGTTCATAGAGTGGGATGAGCTCCAAGTGCGCCTAGACATTTGGCACTTCATGCGGCGCTTTGCAGCAGGTGTCATCACGGAGGCTCGTCAGCTCTACGGCACCTTCATGGCTCGGCTTTCCAGGTGCATCTTTGAGCTGGATCCAGATGATGTCGCTGCTCTACGGTTGGCCAAACAGGGGGAGTTACAGGCCAGAGGAGCTGGTCCAGTCTCAGAGAAGGCTCTGGATAGGCTGATCACCAGGAAGGAGTTGGCACTGCACTGTCGCAAGCGGACCAGAGGAGTGGAGGAGACCACCTGGAGGATCAAGGCGCTCATTGATGAGATGGACAGTGAGAAGGGGAGGGACACACTGTGGGTGTACCACTGCTGGACCACGAGCGAATCCAACAGGTCTGGATAGACCAGCAGAGACACATCGCCTGTATTCAGGACCCAGAGGGCTTCCCTCTGTACCAGAAGACAGACACACTGAAGAAGGGTGGTGTGGAGCTCAGCTGCTATCGCTGTGCTCGTGGCTCCACCTCCTTGGAGTCTTTCCACCTCCATTTAAATCGCTTCATCCCAGGTAGGTTATAACTTTTATAACCTGCAAAAAACTTTAAACTTTAATAACCTATTCTGCCATACTGAATACATAGATAACATATATTTGACTTTATTTGACCTGTAGGGACCAGTGCCAGTGATGCGCATTTCCAGGCCTATCTCCTGGAAGGCCTGATGCGCTGGAACCAGGACCGGATGGATGAAGCAGTGAGGGGAAAGACTGACCTGAGGACCTACAGTAGCGTTGAGAGGGAGGCAATGGACCGGCTCAGCCGCAAAGTGCTGAAGATGTCCCTGGATGATCGCTACCAGCCTCCAGGGGCTTACACAGGTGAGAATTATTCATGTTAACTCAAACAAAAGATTATACATTATACAGGTGTATGAGTGTTTGAGTGTACATTTTTTATATTGTATTTCAAATAATTCAACTATTGTTGGAGTTATTTGTACTTTGTTTAATTTAGGCTTAATTTGACCCTTTATAGCCTTATTTCTTTGCTTTCTTTTGCTAAAGTGAATTTGCTTTATTTTGCATTTATGCTTATTATCTTCTTGTTTATTATTTTAATTTTTTGATCTTTTAAACTGCGTCAAGCCTACAAACCATCAAACTTTGAAAAGTTTGATTGTTTTTTTGTTTCAGTTTGTTATGGACAAAAAGCCACTACAGCTATAATAATGTGAATGTGCTTTGTATGTGTGTTCTTTTGCAGGGGAGCTGCTGGGTATGGAGTATCTGTACAGTCAGTCTGGGAAATCCCTGACTGTTATGGATAACCCAGAAGAGGAGGATCGGCTGGTGGAGCAGATGACTGATGAGGTGGTGCAGGACGAAGGCTTTGTTGAGGAGGAACCTGAGGACCTCACCATGCCAGTCCTCTATGACCCCATTGAGTCAAGTCCCCAACTAAGAAGGATGGAGTCCGTCTTCCTCGTTGGACTAAGGTGCTCACGGATTACCACCACATCCGAGACCTGGTGCTGAACTGCCAAACTCTGATGGAGGCCACGTCACTTCAGCTGTTTATGCTGAATCAGAGGACTCTCACTCAGTGGTAAGCATGGTTTTACATTGTCATTTGAAAGAAAGGGATAGCAGTTATTTATTTATTATGAATACATTTTTTGATTGCAGGTTTAATCGAAGGGAGAACACCCAGGAAGTGACTGTCCTTACCCAGGGCCTTGCTGCAGAAGACCGCATCGCTGTGGCCAGCTCACAGCTTCCTGCTCCGCGGGAAAAGCTGGATGAGGCTCCCTCCACATCAGGGGCCCGGCACGAGTTTGTCCTTCCTCCTAACAGAGCGGGACAGGCTCCTAAGCTACGGCCGGGCAGACGACATGCCAGTGCTGCAATTGTGAGGCCAATTACCCCAGCAACTCCTACTCCTCCCCCAGTTCCTGTGCCACTGCCCCAGTTCATTTTATTGAACACTGCGCCCACGCTGCTGGCAAATCTTTAGAGGAGTGGCTGGTAGAACAGCGCCAGCAGAAAAAACCTGGACAGCCACCTCCATAATAAAAATCTTCCAACACAGAAAAAAGATTGTTTGTAAATACCTGTAAATAAATATCTATGTGTAAATACAGTTATGTTCTTTTTTTCCTCTCAATCTTTATGTAATGTCTTGTTTGTTTTATTTATATTACAGAATGTTCTATTCTATTTCTACATTGTTAGTTGTTTATTGTTGTTCATTAATGTCTTGTAGTTTTAGTAAATAAATACTGTTCACACTCTTATTCATTGTGCTGCTTTTAATTGCCTTGGGACTGCAATGTGCAAACTGTACATGGGCCCACCCACTCTTTCATAGAGTATACATTGTATATAGCACATATATTGTGTGTATGTCCATATATTTATTATGTGTGTGTGTGTACTTATTTCAATATTTGTGTGTATTCATTTTAATAAAAAAAATTACATTTCGATATTTGTGTGCATTTGTGTGTATAAAACATTTGAAGTGTCCAAAAATAAATCAGATAAATCACATCAATCAATCCCACACACAAAAAACACATATTTGAATAAACATTTGTATTAGTTTTATTAAACCATAAACATATAATATGCTTTTTTAAAAATAATATACACAATTAATATCAATCAATATGTCAATCAATCAAAATGATATGTCACATTGATAACCAAATGAAGGCGCATGCGCAGTTGATTACACACTAGTCTCGCAGAACACGGGTTCGAGCCCAGCCCGCGGTGTGTGACTTGTTTCACATGTAACTAAAACTCTTCCATAACGTACAGGAATATAGCCCAAATATTGTTGCAGGGCAAATTTGTGCATTTTTTCGCGTTTTCTGCGTCCTTTTCGCTTGCCTGCGGGGCGCAAAGATTGGACCCCTTCTTTTGCGCAGCGAGCGCTCTACCATTTGAGCCAATTCCCCTCGACGGTGCAGCAGGAGGTGTCCATCGCTCTCAAAGACAAAGGCGAGGATAGATCCCTAGCATGTGAGCAGGTGCTGCAGCGCGAGTTCCAATGGCCACAAAGAAGAGAGACCGTATTTCCTCTGTGCTGGCAACTTTGCACTGGCCACCATTCAGTTGTAGATTTAATTCAAATATCGTGCTTTATGCCATGCGAGTGGAAATGTTTGCAGCCATGAAGCAGCAGGAAGGACTTTTGTGTTGGCTCATTGGTCTAGGGGTATGATTCTCGCTTTGGGTGCGAGAGGTCCCGAAAGTGACGGCCGGTCTCACAGAAATCTCTGCTGGCAAAAGGTGTTGTGAACTTGGCCGAAATAGCTCAGTTGGGAGAGCGTTAGACTGAAGATCTGAATGTCCCTGGTTCAATCCTGTGTTTCGGCAGAGGAACTGTGTCAGTGTCTTTTGGTCGAGGGGGTCCAGTCACCAAACGCCACCTCCTCTCTTCCTTGTTCCGCCTAGCCTTATCGACATCTGCCTCTCAGACGGCCAGGTGTCAGGGCGTGTTGGTTCCATGGTGTAATGGTTAGCACTCTGGACTTTGAATCCAGTGATCCGAGTTCAAATTTCGGTGGGACCCTTTTAGCGGAAAGGAGTTAAAAAACAGAGGTGATGTGCAACTGCTACTGTGGCGGTGAAATTGGTACTCTCAAACCGAGTCGGAATCAGGGAAACATGGGCTTGAAAAGCAAAGGCTTCGCTTCACTTGCTCCTTGCTATCGCGCTTCTAGGCTGAATGACTTAACTCTCTGCTGCTTGGTGTTACAAGGTGACCGACGCCAAGGCTAAGCGAGCGCTCTACCATTTGAGCTAATTCCCCTCGACGATGCAGCAGAAGGTGTCCATCGCTCTCAAAGACAAAGGCGAGGATAGATCCCTAGCATGTGTGCAGGTGTTGCAGCGCGAGTTCCAATGGCCACAAAGAAGAGAGACCGTATTTCCTCTGTGCTGGCAACTTTGCACTGGCTACCATTCAGTTGTAGATTTAATTCAAATATCGCACTTTATGCCATGCGAGTGGAAATGTTTGCGGCCATGAAACAGAAGGAAGGACTTTTGTGTTGGCTCGTTGGTCTAGGGGTATGATTCTCGCTTTGGGTGGGAGAGGTCCCGGGTTCAAATATCGGACGAGCCTGTTCTTAGGCTTTGCTTTTAATCTCTTCAGCCTGATTAGGGCAACCAGGATATTTCTGAGAAATTGGGGATAAATGCAGTCGGAGCGAGGCCGGTTAGTTCAGTTGGTTAAAGCGTGGTGCTAA
>CM060619.1:22440489-22452989 GCA_030578275.1 Meda fulgida
AAAAACAGAGGTGATGTGCAACTGCTACTGTGGCGGTGAAATTGGCACTATCAAACCGAGTCGGAATCGGGAAAACATGGGCTTGAAAAGCAAAGGCTTCGCTTCACTTGCTCCTTGCTATCGCGCTTCTAGGCTGAATAACTTAACTCTCTGCTGCTCGGTGTTAAAAGGTGACCGACGCCAAGGTTCCATGGTGTAATGGTAAGCACTCTGGACTCTGAATCCAGCAAGCCGAGTTAGAGTCTCGGTGGAACCTATTTAGCGGAAGGGATGGAAGGAACAGAGGTGATACGCAATTGCTGATGTGGCGGTGAAATTGGCACTCTCAAACCGAGTCAGAATCCTGTGAAACATGAGTTTGAAAAGCAAAGGCTTCACTTGCTCCTTGCTATCGCGCTTGTAGGCTGAAAGACTTTACTCTCTGCTGCTCGGTGGGAAAAGGTGACCCACGCCAAGGTTCCACGGAGTAATGGTTACAACTCAGAATCTGGCGATGCGAGTTAAAATCTCGTTGGGACCTGCTTTTGCCAGTAATGTGTGCAGGGCCTCGTCCGAAAAAACGTTTCGCCAGCAGTGAGCCTCAAAAGCTCATCTAGGGAGTGACCCTTCAAGGGAGCGCAAAAGGGCAAAACAGCACGTGGAGAATGCGGCATCGATCCCGCTACCTCTCGCATGCTAAGCAAGCGCTCTGCCATTTGAGCTTATTCCCCTTGACGGTGCAGCAGAAGGTGTCCATCGCTCTCAAAGACAAAGGCAAGAATAGATCCCTAGCATGTGTGCAGGTGCTGCCGCGCGAGTTCCAATGGCCACAAAGAAGAGAGACCGTATTTCCTCTGTAATGGCAACTTTGCACTGGCTACCATTCAGTTGTAGATTTAATTCAAATATCGCGCTTTATGCCATGCGAGTGGAAATGTTTGCGGCCATGAAGCAGCAGGAAGGACTTTTGTGTTGGCTCATTAGTCTAGGGGTATGATTCTCGCTTTGGGTGCGAGAGGTCCCGAAAGTGACGGCCGGTCTCACAGAAATCTCTGCTGGCAAAAGGTGTTGTGAACTTGGCCGAAATAGCTCAGTTGGGAGAGCGTTAGACTGAAGATCTGAAGGTCCCTGGTTAAATCCTGGGTTTCGGCAGAGGAACTGTGTCAGTGTCTTTTGGTCGAGGGGGTCCAGTCACCAAACGCCACCTCCTCTCTTCCTTATTCCGCCTAGCCTTATCGACATCTGCCTCTCAGACGGCCAGGTGTCAGGGCGTGTTGGTTCCATGGTGTAATGGTTAGCACTCTGGACTTTGAATCCAGTGATCCGAGTTCAAATTTCGGTGGGACCCTTTTAGCGGAAAGGAGTTAAAAAACAGAGGTGATGTGCAACTGCTACTGTGGCGGTGAAATTGGTACTCTCAAACCGAGTCGGAATCAGGGAAACATGGGCTTGAAAAGCAAAGGCTTCGCTTCACTTGCTCATTGCTATCGCGCTTCTAGGCTGAATGACTTAACTCTCTGCTGCTCGGTGTTAAAAGGTGACCGACGCCAAGGTTCCATGGTGTAATGGTTAGCACTCTACAAAGAAGAGAGACCGTATTTCCTCTGTAATGGCAACTTTGCACTGGCTACCATTCAGTTGTAGATTTAATTCAAATATCGCGCTTTATGCCATGCGAGTGGAAATGTTTGCGGCCATGAAGCAGCAGGAAGGACTTTTGTGTTGGCTCATTAGTCTAGGGGTATGATTCTCGCTTTGGGTGCGAGAGGTCCCGAAAGTGACGGCCGGTCTCACAGAAATCTCTGCTGGCAAAAGGTCTTGTGAACTTGGCCGAAATAGCTCAGTTGGGAGAGCGTTAGACTGAAGATCTGAAGGTCCCTGGTTCAATCCTGGGTTTCGGCAGAGGAACTGTGTCAGTGTCTTTTGGTCGAGGGGGTCCAGTCACCAAACGCCACCTCCTCTCTTCCTTATTCCGCCTAGCCTTATCGACATCTGCCTCTCAGACGGCCAGGTGTCAGGGCGTGTTGGTTCCATGGTGTAATGGTTAGCACTCTGGACTTTGAATCCAGTGATCCGAGTTCAAATTTCGGTGGGACCCTTTTAGCGGAAAGGAGTTAAAAAACAGAGGTGATGTGCAACTGCTACTGTGGCGGTGAAATTGGCACTCTCAAACCGAGTCGGAATCGCTGAATAACTTAACTCTCTGTTGCTCGGTGTTAAAAGGTGACCGACGCCAAGGTTCCATGGTGTAATGGTAAGCACTCTGGACTCTGAATCCAGCAAGCCGAGTTAAAGTCTCGGTGGAACCTATTTAGCGGAAGGGATGGAAGGAACAGAGGTGATACGCAAGTGCTGATATGGCGGTGAAATTGGCACTCTCAAACCGAGTCAGAATCTGTGAAACATGAGTTTGATAAGCAAAGGCTTCACTTGCTCCTTGCTATCGCGCTTGTAGGCTGAAAGACTTTACTCTCTGCTGCTCGGTGGGAAAAGGTGACCCACGCCAAGGTTCCACGGAGTAATGGTTACAACTCAGAATCTGGCGATGCGAGTTAAAATCTCGTTGGGACCTGCTTTTGCCAGTAATGTGTGCAGGGCCTCGTCCGAACGAGCGCTCTACCATTTGAGCTAATTCCCCTCGACGATGCAGCAGAAGGTGTCCATCGCTCTCAAAGACAAAGGCGAGGATAGATCCCTAGCATGTGTGCAGGTGCTGCAGCGCGAGTTCCAATGGCCACAAAGAAGAGAGACCGTATTTCCTCTGTGCTGGCAACTTTGCACTGGCTACCATTCAGTTGTAGATTTAATTCAAATATCGCACTTTATGCCATGCGAGTGGAAATGTTTGCGGCCATGAAACAGAAGGAAGGACTTTTGTGTTGGCTCGTTGGTCTAGGGGTATGATTTTCGCTTTGGGTGCGAGAGGTCCCGGGTTCAAATATCGGACAAGCCTGTTCTTAGGCTTTGCTTTTAATCTCTTCAGCCTGATTAGGGCAACCAGGATATTTCTGAGAAATTGGGGATAAATGCAGTCGGAGCGAGGCCGGTTAGTTCAGTTGGTTAAAGCGTGGTGCTAATAACGCCAAGGTTGCGGGTTCGATCACCGTAGGGGCTACTCTTTTTCTCTCTGGGACCTTCAGCTCTGCCCGTCTAGAAAGTGACGGCCGGTGTCCCAGAAATCTCTGCTGGCTAAACCTCTCGTGAACTTGGTTAGCTTAGTTGGGAGAGCGTTAGACTGAAGATCTGAAGTTCCATGGTTCAATCCCGGGATTAGGCAGAGGAACCGTGTCCGTGTCTTTTGGTCGAGGGGGTCCAGTCACCAAATGCCACCTCCTCTCTTCCTTATTCTGCCTAGCCTTATCGACATCTGCCTCTCAGACGTCCAGGTGTCAGGTCGTGTTGGTTCCATGGTGTAATGGTTAGCACTCTGGACTTTGAATCCAGTGATCCGAGTTCAAATCTCGGTGGGACCTTTTAAGCGGAAAGGAGTTAAAAAACAGAGGTGATGTGCAACTGCTACTGTAGCGGTTAAATTGGCACTATCAAACCGAGTCGGAATCGGGAAAACATGGGCTTGAAAAGCAAAGGCTTCGCTTCACTTGCTCCTTGCTATCGCCGCTTCTAGGCTGAATGACTTAACTCTCTGCTGCTCTGTGTTAAAAGGTGACCGACGCCAAGGTTCCATGGTGTAATGTTTAGCACTCTGGACTTTGAATCCAGTGATCCGAGTTCAAATCTCGGTGGGACCTTTTTAGCGGAAAGGAGTTAAAAAACAGAGGTGATGTGCAACTGCTACTGTGGTGGTGAAATTGGCACTCTCAAACCGAGTCAGAATCGGGAAAACATGGGCTTGAAAAGCAAAGGCTTCGCTTCACTTGCTCCTTGCTATCGCGCTTCTAGGCTGAATGACTTAACTCTCTGCTGCTCGGTGTTAAAAGGTGTCCGACGCCAAGGTTCCATGGTGTAATGGTTAGCACTCTGGACTTTGAATCCAGTGATCCGAGTTCAAATCTCGGTGGGACCATTTTAGCGGAAAGGAGTTAAAAAACAGAGGTGATGTGCAACTGCTACTGTGGCGGTGAAATTGGCACTCTCAAACCGAGTCGGAATCGGGAAAACATGGGCTTGAAAAGCAAAGGCTTCGCTTCACTTGCTCCTTGCTATCGCCGCTTCTAGGCTGAATGACTTAACTGTCTGCTGCTCGGTGTTAAAAGGTGACCGACGCCAAGTTTCCATGGTGTAATGGTTAGCACTCTGGACTTTGAATCCAGTGATCCGAGTTCAAATTTCGGTGGGACCCTTTTAGCCGAAAGGAGTTAAAAAACAGAGGTGATGTGCAACTGCTACTGTGGCGGCGAAATTGGCACTCTCAAACCGAGTCGGAATCGGGAAAACATGGGCTTGAAAAGCAAAGGCTTCGCTTCACTTGCTCCTTGCTATCGCGCTTCTAGGCTGAATGACTTAACTCTCTGGTGCTCGGTGTTAAAAGGTGACCTACGCCAAGGTTCCATAGTGTAATGGTTAGCACTCTGGACTTTGAATCCAGTGATCCGAGTTCAAATCTCGGTGGGACCTTTTTAGCGGAAAGGAGTTAAAAAACAGAGGTGATATGCAACTGCTACTGTGGCGGTGAAATTGGCACTCTCAAACCGAGTCGGAATCGGGAAAACATGGGCTTAAAAAGCAAAGGCTTCGCTTCACTTGCTCCTTGCTATCGTGCTTCTAGGCTGAATAACTTAACTCTCTGCTGCTCGGTGTTAAAAGGTGACCGACGCCAAGGTTCCATGGTGTAATGGTAAGCACTCTGGACTCTGAATCCAGCAAGCCGAGTTAAAGTCTCGGTGGAACCTATTTAGCGGAAGGGATGGAAGGAACAGAGGTGATACGCAAGTGCTGATGTGGCGGTGAAATTGGCACTCTCAAACCGAGTCAGAATCTGTGAAACATGAGTTTGAAAAGCAAAGGCTTCACTTGCTCCTTGCTATCGCGCTTGTAGGCTGAAAGACTTTACTCTCTGCTGCTCGGTGGGAAAAGGTGACCCACGCCAAGGTTCCACGGAGTAATGGTTACAACTCAGAATCTGGCGATGCGAGTTAAAATCTCGTTGGGACCTGCTTTTGCCAGTAATGTGTGCAGGGCCTCGTCCGAAAAAACTTTTCGCCAGCAGTGAGCCTCAAAAGCTCATCTAGGGAGTGACCCTTGAAGGTAGCGCAAAAGGGCAAAACAGCACGTGGAGAATGCGGCATCGATCCCGCTACCTCTCGCATGCTAAGCAAGCGCTCTGCCATTTGAGCTTATTCCCCTTGACGGTGCAGCAGAAGGTGTCCATCGCTCTCAAAGACAAAGGCAAGGATAGATCCCTAGCATGTGTGCAGGTGCTGCAGCGCGAGTTCCAATGGCCACAAAGAAGAGAGACCGTATTTCCTCTGTAATGGCAACTTTGCACTGGCTACCATTCAGTTGTAGATTTAATTCAAATATCGCGCTTTATGCCATGCGAGTGGAAATGTTTGCGGCCATGAAGCAGCAGGAAGGACTTTTGTGTTGGCTCATTAGTCTAGGGGTATGATTCTCGCTTTGGGTGCGAGAGGTCCCGAAAGTGACGGCCGGTCTCACAGAAATCTCTGCTGGCAAAAGGTCTTGTGAACTTGGCCGAAATAGCTCAGTTGGGAGAGCGTTAGACTGAAGATCTGAAGGTCCCTGGTTCAATCCCGGGTTTCGGCAGAGGAACTGTGTCAGTGTCTTTTGGTCGAGGGGGTCCAGTCACCAAACGCCACCTCCTCTCTTCCTTATTCCGCCTAGCCTTATCGACATCTGCCTCTCAGACGGCCAGGTGTCAGGGCGTGTTGGTTCCATGGTGTAATGGTTAGCACTCTGGACTTTGAATCCAGTGATCCGAGTTCAAATTTCGGTGGGACCCTTTTAGCGGAAAGGAGTTAAAAAACAGAGGTGATGTGCAACTGCTACTGTGGCGGTGAAATTGGTACTCTCAAACCGAGTCGGAATCAGGGAAACATGGGCTTGAAAAGCAAAGGCTTCGCTTCACTTGCTCCTTGCTATCGCGCTTCTAGGCTGAATGACTTAACTCTCTGCTGCTTGGTGTTAAAAGGTGACCGACGCCAAGGCTAAGCGAGCGCTCTACCATTTGAGCTAATTCCCCTCGACGGTGCAGCAGAAGGTGTCCATCGCTCTCAAAGACAAAGGCGAGGATAGATCCCTAGCATGTTTGCAGGTGCTGCAGCGCGAGTTCCAATGGCCACAAAGAAGAGAGACCGTATTTCCTCTGTGCTGGCAACTTTGCACTGGCTACCATTCAGTTGTAGATTTAATTCAAATATCGCACTTTATGCCATGCGAGTGGAAATGTTTGCGGCCATGAAACAGAAGGAAGGACTTTTGTGTTGGCTCGTTGGTCTAGGGGTATGATTCTCGCTTTGGGTGCGAGAGGTCCCGGGTTCAAATATCGGCCGAGCCTGTTCTTAGGCTTTGCTTTTAATCTCTTCAGCCTGATTAGGGCAACCAGGATATTTCTGAGAAATTGGGGATAAATGCAGTCGGAGCGAGGCTGGTTAGTTCAGTTGGTTAAGGCGTGGTGCTAATAACGCAAAGGTTTCGGGTTCGATCACCGTAGGGGCCACTCTTTTTCTCTCTGGGACCTTCAGCTCTGCCCGTCTAGGAAGTGACGGCCGGTGTCCCAGAAATCTCTGCTGGCTAAACCTCTCGTGAACTTGGTTAGCTTAGTTTGGAGAGCGGTGGGAGAGCGTTAGACTGAAGATCTGAAGTTCCATGGTTCAATCCCGGGTTTAGGCAGAGGAACCGTGTCCGTGTCTTTTGGTCGAGGGGGTCCAGTCACCAAATGCCACCTCCTCTCTTCCTTATTCCGCCTAGCCCTATCGACATCTGCCTCTCAGACGTCCAGGTGTCAGGTCGTGTTGGTTCCATGGTGTAACGTTTAGCACTCTGGACTTTGAATCCAGTGATCCGAGTTCAAATCTCGGTGGGACCTTTTTAGCGGAAAGGAGTTAAAAAACAGAGGTGATGTGCAACTGCTACTGTGGCGGTGAAATTGGCACTCTCAAACCGAGTCAGAATCGGGAAAACATGGGCTTGAAAAGCAAAGGCTTCGCTTCACTTGCTCCTTGCTATCGCCGCTTCTAGGCTGAATGACTTAACTCTCTGCTGCTCGGTGTTAAAAGGTGACCGACGCCAAGTTTCCATGGTGTAATGGTTAGCACTCTGGACTTTGAATCCAGTGATCCGAGTTCAAATCTCGGTGGGACCATTTTAGCGGAAAGGAGTTAAAAAACAGAGGTGATGTGCAACTGCTACTGTGGCGGTGAAATTGGCACTCTCAAACCGAGTCGGAATCGGGAAAACATGGGCTTGAAAAGCAAAGGCTTCGCTTCACTTGCTCCTTGCTATCGTGCTTCTAGGCTGAATGACTTAACTCTCTGCTGCTCGGTGTTAAAAGGTGACCGACGCCAAGGTTCCATGGTATAATGGTTAGCACTCTGGACTTTGAATCCAGTGATCCGAGTTCAAATCTCGGTGGGACCTTTTTAACGGAAAGGAGTTAAAAAACAGAGGTGATGTGCAACTGCTACTGTGGCGGCGAAATTGGCACTCTCAAACCGAGTTGGAATCGGGAAAACATGGGCTCGAAAAGCAAAGGCTTCGCTTCACTTGCTCCTTGCTATTGCGCTTCTAGGCTGAATGACTTAACTCTCTGCTGCTCGGTGTTAAAAGGTGACCGACGCCAAGTTTCCATGGTGTAATGGTTAGCACTCTGGACTTTGAATCCAGTGATCCGAGTTCAAATCTCGGTGGGACCATTTTAGCGGAAAGGAGTTAAAAAACAGAGGTGATGTGCAACTGCTACTGTGGCGGTGAAATTGGTACTCTCAAACCGAGTCGGAATCGGGAAAACATGGGCTTGAAAAGCAAAGGCTTCGCTTCACTTGCTCCTTGCTATCGCGCTTCTAGGCTGAATGACTTAACTCTCTGCTGCTTGGTGTTAAAAGGTGACCGACGCCAAGGCTAAGCGAGCGCTCTACCATTTGAGCTAATTCCCCTCGACGGTGCAGCAGAAGGTGTCCATCGCTCTCAAAGACAAAGGCGAGGATAGATCCCTAGCATGTGTGCAGGTGCTGCAGCGCGAGTTCCAATGGCCACAAAGAAGAGAGACCGTATTTCCTCTGTAATGGCAACTTTGCACTGGCTACCATTCAGTTGTAGATTTAATTCAAATATCGCACTTTATGCCATGCGAGTGGAAATGTTTGCGGCCATGAAACAGAAGGAAGGACTTTTGTGTTGGCTCGTTGGTCTAGGGGTATGATTCTTGCTTTGGGTGCGAGAGGTCCCGGCTTCAAATATCGGACGAGACTGTTCTTAGGCTTTGCTTTTAATCTCTTCAGCCTGATTAGGGCAACCAGGATATTTCTGAGAAATTGGGGATAAATGCAGTCGGAGCGAGGCTGGTTAGTTCAGTTGGTTAAAGCGTGGTGCTAATAACGCCAAGGTTGCGGGTTCGATCACCGTAGGGGCCACTCTTTTTCTCTCTGGGACCTTCAGCTCTGCCCGTCTAGAAAGTGACGGCCGGTGTCCCAGAAATCTCTGCTGGCTAAACCTCTCGTGAACTTGGTTAGCTTAGTTGGGAGAGCGTTGGGAGAGCGTTAGACTGAAGATCTGAAGTTCCATGGTTCAATCCCGGGATTAGGCAGAGGAACCGTGTCCGTGTCTTTTGGTCGAGGGGGTCCAGTCACCAAATGCTACCTCCTCTCTTCCTTATTCCGCCTAGCCTTATCGACATCTGCCTCTCAGACGTCCAGGTGTCAGGTCGTGTTGGTTCCATGGTGTAATGGTTAGCACTCTGGACTTTGAATCCAGTGAACCGAGTTCAAATCTCGGTGGGACCTTTTTAGCGGAAAGGAGTTAAAAAACAGAGGTGATGTGCAACTGCTACTGTGGCGGTGAAATTGGCACTCTCAAACCGAGTCGGAATCGGGAAACATGGGCTTGAAAAGCAAAGGCTTCGCTTCACTTGCTCCTTGCTATAGCCGCTTCTAGGCTGAATGACTTAACTCTCTGCTGCTCGGTGTTAAAAGGTGACCGACGCCAAGTTTCCATGGTGTAATGGTTAGCACTCTGGACTTTGAATCCAGTGATCCGAGTTCAAATCTCGGTGGAACCTATTTAGCGGAAAGGAGTTAAAAAACAGAGGTGATGTGCAACTGCTACTGTGGCGGTGAAATTGGCACTCTCAAACCGAGTCGGAATCGGGAAAACATGGGCTTGAAAAGCAAAGGCTTCGCTTCACTTGCTCCTTGCTATCGCGCTTCTAGGCTGAATGACTTAACTCTCTGCTGCTCGGTGTTAAAAGGTGACCGACGCCAAGGTTCCATGGTGTAATGGTAAGCACTCTGGACTTTGAATCCAGTGATCCGAGTTCAAATCTCGGTGGAACCTTTTTAGCCGAAAGGAGTTAAAAAACAGAGGTGATGTGCAACTGCTACTGTGGCGGTGAAATTGGCACTCTCAAACCGAGTCGGAATCGGGAAAACATGGGCTTGAAAAGCAAAGGCTTCGCTTCACTTGCTCCTTGCTATCGCGCTTCTTGGCTGAATAACTTAACTCTCTGCTGCTCGGTGTTAAAAGGTGACCGACGCCAAGGTTCCATGGTGTAATGGTAAGCACTCTGGACTCTGAATCCAGCAAGCCGAGTTAAAGTCTCGGTGGAACCTATTTAGCGGAAGGGATGGAAGGAACAGAGGTGATACGCAAGTGCTGATGTGGCGGTGAAATTGACACTCTCAAACCGAGTCAGAATCTGTGAAACATGAGTTTGAAAAGCAAAGGCTTCACTTGCTCCTTGCTATCGCGCTTGTAGGCTGAAAGACTTTACTCTCTGCTGCTCGGTGGGAAAAGGTGACCCACGCCAAGGTTCCACGGAGTAATGGTTACAACTCAGAATCTGGCGATGCGAGTTAAAATCTCGTTGGGACCTGCTTTTTGCCAGTAATGTGTGCAGGGCCTCGTCCGAAAAAACTTTTCGCCAGCAGTGAGCCTCAAAAGCTCATCTAGGGAGTGACCCTTGAAGGGAGCGCAAAAGGGCAAAACAGCACGTGGAGAATGCGGCATCGATCCCGCTACCTCTCGCATGCTAAGCAAGCGCTCTGCCATTTGAGCTTATTCCCCTTGACGGTGCAGCAGAAGGTGTCCATCGCTCTCAAAGACAAAGGCAAGGATAGATCCCTAGCATGTGTGCAGGTGCTGCAGCGCGAGTTCCAATGGCCACAAAGAAGAGAGACCGTATTTCCTCTGTAATGGCAACTTTGCACTGGCTACCATTCAGTTGTAGATTTAATTCAAATATCGCGCTTTATGCCATGCGAGTGGAAATGTTTGCGGCCATGAAGCAGCAGGAAGGACTTTTGTGTTGGCTCATTAGTCTAGGGGTATGATTCTCGCTTTGGGTGCGAGAGGTCCCGAAAGTGACGGCCGGTCTCACAGAAATCTCTGCTGGCAAAAGGTCTTGTGAACTTGGCCGAAATAGCTCAGTTGGGAGAGCGTTAGACTGAAGATCTGAAGGTCCCTGGTTCAATCCCGGGTTTCGGCAGAGGAACTGTGTCAGTGTCTTTTGGTCGAGGGGGTCCAGTCACCAAACGCCACCTCCTCTCTTCCTTATTCCGCCTAGCCTTATCGACATCTGCCTCTCAGACGGCCAGGTGTCAGGGCGTGTTGGTTCCATGGTGTAATGGTTAGCACTCTGGACTTTGAATCCAGTGATCGAGTTCAAATTTCGGTGGGACCCTTTTAGCGGAAAGGAGTTAAAAAACAGAGGTGATGTGCAACTGCTACTGTGGCGGTGAAATTGGCACTCTCAAACCGAGTCGGAATCGGGAAAACATGGGCTTGAAAAGCAAAGGCTTCGCTTCACTTGCTCCTTGCTATCGCCGCTTCTAGGCTGAATGACTTAACTCTCTGCTGCTCGGTGTTAAAAGGTGACCGACGCCAAGGTTCCATGGTGTAATGGTTAGCACTCTGGACTTTGAATCCAGTGATCCGAGTTCAAATCTCGGTGGCACCTTTTTAGCGGAAAGGAGTTAAAAAACAGAGGTGATGTGCAACTGCTACTGTGGCGGTGAAATTGGCACTCTCAAACCGAGTCGGAATCGGGAAAACATGGGCTTGAAAAGCAAAGGCTTCGCTTCACTTGCTCCTTGCTATCTCGCTTCTAGGCTGAATGACTTAACTCTCTGCTGCTCGGTGTTAAAAGGTGACCGACGCCAAGGTTCCATGGTGTAATGGTTAGCACTCTGGACTTTGAATCCAGTGATCCGAGTTCAAATCTCGGTGGGACCTTTTTAGCGGAAAGGAGTTAAAAAACAGAGGTGATGTGCAACTGCTACTGTGGCGGCGAAATTGGCACTCTCAAACCGAGTCGGAATCGGGAAAACATGGGCTTGAAAAGCAAAGGCTTCGCTTCACTTGCTCCTTGCTATCGCGCTACTAGGCTGAATGACTTAACTCTCTGGTGCTCGGTGTTGAAAGGTGACCTACGCCAAGGTTCCATGGTGTAATGGTTATCACTCTGGACTTTGAATCCAGTGATCCGAATTCAAATCTCGCTAGGACCTTTTTAGCCGAAAGGAGTTAAAAAACAGAGGTGATGTGCAACTGCTACTGTGGCGGTGAAATTGGCACTCTCACACCGAGTCGGAATCGGGAAACCTGGGCTTGAAAAGCAAAGGCTTTGGCACTCTCAAACCGAGTCAGAATCTGTGAAACATGAGTTTGAAAAGCAAAGGCTTCACTTGCTCCTTGCTATCGCGCTTGTAGGCTGAAAGACTTTACTCTCTGCTGCTCGGTGGGAAAAGGTGACCCACGCCAAGGTTCCACGGAGTAATGGTTACAACTCAGAATCTGGCGATGCGAGTTAAAATCTCGTTGGGACCTGCTTTTGCCAGTAATGTGTGCAGGGCCTCGTCCGAAAAAACTTTTCGCCAGCAGTGAGCCTCAAAAGCTCATCTAGGGAGTGACCCTTGAAGAGAGCGCAAAAGGGCAAAACAGCACGTGGAGAATGCGGCATCGATCCCGCTACCTCTCGCATGCTAAGCAAGCGCTCTGCCATTTGAGCTTATTCCCCTTGACGGTGCAGCAGAAGGTGTCCATCGCTCTCAAAGACAAAGGCAAGGATAGATCCCTAGCATGTGTGCAGGTGCTGCAGCACGAGTTCCAATGGCCACAAAGAAGAGAGACCGTATTTCCTCTGTAATGGCAACTTTGCACTGGCTACCATTCAGTTGTAGATTTAATTCAAATATCGCGCTTTATGCCATGCGAGTGGAAATGTTTGCGGCCATGAAGCAGCAGGAAGGACTTTTGTGTTGGCTCATTAGTCTAGGGGTATGATTCTCGCTTTGGGTGCGAGAGGTCCCGAAAGTGACGGCCGGTCTCACAGAAATCTCTGCTGGCAAAAGGTCTTGTGAACTTGGCCGAAATAGCTCAGTTGGGAGAGC
>CM060619.1:22457989-22977989 GCA_030578275.1 Meda fulgida
GGACCCTTTTAGCGGAAAGGAGTTAAAAAACAGAGGTGATATGCAACTGTAACTGTGGCGGTGAAATTGGTACTCTCAAACCGAGTCGGAATCAAGGCAAGGCAAGGCAAGTTTATTTATATAGCACATTTCATACACAATGGTAATTCAAAGTGCTTTACATAGAAGAAATTAAAACAAAAGAAATCAGAAAAATTAAAACCGTTTAGAATAAAAGATAAAATACAGAAATAATCAAATAAGATCAGAATAATTAAAACATTAAATAAAATACAGTACAAACAGTCGGACGAGCAGTGGCACAGTGCTCATTCAGTAAATGCATAGGTAAACAGATGTGTTTTGAGTCTGGATTTGAATGTGACTACTGTAGGAGCACATCTGATCTCTTCTGGAAGCTGGTTCCAGCTACGGCTGGCATAGTAGCTAAAAGCACACTCACCATGCTTAGAGTGAACCCTTGGTATTTCTAGCTGATGTGATCCTAGTGATCTGAGTGATCTGTTGGGTTTATATTCAGTGAGCATATCTGCAATGTATTGAGGTCCTAGGCCATTGAATGATTTATATACCAGTAATAAGACTTTAAAATCAATTCTATATGTAACTGGCAGCCAGTGTAAAGACCTGAGGACTGGTGAGATGTGTTCATATTTTCTGGTTCTGCTCAGAATCCTGGCAGCAGCGTTCTGTATGAGCTGCAACTGTCTAATGGTCTTTTTAGGAAGGCCAGTGAGGAGACCATTACAATAATCCACCCTGCTGGTGATGAAAGCATGCACAAGTTTCTCGAAGTCTTGACTGGAAACAAAGCATCTAGTTCTTGCAATATTTTTCAGATGATAGTATGCTGATTTAGTTATTGCTTTGACATGACTACTGAAACTAAGGTCTGACTCTAGAGACACACCCAGATTCCTGACTTGATTTCTAGTTGTTTGACCCCTAGACTCAAGGTAAGCGTTCACCTTGAGAACTTCATCTTTGTTTCCAAACGCAATGACTTCAGTTTTGTCTTTGTTTAACTGAAGAAAGTTTTGGCACATCCAATTGTTTACTTCATCAATGCATTGGCAAAGGGAGTCAATGGGGCTGTAATCGTTAGGCGATAGGGCTAAGTAGAGCTGTGTGTCGTCTGCATAGCTGTGGTAAGAGATTTGGTTATTTCTCATTATTTGGCTCATCGGGAGCATGTACAGGTTGAATAAGAGTGGCGCAAGAATTGAGCCTTGAGGGACTCCGCATGTCATAGATGTCCACTCAGACTTATGCTCTCCTATAGTCACATAATAACCTCTCCCTTCTAAGTATGACCTGAACCATTTTAGGACTATCCCAGAAAGCCCGACCCAGTTTTCCAGCCTGTCAAGAAGTATGTTGTGATCGACAGTGTCAAATGCAGCACTGAGGTCGAGTAGTACTAGAACTGATAATTTGCTTGTGTCAGTATTTAAGCGAATATCGTTTATTATCGTTATTAGCGCTGTCTCTGTGCTGTGATGCGGTCGGAAACCAGATTGAAAGTAGTCAAAGTATCCATTCGAGCTTAAGAATTTGTTCAGCTGATTGAAGACAGCTTTTTCAATGATCTTGCCTATGAAAGGAAGATTTGAGATCGGTCTATAGTTGTTTAATATGGTCTTATCCAGATTGCTCTTTTTCAGGAGGGGCTTGACAACTGCAGTTTTCAGGGAGTTTGGAAAAGTCCCAGAGAGAAGTGAGGCATTTACCACTTCTAGGAGATCTGCTTTTAGGCTGTGTAACACAGTTTTGAAGAAAGATGTGGGAAGTGCGTCAAGGGCGCAGGTTGATGTTTTAAGGTGCTGTACGATTTCTTCCAAAATTTTGCCATCAATTTCTTTGAAATCAGACATAGTGACTATTTTCTCAGGCTGTTGTGTGATCTGTCTGACCCCAGTGCGGCTCAAGGATGTGCTGATCACCTTTCTGATATTATTGATTTTCTCAGAGAAGAAAGAAGCAAACTCACTGCACTTGCTCTCTGAGAGCATTTCACTGGGAATCTGGCTTGGGGGGTTTGTCAGTCTCTCTACAGTAGCAAAAAGAGTGCGTGTGTTGTTTATATTGCTGTTTATAATATTTGAGAAGAAAGTCTGTCTAGCTTTGCCTAGTTCCTTATTGAAAGCATGGATGTTGTCTTTGTAGATGTTATAATGGACTACAAGTTTTGTCTTCCGCCACATGCGCTCTGCTTTTCTGCATTGTCTTTTCATATTTTGCACTGCTGTTGAGTTTCTCCAAGGTGCTTTCTGTCTGCCATTCTTCTTCCTGACTTTCACAGGAGCAATATCATCAATTACACTCTTAACTTTTGAGTTAAAAGAATCAAGGAGAAAATCAACAGAGTCAGCAGATATGCTTGGTGTTAAAGATATAACCTTCATAAATAGTACACTAGTGTTCTCATTTAAGCATCTCTTCTTGACAGACACAGATCTAGCTTCAATGGCAGGAGAGATCAATATATCAAAGAAAATACAAAAATGATCAGACAGTGCTACGTCCTTAATAACAATCGATGAAATGTTTAGACCCTTACTGATAAGTAAATCTAGAGTGTGTCCACGATTATGTGTGGGTCCATGTACATGCTGAGTCAGATCAAAAGTTTTTAAAACAGTTTTGATTTCTTTTGCCATATTGGTTTCTGCAATATCTATGTGAATGTTAAAATCTCCAGCAATAGCAAAACGGTCAAACTCTGAGGAAATTGTTGATAACAGTTCTGTAAAGTCTTCAGCAAAGGCTGGAGAGTATTTTGGAGGCCTGTATACAATGATAAGTAAAATGCGTGGAGCACCTTTTAACACAGTACCCAGATATTCGAAAGACGGGTAATTCCCAAATGATATTTGCTTACATTGATAGACAGCTTTAAAAAGAGCAGCTAAACCTCCACCTCTTCTTACAGCTCTGCAGACACTCATAAAAGTAAAGTTAGGAGGGGCCGTTTCATTGAGGACTGTTGCACTGCAGCTGTCTTCTAGCCAAGTTTCATTTAGCAACATAAAATCCAGGTTGTATGTGGTTATTAAGTCGTTGACTAGAAGTGATTTATTTTTAAGTGAGCGGATGTTTAAAAGTGCTAGCTTAACAGTCTTACTTTTTGTCCCCACAGCAATCTTGGTTTGGCGTGTAATAGGCACCAGATTAAATGGGTTTGCGGTACGGCTTTTGTGGGCCTTAGACTTTCTATCATGTAATCGAACAGCAATAGAGAAAGATAAAGATACAGGCACACTGGGTTCCCGCTTGTTCTGTAAACATTTGAGAAAGTTATTGTTATCATAGCGGGGACCCGACACATATCACTGAGAGCTGGTATCAGTTGTTTTTGGTTCACCTCGAGCCGCTGGAAGAGGGTGTGTGCCCTGGCGCTGTGGCAGAGGCCGAAGAGCTCTCGCAGGAGGAGGGGGAGGGCGAGCTGGGCCTGCAGGCTTTGGTGGTTGTGGGGCCTGCCGTTTTTTGGTTGGTATCTGGGGGCTTGCAGCAAAAGAGTGGGATAGTCTAGTTCCAGCATACACCAGTTGTTCCATTTTCTCTGAGAAGCACAGAAGTGGAGATGCTGGAGAGATGGAGAAACTGTCTGGTGAGAGGGGCTGTTGCTCTGGTGTTATTGGAGGCTGTAATATGCTGTCCTGGTTTCCCTCGCTGTTTTCCAGAAAGTCGTCCTTGGGTGCTGAATCTTGGAGCAGTGCTAGTATGTCACAGTCTGTCGGTGGTGAGCTCTGTGGGCAGGGCTCAGCTGAGATTGTGTCCGTGAGCAGAGGTTGTTGTGGCTGAGTGGTGTTATCATTGTCCTTGTGTGATGTGTCAACCGCATGCCCATTCAGGTGCTGAAGTGAAATCCTGTGGTCATTCATACTGTATCCAGGTGTGTGTGTGTGCCATTCAGGTTGAGTGGATTGGCACACATTGCAGAAGGATGACGGAGGGAGAAGTAGATATTGTCCTTTAGCACTCTTGAACCAAGTTTGTTTGGGTGGTGGCCATCCTGTTGAAACAGTTGCCTCTGACTCCAGAAAAGATTGAAGTTGTCAATGAAGTTCACTCCTTTTACATAGCAGGTTTTTTGCAGCCATGTATTAAGCCCAAGCAACCGTGAAAACCTGTTTGTTCCTCTTGCTGGGAGTGGTCCACTGATGAATGTTTGAACTTTCAGTCTTTTAAGTGTTTCAAAAAGTTCATTGAAATCCTTCTTAAGGAGTTCCGACTGCTCTTTATGAATATCATTCTTCCCCACATGAATGATGAGTCGATTTGCAGTCTTATGTTTCATCAGAATGTCCTGAAGTTCTCTGTTTACATCAGAAGTTGTTGCTTGTGGAAGGCAGCATGTAGTTGTATCCCTGCTACTAATGTTTCTGATTATGGAGTCGCCCACTATCAGAGTCCTGGGTCCGGCTGCGCTCTGAGCTGAGTGCCGCTGTCTGCTCGACCTCGAGCGCCAGTTAGCATCAATGTTAGCTACTGGCTGATTCAGTCTGTGTTCCATCACATTCATCAAATTTGGGGATTCCTCATTCATTAAAACTTCAAATCTGTTCTCAAGATGTATAGGCGGTGGTAGGAGACCAGTGTTTGCAATCCTTGTCAGAGCCGTATCTGGGGTAGAGGATGCTACTGCAGCAATATATGATGCTCGTGACAATCTGATGTCTCGAGTTCCTTTGGGTCTCGCTCCCTGTTTGTACCATCGATTTGTAAGTCGATCGGCTTGTTTCTCTACACTCAGTATAGCCTGTCGAGGAGCATGAGATTCATGGGACTCACCGGCTGTATGCTGAGGGCGTCCATGACGAAGCTCTGTTGTGTGTCCCGTCTGGTTTGGTGGTCCCGCAATTAACTTTGTTTCAAGAACTGCAATCCTTTGTAGAAGTCTGTGGTAGTTAGAGCAGCAAGTAGATTCCAGAGGAGGCATTTTCTTATCCTTATGAATGTAGGCAGTTGTGTTTTCTCTTCCCCGGAATGTAAGCTTTCAGTGGGAGGCTGGTCGAATAAAAGAATTCTGCTTTTTTTTTTTGTAGTAGTAATCCAAGCTTTTGAGCACTGTGCTGATTTGCTGAAGTTAAAATTAGGTGATAAAAGGAGATAAAATATAAAAATATAAAAGCAATAGAGCAAAGAGCGGAGCAGTAAGCGAGAGCGTCCGAACAGCAGCTGAGCAGGAAGTACCAAGCATGTACCAAGCATGTTCCCTTCCCCAATCAGGGAAGAGATGGCCACAAAGAAGAGAGACCGTATTTCCTCTGTGCTGGCAACTTTGCACTGGCTACCATTCAGTTGTAGATTTAATTCAAATATCGCACTTTATGCCATGCGAGTGGAAATGTTTGTGGCCATGAAACAGAAGGAAGGACTTTTGTGTTGGCTCGTTGGTCTAGGGGTATGATTCTCGCTTTGGGTGCGAGAGGTCCAGGGTTCAAATATCGGACGAGCCTGTTCTTAGGCTTTGCTTTTAATCTCTTCAGCCTGATTAGGGCAACCAGGATATTTCTGAGAAATTGGGGATAAATGCAGTCGGAGCGAGGCCGGTTAGTTCAGTTGGTTAAAGCGTGGTGCTAATAATGCCAAGGTTGCGGGTTCGATCACCGTAGGGGCCACTCTTTTTCTCTCTGGGACCTTCAGCTCTGCCCGTCTAGAAAGTGACGGCCGGTGTCCCAGAAATCTCTGCTGGCTAAACCTCTGGTGAACTTGGTTAGCTTAGTTGGGAGAGCGTTGGGAGAGCGTTAGACTGAAGATCTGAAGTTCCATGGTTCAATCCCGGGATTAGGCAGAGGAACCGTGTCCGCGTCTTTTGGTCGAGGGGGTCCAGTCACCAAATGCCACCTCCTCTCTTCCTTATTCCGCCTAGTCTTATCGACATCTGCCTCTCAGACGTCCAGGTGTCAGGTCGTGTTGGTTACATGGTGTAATGGTTAGCACTCTGGACTTTGAATCCAGTGATCCGAGTTCAAATCTCGGTGGGACCTTTTTAGCGGAAAGGAGTTAAAAAACAGAGGTGATGTGCAACTGCTACTGTGGCGGCGAAATTGGCACTCTCAAACCGAGTCGGAATCGGGAAAACATGGGTTTGAAAAGCAAAGGCTTCGCTTCACTTGCTCCTTGCTATCGCCGCATCTAGGCTGAATGACTTAACTCTCTGCTGCTCGGTGTTAAAAGGTGACCGACGCCAAGGTTCCATGGTGTAATGTTTAGCACTCTGGACTTTGAATCCAGTGATCCGAGTTCAAATCTCGGTGGGACCTTTTTAGCGGAAAGGAGTTAAAAAACAGAGGTGATGTGCAACTGCTACTGTGGCGGCGAAATTGGCACTCTCAAACCGAGTCGGAATCGGGAAAACATGGGTTTGAAAAGCAAAGGCTTCGCTTCACTTGCTCCTTGCTATCGCGCTTCTAGGCTGAATGACTTAACTCTCTGGTGCTCGGTGTTAAAAGGTGACCTACGCCAAGGTTCCATGGTGTAATGGTTAGCACTCTGGACTTTGAATCCAGTGATCCGAGTTCAAATCTCGGTGGGACCTTTTTAGCCGGAAAGGAGTTAAAAAACAGAGGTGATGTGCAACTGCTACTGTGGCGGTGAAATTGGCACTCTCAAACCGAGTCGGAATCGGGAAAACATGGGCTTGAAAAGCAAAGGCTTCGCTTCACTTGCTCCTTGCTATCGCGCTTCTAGGCTGAATGACTTAACTCTCTGGTGCTCGGTGTTAAAAGGTGACCAACGCCAAGGTTCCATGGTGTAATGGTTAGCACTCTGGACTTTGAATCCAGTGATCCGAGTTCAAATCTCGGTGGGACCTTTTTAGCGGAAAGGAGTTAAAAAACAGAGGTGATGTGCAACTGCTACTGTGGCGGCGAAATTGGCACTCTCAAACCGAGTCGGAATCGGGAAAACATGGGCTTGAAAAGTAAAGGCTTCGCTTCACTTGCTCCTTGCTATCGCGCTTCTAGGCTTAATGACTTAACTCTCTGGTGCTCGGTGTTAAAAGGTGACATACGCCAAGGTTCCATGGTGTAATGGTTAGCACTCTGGACTTTGAATCCAGTGATCCGAGTTCAGATCTCGGTGGGACCCTTTTAGCGGAAAGGAGTTAAAAAACAGAGGTGATGTGCAACTGCTACTGTGGCGGTGAAATTGGCACTCTCAAACCGAGTCGGAATCGGGAAAACATGGGCTTGAAAAGCAAAGGCTTCGCTTCACTTGCTCCTTGCTATCGCGCTTCTAGGCTGAATGACTTAACTCTCTGCTGCTCGGTGTTAAAAGGTGACCGACGCCAAGGTTCAATGGTGTAATGGTTAGCACTCTGGACTTTGAATCCAGTGATCCGAGTTCAAATCTCGGTGGGACCTTTTTAGCGGAAAGGAGTTAAAAAACAGAGGTGATGTGCAACTGCTACTGTGGCGGCGAAATTGGCACTCTCAAACCGAGTCGGAATCGGGAAAACATGGGCTTGAAAAGCAAAGGCTTCGCTTCACTTGCTCCTTGCTATCGCGCTTCTAGGCTGAATGACTTAACTCTCTGGTGCTCGGTGTTAAAAGGTGACCTACGCCAAGGTTCCATGGTGTAATGGTTAGCACTCTGGACTTTGAATCCAGTGATCCGAGTTCAAATCTCGGTGGGACCTTTTTAGCCGAAAGGAGTTAAAAAACAGAGGTGATGTGCAACTGCTACTGTGGCGGTGAAATTGGCACTCTCAAACCGAGTCGGAATCGGGAAAATAAGGGCTTGAAAAGCAAAGGCTTCGCTTCACTTGCTCCTTGCTATCGCGCTTCTAGGTTAAATAACTTAACTCTCTGCTGCTCGGTGTAAAAAGGTGACTGACGCCAAGGTTCCATGGTGTAATGGTAAGCACTCTGGACTCTGAATCCAGCAAGCCGAGTTAAAGTCTCGGTGCAACCTATTTAGCGGAAGGGATGGAAGGAACAGAGGTGATACGCAAGTACTGATATGGCGGTGAAATTGGCACTCTCAAACCGAGTCAGAATCTGTGAAACATGAGTTTGAAAAGCAAAGGCTTCACTTGCTCCTTGCTATCGCGCTTGTAGGCTGAAAGACTTTACTCTCTGCTGCTCGGTGGGAAAAGGTGACCCACGCCAAGGTTCCACGGAGTAATGGTTACAACTCAGAATCTGGCGATGCGAGTTAAAATCTCGTTGGGACCTGCTTTTGCCAGTAATGTGTGCAGGGCCTCGTCCGAAAAAACTTTTCGCCAACAGTGAGCCTCAAAAGCTCATCTAGGGAGTGACCCTTGAAGGGAGCGCAAAAGGGCAAAACAGCACGTGGGGAATGCGGCATCGATCCCACTACCTCTCGCATGCTAAGCAAGCGCTCTGCCATTTGAGCTTATTCCCCTTGACGGTGCAGCAGAAGGTGTCCATCGCTCTCAAAGACAAAGGCAACGATAGATCCCTAGCATGTGTGCAGGTGCTGCAGCGCGAGTTCCAATGGCCACAAAGAAGAGAGACCGTATTTCCTCTGTAATGGCAACTTTGCACTGGCTACCATTCAGTTGTAGATTTAATTCAAATATCGCGCTTTATGCCATGCGAGTGGAAATGTTTGCGGCCATGAAGCAGCAGGAAGGACTTTTGTGTTGGCTCATTAGTCTAGGGGTATGATTCTCGCTTTGGGTGCGAGAGGTCCCGAAAGTGACGGCCGGTCTCACAGAAATCTCTGCTGGCAAAAGGTCTTGTGAACTTGGCCGAAATAGCTCAGTTGGGAGAGCGTTAGGTTGAAGATCTGAAGGTCCCTGGATCAATCCCGGGTTTCGGCAGAGGAACTGTGTCAGTGTCTTTTGGTCGAGGGGGTCCAGTCACCAAACGCCACCTCCTCTCTTCCTTATTCCGCCTAGCCTTATCGACATCTGCCTCTCAGACGGCCAGGTGTCAGGGCGTGTTGGTTCCATGGTGTAATGGTTAGCACTCTGGACTTTGAATCCAGTGATCCGAGTTCAAATTTCGGTGGGACCCTTTTAGCGGAAAGGAGTTAAAAAACAGAGGTGATGTGCAACTGCTACTGTGGCGGTGAAATTGGTACTCTCAAACCGAGTCGGAATCAGGGAAACCTGGGCTTGAAAAGCAAAGGCTTCGCTTCACTTGCTCCTTGCTATCGCGCTTCTAGGCTGAATGACTTAACTCTCTGCTGCTTGGTGTTAAAAGGTGACCGACGCCAAGGCTAAGCGAGTGCTCTACCATTTGAGCTAATTCCCCTCGACGGTGCAGCAGAAGGTGTCCATCGCTCTCAAAGACAAAGGCGAGGATAGATCCCTAGCATGTGTGCAGGTGCTGCAGCGCGAGTTCCAATGGCCACAAAGAAGAGAGACCGTATTTCCTCTGTGCTGGCAACTTTGCACTGGCTACCATTCAGTTGTAGATTTAATTCAAATATCGCACTTTATGCCATGCGAGTGGAAATGTTTGTGGCCATGAAACAGAAGGAAGGACTTTTGTGTTGGCTCGTTGGTCTAGGGGTATGATTCTCGCTTTGGGTGCGAGAGGTCCCGGGTTCAAATATCGGACGAGCCTGTTCTTAGGCTTTGCTTTTAATCTCTTCAGCCTGATTAGGGCAACCAGGATATTTCTGAGAAATTGGGGATAAATGCAGTCGGAGCGAGGCCGGTTAGTTCAGTTGGTTAAAGCGTGGTGCTAATAATGCCAAGGTTGCGGGTTCGATCACCGTAGGGGCCACTCTTTTTCTCTCTGGGACCTTCAGCTCTGCCCGTCTAGAAAGTGACGGCCGGTGTCCCAGAAATCTCTGCTGGCTAAACCTCTGGTGAACTTGGTTAGCTTAGTTGGGAGAGCGTTGGGAGAGCGTTAGACTGAAGATCTGAAGTTCCATGGTTCAATCCCGGGATTAGGCGGAGGAACCGTGTCCGTGTCTTTTGGTCGAGGGGGTCCAGTCACCAAATGCCACCTCCTCTCTGCCTTATTCCGCCTAGCCTTATCGACATCTGCCTCTCAGACGTCCAGGTGTCAGGTCGTGTTGGTTCCATGGTGTAATGGTTAGCACTCTGGACTTTGAATCCAGTGATCCGAGTTCAAATCTCGGTGGGACCTTTTTAGCGGAAAGGAGTTAAAAAACAGAGGTGATGTGCAACTGCTACTGTAGCGGTGAAATTGGCACTCTCAAACCGAGTCGGAATCGGGAAAATATGGGCTTGAAAAGCAAAGGCTTCGCTTCACTTGCTCCTTGCTATCGCCGCTTCTAGGCTGAATGACTTAACTCTGTTCAAACTCTGTTTGCTGCTGTTCATTGATCGATTGCTCCTGTCTGCCTTCCTGCCTGCTGTGAGTTTGTTTGCGTCGAGGCTGTAAGCTCTACGCCTCGTATTAGCTTCGTATTTCTTTCTGTTTTGAACCATCATTTACTACAATTTCTAGTTGTTTATATTACTAAAGATAGTTTACCCACCATCTCATATTAACCTTACATCGCTAGCTTCCGTTATTGTTAGCACCACACGCTAGTGTTTACGCGCCACCCGCGCTCATTTATTTATTATTTATTTTCTCTCGCGCGCCCGCGCCTTTGAGTTCATAAAAGCCCAGGTAAGTAAGAATCAGTCAACACAAACGGTGAGTAATGTCTTGTCCTGTTATTGTCACCTGTGTCACATGTCACATGTTTAGTATAGCCTTCTCCGATGGCAATATAGGATTTATTTGTGATAAATGCAAGGAGACAGTCAGGCTGACGGAGAAGATTTCAGAGCTAGAGACACGCATCCAAACTTTAATTGAGGATAGTAAGGATAGTACTAGAGCTTTAGATACTTTTTTGGATGCGCCTAGCAGAGTGAACTCTGTACATGATTCGGTTCCGGCTGAAGTAGAGCCCACGCAGCAGGGCAGATGGGTGACCGTGAGAGATCGCTCTAGTCGCGGATTAAAAAACCACTCTTCCGTTCCGATTACCGTAACAAATCGATTTGCCCCACTCAGTGAAACACCCACTGAGAATTCTGTTGATTGTGCCCTGGTAATTGGTGATTCGATCACACAGAACGTGAAAATAGAGACACCAGCCACCATAGTCACATGTTTGCCGGGAGCCAGAGCGCCTGACATCAAAGCAAATTTAAAAGTGCTGGCTAATGCTAATCGTAAATTCTCTAAGATCATTATTCATGTCGGCACTAATGATGTTCGACTCCGCCAGTCGGAGATCACCAAAATTAATATTAAAGAGGTGTGTGAACTCGCAAGTACGATGTCAGGCACTGTAATTTTCTCTGGCCCCCTTCCTGTTCGCAGGAGTGATGAGATAGTTAGTAGATTGGCCTCACTCAATGGTTGGTTGTCTAAGTGGTGTCCGTTGAATAATATAGAATTCATAGACAATTGGAAAAGTTTTTGGGGCAAGCCTGACCTGTTGAAAAGAGATGGTGTTCATCCCTCCTGGGATGGTGCCGCTCTTCTCTCTAGTAATATGGCACATAGTCTTAGAGCTAAAACATGACAATCTGGGGCCCAGGTCAGGAAGCAGACAGACTGGCTAAACCGACCGTCTGCTAGCGGCCTCGCGTCACCAAGGTCAGATAAATCTCATCACATAGAGCCTCTTTCACCTAGATATCATCATATAGAGACTGTGTCTGTTCCCCGAATTTGGAAATCCAAAAAACGTCAGGTAAAAAATTTAATTGATGTTCAACAAATAAAAAACAGATATAATACAGATGAACAAATGATAAAGCTTGGGTTGCTGAATATTCGATCCCTTACTTCAAAATCGCTCATAGTTAATGATATGATTTCAGATTATAATCTAGATGTGCTGTGTTTGACAGAAACCTGGCTAAAACCAAACGATTACATTACTTTAAATGAGTCAACCCCACAAGATTACTGTTATAAACATGAACCTCGTCTAAAACGCAAAGGGGGAGGTGTTGCTGTAATTTATAGTAATATTTTCAAAACCACTAAGAAATCTATTTTTAAATATACTTCTTTTGAAGTGTTGGTGCTTAATGTAAAAACATATAGTGTAAACGATAAATCACGTTTGAGATTTCTGCTGGCTACTGTATACAGGCCACCAGGGCACCATAAAGATTTTATCAAAGAATTTGCGGACTTTCTATCAGAATTAGTATTGGCTAACGATAAAGTACTAATTGTTGGTGATTTTAATATACATGTAGATAATGAAAAAGATGCATTGGGATTGGCACTTAAAGACATTGTAAACTCAATTGGAGTTAGACAACACGTGTCAGAACCCACTCATTGTCGTAATCATACCCTAGATCTAATATTATCACATGGAATAGATGTTGATGCCGTTGAAATTCTGCAGCAGAGCGATGACATCTCAGACCATTATCTAGTCTCATGTAAATTACATTTAGCCAAGGCTGCAAAGCCGACTCCGTGTTATAAATATGTTAGACCTATAACTTCTGCCACTAAAGATTCCTTTATCAATAATCTTCCTAATCAGTTTCATCATCTCAGCATCCCGGATAGCTTAGAAGAACTCGATATTGCAACAGAAACTTTTAACTCTCTCTTTTCCAGCACTTTAGACGCAGTTGCTCCGTTGCGCTTAAAGAAGATTAAAGAAAATAGTCCAACGCCGTGGTACAACGAGCACACTCATGCCCTTAAGAGAGCAGCCAGAAAATGGAGCGCAACTGGAAGAAAACAAAACTAGAGGTATTTCGGATTTCATGGAAAGAGAGCTCGATTGCTTACAGAGAGGCTTTAAAAGCTGCTAGATCTGCTTATTTTTCAACCCTATTAGAAGAAAATAAACATAATCCTAGGTATTTATTTGAAACAGTGGCTAAACTAACAAAAAAGAAAGCTTCAAGCACAGAAGTTTCCAAGCAACACAGCAGTAATGACTTTATGAACTTCTTCACTTATAAGATTGATAATATCAGGGACAAAATTATAACCATTCAACCGTCTACTACAGTATCGCATCGGGGAGTGCATTGTAGTCTCCCTGAGGAAAAATTCTATTCATTTGTTGCTATTGGAGAGGAAGAATTCTGCAAACTCGTTAATTCATCTAAATCGACAACTTGTATGTTAGACCCTATACCGACTAAGCTATTGAAAGAGATGCTTCCAGAGATCATAGATTCTCTTCTTAATATCATTAATTCGTCTTTGTCTCTAGGATACGTACCAAAAACTTTTAAGCTGGCTATGATAAAACCGCTTGTTAAAAAACCGCAACTTGATCCTTCAGAATTAGTCAATTACAGGCCGATCTCAAATCTGCCTTTTCTGTCAAAGATATTAGAAAAAGCAGTATCCTCACAACTGTGTTCCTTTCTTGAAAGAAATGATTTCTGCGAGGATTTTCAGTCAGGATTTAGACCGCACCATAGTACTGAGACAGCTCTCATTAGAGTTACAAATTATTTACTTTTATCATCCGATCGTGGTTGTATCTCTCTATTAGTGATACTTGATCTTAGTGCTGCATTTGACACAATTGACCACAACATTCTTTTAAATAGACTAGAAAACTATGTTGGCATTAGTGGAATTGCACTAGCATGGTTTAAATCATACTTATCTGACGGTTATCAGTTTGTAGCAGTAAATGAAGAGATGTCTTATCGATCACAAGTTCAGTATGGCGTACCACAAGGCTCAGTACTAGGGCCGCTGCTGTTCACTCTGTACATGCTACCATTAGGACATACCATTAGGAAACATGGAATTAGCTTTCATTGTTATGCCGATGATACTCAGCTGTATATTTCTTCAAAACCTAACGAAACTTACCAATTCACAAAATTAACGGAATGCATAGCTGATTTAAAAAATTGGATGACTAGTAATTTCCTACTACTAAACTCTGAAAAAACAGAGATTCTAATTATTGGACAAAAAACTTCCACACGTAATAACCTAGAATACTGTCTAACACTTGATGGCTGCTCTGTTAAGTCTTCGTCGTCGGTTAGGAACCTGGGTGTGCTTTTTGATAGCAATCTTTCATTTGAAAGTCAAGTGTCTAGTATCTGTAAAACCGCATTTTTCCATCTTAAAAATATATCTAAATTACGACATATGCTCTCATTAACAAATGCGGAACAATTAGTTCATGCTTTCATGACATTAAGACTAGATTATTGTAATGCTCTACTGGGTGGTTGCCCTGCACGCTTAATAAATAAACTACAGCTGGTCCAAAACGCTGCAGCTCGAGTTCTTACTAGAACCAGGAAATATGACCATATTAGCCCGGTTCTGTCAACACTGCATTGCTGCCTATTAAACATCGTATAAATTTTAAAATATTGTTGATTACTTACAAAGCACTAAATGGTTTAGCTCCGCAGTACTTGAGCGAGCTCTTAACGCATTATAGTCCTTCACGTCTATTGCGATCTCAAAATTCAGGCCAGTTGATAATACCTAGAATATCAAAATCGACTGCTGGCGGTAGATCCTTTTCCTATTTAGCACCAAAACTTTGGAACAGTCTTCCTACCATTGTCCGGGAAGCAGACACACTCTGTCAGTTTAAAGCTAGACTAAAAACACATCTCTTTGACCTAGCATACACATAATATATTATAGACTTCTATAATTCAATGTTAGGCTGCATAGATTAGGTCAGCCGGAACTGGGAACACTTCCCTTAAATCCTGATGTACTCGTTACATCATCATAAGAAGAATGGCATCTACGCTAATTTTAGTGTGTTTGTTTATCCCGAGGTTTTCCCGCAGCCTGCCGGATCCAGGCCGTATCCAGATCTGACAAGGAGCTTTGCCTGGACCCGATGACAACGCAGTGCTGAAGTACCAACTAGCCACTCCCTATGGAGGATCCCTTTCCCACTCTACAGATAAAACGTTGTGATTCCGGTTCGCGTACCCACCCCGAACTGATAAAATAAAACAAAATTCTGTATCAAATTACAGTTAATATAAATCCGGCCTCTAGTTCATAAACGCCAGAGGAGAACTGGCCCCCGACTGAGCCTGGGTTCTCCCAAGGTTTTTTTTTTCTCCAGTAGGTCACCTGATGGAGTTTTAGGACACCAGTAGGTCACTTGATGGAGTTTTTCGGTTCCTTGCCACTGTTGCCTTTGCCTTTGGCTTGCTCAGTTGGGGATATTCAAAATAATTAACCAAGCATTAATACCATTGATCAGCCCTACCAAACGTGGATGTTTTTTCACTAAGAAACAAACATTATGTTATTTGATTGATATTGTGAAGCTGCTTTGATGCAATTTATATTGTGAAAAGCGCTATATAAATACACTTGACTTGACTTGACTCTCTGCTGCTCGGTGTTAAAAGGTGACCGACGCCAAGTTTCCATGGTGTAATGTTTAGCACTCTGGACTTTGAATCCAGTGATCCGAGTTCAAATCTCGGTGGGACCTTTTTAGCGGAAAGGAGTTAAAAAACAGAGGTGATGTGCAACTGCTACTGTGGCGGTGAAATTGGCACTCTCAAACCGAGTCGGAATCGGGAAAACATGGGCTTGAAAAGCAAAGGCTTCTCTTCACTTGGTCCTTGCTATCGCGCTTCTAGGCTGAATGACTTAACTCTCTGCTGCTCGGTGTTAAAAGATGACCGACGCCAAGGTTCCATGGTGTAATGGTTAGCACTCTGGACTTTGAATCCAGTGATCCGAGTTCAAATCTCGGTGGGACCTTTTTAGCGGAAAGGAGTTAAAAAACAGAGGTGATGTGCTACTGTGGCGGCGAAATTGGCACTCTCAAACCGAGTCGGAATCGGGAAAACATGGGCTTGAAAAGCAAAGGCTTCGCTTCACTTGCTCCTTGCTATCGCGCTTCTAGGCTGAATGACTTAACTCTCTGGTGCTCGGGGTTAAAAGGTGACCTACGCCAAGGTTCCATGGTGTAATAGTTAGCACTCTGGACTTTGAATCCAGTGATCCGAGTTCAAATCTCGGTGGGACCTTTTTAGCCGAAAGGAGTTAAAAAACAGAGGTGATGTGCAACTGCTACTGTGACGGTGAAATTGGCACTCTCAAACCGAGTCGGAATCGGGAAAACATGGGCTTGAAAAGCAAAGGCTTCGCTTCACTTGCTCCTTGCTATCGCGCTTCTAGGGTGAATGACTTAACTCTCTGCTGCTCGGTGTTAAAAGGTGACCGACGCCAAGGTTCCATGGTGTAATGGTTAGCACTCTGGACTTTGAATCCAGTGATCCGAGTTCAAATCTCGGTGGGACCTTTTTAGCGGAAAGGAGTTAAAAAACAGAGGTGATGTGCAACTGCTACTGTGGCGGCGAAATTGGCACTCTCAAACCGAGTCGGAATCTGTGAAACATGAGTTTGAAAAGCAAAGGCTTCACTTGCTCCTTGCTATCGCGCTTGCAGGCTGAAAGACTTTACTCTCTGCTGCTCGGTGGGAAAAGGTGACCCACGGCAAGGTTCCACGGAGTAATGGTTACAACTCAGAATCTGGCGATGCGAGTTAAAATCTCGGTGGGACCTGCTTTTGCCAGTAATGTGTGCAGGGCCTCGTCCGAAAAAACTTTTCGCCAGTTGTGAGCCTCAAAAGCTCATCTAGGGAGTGACCCTTGAAGGGAGCGCAAAAGGGCAAAACAGCACGTGGAGAATGCGGCATCGATCCCGCTACCTCTCGCATGCTAAGCAAGCGCTCTGCCATTTGAGCTAATTCCCCTTGACGGTGCAGCAGAAGGTGTCCATCGCTCTCAAAGACAAAGGCAAGGATAGATCCCTAGCATGTGTGCAGGTGCTGCAGCGCGAGGTCCAATGGCCACAAAGAAGAGAGACCGTATTTCCTCTGTAATGGCAACTTTGCACTGGCTACCATTCAGTTGTAGATTTAATTCAAATATCGCGCTTTATGCCATGCGAGTGGAAATGTTTGCGGCCATGAAGCAGAAGGAAGGACTTTTGTGTTGGCTCATTAGTCTAGGGGTATGATTCTCGCTTTGGGTGCGAGAGGTCCCGAAAGTGACGGCCGGGCTCACAGAAATCTCTGCTGGCTGAACCTCCTGTGAACTTGGCCGAATTAGCTCAGTTGGGAGAGCGTTAGACTGAAGATCTAAAGGTCCCTGGTTCAATCGTGGGTTTCGGCAGAGGAAACTCGTCCCTGTGTTTTTGGTCCGGTGACCAAACGCCACCTCCTGTCTACCTGATTCCACCTGACAAAAACAGAGGTTATTCGCAACTGCTGATGTGGGAGTGAAACTGGCACTCTAAAACAGTCGTATCGGGGGAACGTGGGCTTAAGAAGCAAATGCTTCACTTGCTCTTTTCTATCGCGCTTCTAGACTGAATGACTTAACTCTCTGCTGCTCGCTGAAAAGGGAAAAGGCAGCCCACGCCAAGGTTCCATGGTGTAATGGTTAGCACTCTGGACTCTGAATCCAGTGATCCGAGTTCAAATCTCGGTGGGACCTGCTTTTTGCCAGGAATGTGTGCAGGACCTCGTCCGATAAAAACTTTTTCAGACAGCAGTGATCCTCAAAAGCTCATCTAGGGAGTGCCCCTTAAACTGAGCGTACAGGGGCGGTACGCCGCGTGGAGAATGCGGGCATCGATCCCGCTACCTCTCGCATGCTAAGCGAGCGCTCTACCATTTGAGCTAATTCCCCTCAAACGATGTGGAGAGAAGGTGTCCATCGCTCTCGAAGACAACGGCGAGGAGCACTCCCTAGCATGTGCGCAGCTGCTGCAGCGCGGTTTCCAATGGCCACAAAGAAAAGAGACCGTATTTCCTCTGTGCTGGCAACTTTGCACGGGCCTACCGTTTAGTTGTAGATTTAAATAAAATACTGCTCTTTGAGCCATGCAAACAGAGATGTTTGCGGCCAGGCGGCAGCAGCAGCAAGGATCACTGTGTGGGCTCGTTGGTCTAGGGGTATGATTCTCGCTTAGGGTGCGAGAGGTCTGTGATCCTCAAAAGCTCATCTAGGGAGTGCCCCTTAAACTGAGCGTAAAGGGGCGGTACGCCGCGTGGAGAATGCGGGCATCGATCCCGCTACCTCTCGCATGCTAAGCGAGCGCTCTACCATTTGAGCTAATTCCCCTCTAACGGTGTGGAGAGAAGGTGTCCATCGCTCTCGAAGACAACGGCGAGGAGCACTCCCTAGCATGTGCGCAGCTGCTGCAGCGCGGTTTCCAATGGCCACAAAGAAAAGAGACCGTATTTCCTCTGTGCTGGCAACTTTGCACGGGCCTACCGTTTAGTTGTAGATTTAAATAAAATACTGCTCTTTGAGCCATGCAAACAGAGATGTTTGCGGCCAGGCGGCAGCAGCAGCAAGGATCACTGTGTGGGCTCGTTGGTCTAGGGGTATGATTCTCGCTTAGGGTGCGAGAGGTCTGTGATCCTCAAAAGCTAATCTAGGGAGTGCCCCTTAAACTGAGCGTAAAAGGGCGGTACGCCGCGTGGAGAATGCGGGCATCGATCCCCCTACGTCTCGCTTGCGCCTGCTGCATCCTACCGATTGAGCCAAAGTAAGCCCACGTGAGCCAATCACGTTTCTCTGCTGTGGCTTACTTTTGACCAATCGCATTTCTCTCCTGTGGCTTACTTTCGACCAATCGCGTTTCTCTCCCGTGGCTTACTTTTGACCAATCGCGTTTCTCTCCTGTGGCTTACTTTTGACCAATCGCGTTTCTCTCCTGGCTCTGCTCCTGTTCTGCTCCTGTGGGTTACTTTTGACCAATCGGCGAACGCTATTATTATCGTCATCTTTGCAATCTTTGCAACAGGTAAGTCTATTCTTCACGACTATCATTATTTACTCATAAACAGTGTGTGTTTTTAGACAATTAAACATGCCAATAAAGCTAGCTAGCGTGTAATAGCACACATTTTCTTCTGTACATGTGAACATGCAACTTTACCATGATATACAGTAAAAAACATGTCACTACTGTCAAGATAATTAGCAGACCGCTAATTAAGCTATATCCTCCCCAAACCATTTTTTGTTGTTGTTGTTGTTGTTATGTCATTCATTACATTATTTTGAGCACAAGAACATTTTTACTAAAACCTTTAAAAAAAAGTTTAATTCATATATGTTATACTATACTAGGTTATACAACAGTATACATATTTATGTTATCTTTTTAAATACTATGTTATACATATTTAAAAAGACATGAATAGGCAAAAACAAGTTTTTTTTGTTTCAACAAATGATTCTCTTATAAAAGATATACCAAAACAATTTGATATACCATTTTAAGTTTTAGATCTGTTTGATGATCATATTATTATGAATTGTCATAAACGCCTTTATGTTATATTTGGTGTTTCTTAGTAATCTCTGCCACAAAAGCTAAACAAAACAAAACGATTTAAGCATGGCATGATACTAGCAAGATTGTACCAAGAAGTGTTATTTATTTTCTTATTAATAAGTTCATCACACTATTTACAATTTGTACACAAGGCAATTCAAAGCTATTCACAGTTGTATAAAAACAATAATGCTTATGCTCATAATAATAATAATCATTAATTATTATAATATTATAATATTTATTTACATAAAAAGAAATGCTGTAGTAAAATACTTTCAGTTGGAATATGACAGCTATGTAACGTTCTGTTTATGCCTATGTCCTTTCAGATTATGTATGCATACCCGGTTTTACGAAGAACCTCTGAGGGTCGACTCCTTATGGGGCCAACTGAGGAGGCCAATAGGAGGGAGATCGTGTTGGCAGGGAGGGCCAGGTGTAAGGAGGAGGTCCTGGCTGAGGCCACTGCCTTTGTGAGGCAGAATGGAGGGAATCCTGGAGACCAGTTCCTGGTTCTGGCTCACTGCAAGATCCAGTTTGGGAAACACCAGGGTCAGAGGTTCCTGTGGCTGCTGGAGAACTCACTGGGGTATGCCTGCTATCTGGTCAGCAGCATTTTGGGGGAGGAGGAGAGGGACAACCCACTGTCGGCCAACAAACACCTGTTCCTCAGATACACCTCGCAGATCAGGGAGGTAGGCGAGACTGTGGAGGTGTATCAGAAAAAACAGGCCATGCTGCAGGAGGCCCAGAGGACAGGAGAATCTGGATGTCTGATGGTGGAGCTTGGGGATTTTAAGGGTAGGTCAATGAAGGAGGTGTATGAGGACCCAAGCAAGGAGGCCCAGGCTCTCATCACCTACCTGAAGAAGGCAAAGGCCAGGCCTAACACCAATATGGCCCTTTTCAAAGCATACGTGCTGAAGAGGCAGGCTCCAGCCCACGTGCCCACCACCACTGTGCCCACTGCATCTGTCCTCACTGCTGCTGTGCCCACTAACACTTTGTCTGTTCCTCCTCCACCTACTGCCACTAAGAACAGGCCACTGCTGGCGACCAATGTGAAGGTCCTGTTGGTGCGGGGGAAGCATTTATCTGCTTCACAGCTGGCACAAATAATTTTATCTCCAGCCAAACCCTGTAAGTGATTTGCAAGCTTTAAAATCATTACAGTATATATTATGCAGTATATATGTCTAACGAAAATACGTGTTCAACAGCTGCAGGACCACGTGTACCTCCTGCGTCTGAGTCCACAGCCCGGACTCAGTCTTGTATTTCTTCTAATGGTGCTTGGATGAAAAACAGGATGATTTTCATTGCTTCCTTTCATCTTTTCATCATCATGTCGTCTCTCTACTAATCATACATGCTTTGCAGTAAACCTTGGAATCGCAGTAGCTGTCCAGCAGATCTGAGAAAGTCATGCAGTGAAAGTCTAAAACAATAAGATAATTTTGTTGTGTTTTTTTACGCTCCAGCCACTGCAGGCTCGAGAGGCCCTGCTCCTGCCCCGGCTCGTGCTACTGCCCCTGCTCCTGCCCCTTATCCTGCTCCTCCAGCATTGTGGACCCCTGGCCAGGTGTCCCAGTTGCCTGCAGAGCTTCCTGTCCACTGGAAAGAGCAACTCCCATCTTTCCAGCAGGACTGGATCAGGAAGACTCTGTTCAGGGCCAACATAAAAACAGGGAGGCCTGAGCTGACGCCACATCCCAACTTCTGGTGGTACCCTCCCCAGCCCCCGACCGTCTTCACCCAGCCCCCTACTTCTCCTGATATCTTCTTCTGCCGCCCTCTGTTCCTCTGGATGCCGCTGAAGATCTGGTCCATTCCACTTGTCTGTGTCCAGCCAGCCTGCAATAACCACAAGCCGACAGCTGCTGGCCTTTATCGCACTGTGCGCAAGGTCCTGGACATAGACGGGTGGTATGACATGGCCACAGAGTATCTGGAGTGCAAAGGGTGCAAGAAGAAGTATCCAGCCTGGTCTGAAGACATACAGCTCGACATGGGACACCGCAGAAAATTCCCCGCCATTCTGACATACAGGTAGAACACATTCATATTTAGAGCAATGCACTGTAATTTGTTGTACTGTATATAATCAAATACGTTGATTTACTGATATTAACATTGAAATAATAAGATGTGGCACTGAACAGAATTATTTGACTGTCTGTAGGTACTCGTGTGACTACCGTATAGTCATAATGATGCGGGAGAGGACCCGGGGCAACAGTGTCACACAGCTTCACAAAAAGCTGCAGGAGCAACACACCTCAGCGTGGTCACAGCGGACGCTGGAGTACCTCACTAACTGTGAGCCCTTCACAGACTCCTCCATCTTTGAGCCTCCACTCTTTTCTGCGCCCCCGCCCCTCCCACCCATCCCCAAACCCAAGTGGCTGTTGTCTGTGTATGCCAGGGACGTCCTCTTGCGGCTACCTGAGGTCAAGGCCAAAATAACCTCAGTCTTTGGCTCTGTCCTCAAGATGGACTCCACCAAAAAGCTATAAAAAGTCAAGTTTGAGTAATTATAATTGTTATTATCTTAAATTTTTCTGACATTTGTTTACTCTACTGTTTTTTTTTTTTACATAGGTCACCAAAAAACTGGCCGGCGCTGCTGCCAACACTGCTGGTTGGTGCACTAATGTAGGCAATGAGCACGGCCAGGTGTTGGTGTCAGTCCTCACAGCGGCAGAGGGGCATGGATTGTGGCCCATGGCGGTGGGTCTCATGAAGAGGTACAGGGAGGCGGGAGTGGCACCATCCGCCGTCATGTATGTGGACAGAGACTGCTGCAGCCCACACGCGCACAGACAGTCGCAGGTCAGAGCCATGTTCATAGAGTGGGATGAGCTCCAAGTGCGCCTAGACATTTGGCACTTCATGCGGCGCTTTGCAGCAGGTGTCATCACGGAGGCTCATCAGCTCTACGGCACCTTCATGGCTCGGCTTTCCAGGTGCATCTTTGAGCTGGATCCAGATGATGTCGCTGCTCTACGGTTGGCCAAACAGGGGGAGTTACAGGCCAGAGGAGCTGGTCCAGTTTCAGAGAAGGCTCTGGATAAGCTGATCACCAGGAAGGAGTTGGCACTGCACTGTCGCAAGCGGACCAGAGGAGTGGAGGAGACCACCTGGAGGATCAAGGCGCTCATTGATGAGATGGACAGTGAGAAGGGGAGGGACACTCTGGGTGTACCACTGCTGGACCACGAGCGAATCCAAGAGGTCTGGATAGACCAGCAGAGGCACATCGCCTGTATTCAGGACCCAGAGGGCTTCCCTCTGTACCAGAAGACAGACACACTGAAGAAGGGTGGTGTGGAGCTCAGCTGCTATCGCTGTGCTCGTGGCTCCACCTCCTTGGAGTCTTTCCACCTCCATTTAAATCGCTTCATCCCAGGTAGGTTATAACTTTTATAACCTGCAAAAAACTTTAAACTTTTATAACCTATTCTGCCATACTAAATACATAGATACCATATATTTGACTTTATTTGACCTGTAGGGACCAGTGCCAGTGATGCGCATTTTCAGGCCTATCTCCTGGAAGGCCTGATGCGCTGGAACCAGGACCGGAAGGATGAAGCAGTGAGGGGAAAGACTGACCTGAGGACCTACAGTAGCGTTGAGAGGGAGGCAATGGACCGGCTCAGCCGCAAAGTGCTGAAGATGTCCCTGGATGATCGCTACCAGCCTCCAGGGGCTTACACAGGTGAGAATTATTCATGTTAACTCAAACAAAAGATTATACATTATACAGGTGTATGAGTGTTTGAGTGTACATTTTTTATATTGTATTTCAAATAATTCAACTATTGTTGGAGTTATTTGTACTTTGTTTAATTTAGGCTTAATTTGACCCTTTATAGCCATATTTCTTTGCTTTCTTTTGCTAAAGTGAATTTGCTTTATTTTGCATTTATGCTTATTATATTCTTGTTTATTATTTTAATTTTTTGATCTGTTAAACTGTTTGAAAAGTTTGATTGTTTTTTTTGTTTCAGTTTGTTATGGACATAAAGCCACTACAGCATTAATAATGTGAATGTGATTTGTATGTGTGTTCTTTTGCAGGGGAGCTGCTGGGTATGGAGTATCTGTACAGTCAGTCTGGGAAATCCCTGACTGTTATGGATAACCCAGAAGAGGAGGATCGGCTGGTGGAGCAGATGACTGATGAGGTGGTGCAGGACGAAGGCTTTGTTGAGGAGGAACCTGAGGACCTCACAGTGCCAGTCCTCTATGACCCCATTGAGCCTGTCCAGTCCACAGCAGCGGCCCCCAGGCCTTCAACCCCTGTCCCTCTGCACCAGGACCATCCTCACTACAGCCACCCACAGGACTGCAGCGCCCTGCCCAGCCTCCTCTGCAGTCTCCTCCTCTGCGCCCTGCTCAGCCTCCTCTGCAGTCTCCTCCTCTGCGCCCTGCTCAGCCTCCTCTGCAGTCTCCTCCACAGCATTCTGTCCAGCCAAGTGCTGCCTCTGCTCCTGCAACATCAACTGGGTCCAGTGTTGCAGACCAGGCTCCTGTAAGTAAGCTTCTCATTATTAGTTTATTTTTGCTTTTACACTCTGACATTTAATATGCTGTGTATTGTTATTGTAATACTTTCCTGCAGGCTCCTGTTCTTGGACCCGATGGCGTTGCAGGCTGGGATAAGGTGCAGGATCTGGCTGAGTACCTGTTGTCCCTCCGTCAGGCACTCTACCTGGACGAGCAGCAGGTCACAGAGGTCATCCGTCTGTGGACTGCTCTTCCTGATGGGGACAAGAGGAAGATCCACTATCAGCCCAGACACCAGCCCAAACTGACCCACGGACGCTTCAAGGCTCCGAAAAACACAGGAGTGACACCGGGTGTGGACAGTGTGAAGAGGTGCCTGATTAGTCATCCTGGGGGGCCAGCTCAGTGGCCCAGCACCAGTCGCTTAGTTGAGGCCATGTGTATCAAACTGTGTGCACTTCACAAGTCCCCAACTAAGAAGGATGGAGTCCGTCTTCCTCGTTGGTCTAAGGTGCTCACGGATTACCACCACATCCGAGACCTGGTGCTGAACTGCCAAACTCTGATGGAGGCCACGTCACTTTAGCTGTTTATGCTGAATCAGAGGACTCTCACTCAGTGGTAAGCATGGTGTTACATTGTCATTTTAAAGAAAGGGATAGCAGTTATTTATTTATTATGAATACATTTTTTGATTGCAGGTTTAATCGAAGGGAGAACACCCAGGAAGTGACTGTCCTTACCCAGGGCCTTGCTGCAGAAGACCGCTTTGCTGTGGCCAGCTCACAGCTTCCTGCTCCGCGGGAAAAGCTGGATGAGGCTCCCTCCACATCAAGGGCCCGGCACGAGTTTGTCCTTCCTCCTAACAGAGCGGGACAGGCTCCTAAGCTACGGCCGGCCAGACGACCTGCCAGTGCTGCAATTGTGAGGCCAATTACCCCAGCAGCTCCTACTCCTCCCCCAGTTCCTGTGCCACTGCCCCAGTTCATTTTATTGAACACTGCGCCCACGCTGCTGGCAGCTGGTGCAGGTGGCGATTCAGCTGCTCCTCTCCTGGCTCCAACTCCAGTGTTTCCTGACGTGCGAGAGGCTCCTGCTCCGACTGCCCCGGTGTCTGTGTCCCGCTTCACTCAGAGGAACAGACGACGCAGGGCAGAAGAGGAGGCCAGTGGAACCCACAAAAGGAAATATGTCCGTGAAGTGGCATATAACAAATGCTCTAAGTGTGGCAAGCCCAAAACCAAGGAGTTCGGCCACAGCCGCTTCGGCAGTGCCACGTTTTGCCCCAGTGTCTCTGGTGGCAAATCTTTAGAGGAGTGGCTGGTAGAACAGCGCCAGCAGAAAAAACCTGGACAGCCACCTCCATAATAAAAATCTTCCAACACAGAAAAAAGATTGTTTGTAAATACCTGTAAATAAATATCTATGTGTAAATACAGTTATGTTCTTTTTTTCCTCTCAATCTTTATGTAATGTCTTGTTTGTTTTATTTATATTACAGAATGTTCTATTCTATTTCTAAATTGTTAGTTGTTTATTGTTGTTCATTAATGTCTTGTAGTTTTAGTAAATAAATACTGTTCACACTCTTATTCATTGTGCTGATTTTAATTGCCTTGGGACTGCAATGTGCAAACTGTACATGGGCCCACCCACTCTTTCATAGAGTATACATTGTATATAACACATATATTGTGTGTATGTCCATATATTTATTATGTGTGTAGGTGTACATATTTCAATATTTGTGTGTATTCATTTTAATAAAAAAATTACATTTCGATATTTGTGTGCATTTGTGTGTATAAAACATTTGAAGTGTCCTAAAATAAATCAGATAAATCACATCAATCAATCCCACACACAAAAAACACATATTTGAATAAACATTTGTATTAGTTTTATTAAACCATAAACATGTAATATGCTTTTTTTAAAATAATATACACAATTAATATCAATCAATATGTCAATCAATCAAAATGATATGTCACATTAATAACCAAATGAAGGCGCTTGCGCAGTTGATCAAACACTAGTCTCGCAGAACACGGGTTCGAGCCCAGCCCGCGGTGTGTGACTTGTTTCACATGTAACTAAAACTCTTCCATAACGTACAGGAATATAGCCCAAATATTGTTGCAGGGCAAATTTGTGCGTTTTTTCGCGTTTTCTGCGTCCTTTTCGCTTGCCTGCAGGGCGCAAAGATTGGACCCCTTCTTTTGCGCAGCGAGTGCTCTACCATTTGAGCTTATTCCCCTCGACGGTGCAGCAGGAGGTGTCCATCGCTCTCAAAGACAAAGGCGAGGATAGATCCCTAGCATGTGAGCAGGTGCTGCAGCGTGAGTTCCAATGGCCACAAAGAAGAGAGACCGTATTTCCTCTGTGCTGGCAACTTTGCACTGGCTACCATTCAGTTGTAGATTTAATTCAAATATCGTGCTATGCCATGCGAGTGGAAATGTTTGCAGCCATGAAGCAGCAGGAAGGACTTTTGTGTTGGCTCGTTGGTCTAGGGGTATGATTCTCGCTTTGGGTAATAACGCCGAGGAAAAAGAGGAAAAGCGGAAAGGAGTTAAAAAACAGAGGTGATGTGCAACTGCTACTGTGGCGGTGAAATTGGCACTCTCAAACCGAGTCGGAATCGGGAAAACATGGGCTTGAAAAGCAAAGGCTTCGCTTCACTTGCTCCTTGCTATCGCGCTTCTAGGCTGAATGACTTAACTCTCTGCTGCTCGGTGTTAAAAGGTGACCGACGCCAAGGTTCCATGGTGTAATGGTTAGCACTCTGGACTTTGAATCCAGTGATCCGAGTTCAAATCTCGGTGGGACCTTTTTAGCGGAAAGGAGTTAAAAAACAGAGGTGATGTGCAACTTCTACTGTGGCGGTGAAATTGGCACTCTCAAACCGAGTCGGAATCGGGAAAACATGGGCTTGAAAAGCAAAGGCTTCGCTTCACTTGCTCCTTGCTATCGCGCGTCTAGGCTGAATGACTTAACTCTCTGCTGCTCGGTGTTAAAAGGTGATCGACGCCAAGGTTCCATGGTGTAATGGTTAGCACTCTGGACTCTGAATCCAGCGAGCTGAGTTCAAATCTCGGTGGGACCTAATTAGCGGAAGGGATGGAAGGAACAGAGGTGATGCACAAATGCTGATGTGGCGGTGAAATTGGCACTCTCATACCGAGTCGGAATCTGTGAAACATGAGCTTGAAAAGCAAAGGCTTCACTTGCTCCTTGCTATTGCCCTTGTAGGCTGAAAGACTTTACTCTCTGCTGCTCGGTGGGAAAAGGTGACCCACGCCAAGGTTCCACGGAGTAATGGTTACAACTCAGAATCTGGCGATGCGAGTTAAAATCTCGGTGGGACCTGCTTTTGCCAGTAATGTGTGCAGGGCCTCGTCCGAAAAAACTTTTCACCAGCAGTGAGCCTCAAAAGCTCATCTAGGGAGTGACCCTTGAAGGGAGCGCAAAAGGGCAAAACAGCACGTGGAGAATGCGGCATCAATCCCGCTACCTCTCGCATGCTAAGCGAGCGCTCTACCATTTGAGCTAAGTCCCCTTGACGGTGCAGCAGAAGGTGTCCATCGCTCTCAAAGACAAAGGCAAGGATAGATCCCTAGCATGTGTGCAGGTGCTGTAGCGCGAGTTCCAATGGCCACAAAGAAGAGAGACCGTATTTCCTCTGTAATGGCAACTTTGCACTGGCTACCATTCAGTTGTAGATTGTTGTGCCAAAACTTCTGTTAAACATCATCACTGCGTAAGAGACACTCAGAGTCAAATTAATAAAAAGAGAAGTATTTATTCTTGCAAGAATAGGCCCAGTCGCCAACACAGCAGTTACCCTGTGAAGTGAGTGACGCCTACCAGGAAGACATGAGACAGCCTTTATACTCTTTTCAAGGTTCCTCCTCACAGCAGTTACCCTTTCACCCACTCAGATAAGGTCCCCACTGCTGTTCAGTTTCTACTAAAGACACAACCTGGCCCTGAAATAAACTAGCCAAATCTTGACCATTCCTAAGGTCAAGAGGTCCTGTCCCATATATTCCTGAAACGTCACGCACAAGCACGTACACACATATACTTTTACACATTGAATAGGTTCAATCCCTTATGATATCTGTTAGGAATAAATGACTATTAAAATTTCTACAACAATTCCCCACTTTTTATCATTCTGATTACCCATAATCACAATAATAAACAAAAAGACAAATTTTAAGTCATATCATCACGCTACTCTTCATCTCTGGTTTTCGCATAACTGATCACTCTTCATAAACATTTGTGAAATATTATTTACAAAATAAAAGCTTAGGCGGTTTTGCAAGGATAGTCCCTTAAATATTAGCAAGTAAAGAATTTAATTAAAGCCGGGCTAAATGAATAGGCACTGCTATTGCACTCTCGACCTAGATCGAACCCTCAGTCACCTCAATTAAATAAGAAATAGTGTACAGACTAGGAAAACAACACCATCAATTCACACTGGTTATTTTAGCAGGTCATCAAAAATACAAAGAATAAAAGTAGAATAGAATCCTTCATTTCAAACCCTCTCCTTGTACGCCACCTCGTAACACGGATGACCACTGTTTGTAACCTTCTTTAAATCTTTGCCCTTAATCTTTCTCAGAAAATAAAAAAGAATAGAAGAAAAACAACCAGAACATATATTTTAACACATCTCACTGTAGCTTCCGCTACCTGTCTCGTCGCATAATTTTGTTGATCCTTGGGATAGACTGTCTTTTTTTTTTTTTTACCAATTGAACAGACAGCAGGTTTTCACCTGTCTCTGTTATCGTATTCACCCATGAATAACAAAATTATCATAACACATGTAATCCTAACTCCTACCATTAAGCCTTTTCCATTAAATTTATGTCCATCTCCACATTTTATTCACTTCTAATTCAATTTATTAAGCTCTATTCAATGCACTGTTTAACAAATCTAACCAGAGAAGTCTTATAATTTTATCCATTCCTCTAACCAAATTAGTTGTTCAAAATTAACTCTAATATCTCTAGTACGGACACATCAATCAATAGATTTTCTACATTTACAATACCTAGTTCGATTCAATCAAACAAAATCATCAAAATCATCACAAAAACAGATTCTTCTGTTAAACTTAAACCATCAGTTGGCAGTTGGTTCCTCCAGGTGTGTTGATCATCTTGTTCGCCCCACGGACGTTCCGTGTTCGCCAGGGTGACACTTTGCGTGCCGTTGCAATGGTCTTTCCCTCGTAGGCGAGGCAGACAGTTACTAGCACAGTCTTCTTTAAACCTCACTTTCTGCTCTATTGGATGGTTGAGGCCTGTTGGTGTTGTCTAAGGTGAGAGGCTTGGACCCAGGTGTCACACTCTCCAACCATTTTCTGATCCTTACAAGGTCTTCCCTTTCAATCACGACCGTACCCCCCCTGGAATGAACCATTCCTTGCCTGCTGTCACCTGTGAATGGAGACCTTAACTATTTTGTTAGTGATGCTTTGCCGTCTAGCCGCTCGTCCCTTTTGGTGTGACCTGTGGAATCAACAGCCTGAAACATTATTATCACCGGATAATTTCTTGCTCATTTAATAGCACTCAGGGTCCTTTTCCCCTGAAAAACACTCAACCCACTTTGCTCATGTCCACAACACAATATTTATATATTTGGAACAGAATCAGTTCTGTTTGCTGCAATCCATCCTGACATTCTGCAAAAGGAAAATCTTAAGTTATGCGCTGCGCAGGTGTGGAACCTTTATCCTACAATAATAACCTAGGCCAGGATAGTTAGCCAAATTTATCCATAGCCATCATTTTATTGGGCACATTCTGCCCTGTATCAAAAGTCTGCATTATCTGTAGAGAAAAACAAATGTCGAGGTTATATTCAGATAGTAAAGTACACATAGTTTCTTTTGTCTGCTGTGCTGCCGCAGCCTTCGCTGCTGCATCTGCCCTGGCGTCTCCTGTTGAAACAGTCCTGCAATTTTGTTATCAGCGTGTGCGGCACACTTACAGACAGCAACTTATGTTTGGAACGGCCTTTTACCCAATTAAACCCAGTGTCCTCCCAACATATATTGTCCTTTAGTAACCCATATTTTGTCAATCATTACCATCTCCCTTTTGATGCACGACTCAACTCGTGCATCAATTTAAACTAATTTGATTTGCCATCAACACCAACCCAAACGGCGTCCTTCAGCCAAATTTCCTCCAGACATCTTTCTCTGTCTCTGAAACAAAGTATTACGTTCTTCACTTAAAGCCACAATCTCATCTTTTTATCAGAGTATTTGAAGGGCAATGGCCCTGAGTCTCACAGCGAATCCTGCTTTTCAGGCTTGTTGTTTGGTCTCTCAAGTCAGTCATCTACAAACATTTCCAAAGTCATCAATTGTTTCTATCAGGTCAGGTCGTGCTGTACAGACTTGGTCAATGTCAGTCAATCATTTTTCCCCCTTTTCATCACAATACTCATAAATGTGAGGGGCTCTCTTGCTAATTTCATGTTGACTTAGCCAATATGTCACTGTGTTGTTGCCATCAAATCTATAACATTTTCATTTATCTCAGCCCATGCCAGATGGTAATCTACAACTCCACAATTCCAATTCACATCAAATACTTAAACTGATCCAGAACGTAATTCAAATCAACATCATAAAGACAATAGGGCTGCAGATGAAAATTAGCCTGTATGGCTAAATCTGGCACATTTACATGTTGGACCTTGTACTCATGTTAATTAATGTGCATTGTCCCTTTAAATAAAGAAACTCAAACTCAACTCAAACAAAAGTAATTAATACCAGACAGAGCTTGATGACCAATCAGTTTAAAGCTCGTCCTATGTTCTGTATCATCTTTTCACCTAACAGAATTAGCAGCTTCCTTTAAAATTTGTCATTTGCCAAAAGCCATCCTAGTGGGTAATGACACAATATACACCCCATTCAGACTTAGTATTAGTACCCCAAACTAACACATAGTCACATACAAGACAAAGTGCTGTCACCATCACACACACTCATATTAGACACGCATGTTAACTGCTCCTTTTCAATATATCGTCTCTAAAAAGATTTAAATTTTAAGTACGATTTTAAACTTCACATTTTCCTCTAGGTTTACCTAATTTTACATGGTATCTTGACCAGTTTCAAATCATGTCTGTTCATTATTCATTTGATTTTTAGAAAAGGCAGCTGTGTTGTTTTGGTTCCTTATCATTATTTTTCTTCAGCTTGCTCTAGCAGGCCGATAACAGAAATAAAGAAAGACACAGTTACCATCCCTTCCTCCAACTCAGGCAGTATCTCTCACTATCAACAAATAGTATTTTCCACAGCCTTCTAAGACTGTAACTTAGACAAAATTTAAATTCATTACAATAACCTTTGACCATTCATCTTTGTTATGCAGACCTTTCTTAAATCTACGAAAGTTGTCTTCATCTTTAGCCCCCATGTCTAACGACCTTCAGGAGTTAAAACCATGTTATAGACATATTAGTTAAAAATCAACACTTCTATACATTTTCTTGCCTATAAGGCAACCAACACATACAAGTTTGCTACTGTCTCCACAACAAATAATGGCAATCCCCTCCTGGTCTAAGCTGGCTCTTGAAAGCCCATTCGCTCTTTATCTATAATTTTCTTCTCCTCAGGATGTTGTCCCCCTGGCATAGTTGCAGACACTTGTCATAATGAAAAACAAGCCATACAACCAATGCGGTTTCTTCCGGCGAGTGGTATAGAGGAAACTCAAATTTTTTGGGTCAGACTGCCGTAACTCCTCACAGCGCATCTCACCTCTCAATGCTCTGCTGACCCCAGTGGCCTCCAGTAATCAGCCCTCAACTCTCATACCTTTCTCACGTATAACACCTCCATCCGGAGGTGCCCAGTGTTCGTGACCCCCTGCGTTGGGCTGTCCCCTGGCCAGGAAGATCATCCCGTCATTGAGTAGCCACTCGTACACACTGGTGACCGCTCTTTCCCATCACACAATCAGTTTTCTTCAACAGAACTCAGCTGTTTTCTGGAGCTTAGGAAAGGCACGTTCAAGAGTCACCAGAGCCATTCCGATTGCCTAATAGTGTTCACACAGGGAGACAGGTTAATAACAGCAGTATTTAATCACTTAAATCCATTAACCATCTTAATCATCAACCTAGCTACTTAGATTATACTCAGTGAATTTAGATCACAGGCATACATTCAGTGTACTGTTACTGTAAATCTGTAGCCGTAGCCTTCGGCCCTGTTTCATGGTGGAAACTTAAAGAAGTTACTGGTCCTCTATCGTTTAAGATCTGCATCATTATTTTAAAGACTTCTTTAAAGTCATTCAGTTTTACATTTAAAACATTCTCAAATACAACTTGCCCATTTAATGGCAATGATTTATTTTAACATCTCTGTGTCTGATTTTCAACCGAAACACTGTGCTTTTACTATAAATAGCTTATTACTTATGACAAAGGCTCAAATAACAGCTTTTAGCTGACATGATTGAGAGAGACTCTGAGACTTTCAGGACTGGCACACTGTACTCTCATAAACTTCTAACATCAAACTCTATCTACCATCTTTTAACTCTATCCCAGCTTAAGGCATATTTGCCAGAAATTACATGTGTTTCCAAATAAACATTTTTATAGTTGTCTTTTGCCAATATCTCATGGAATTTAGACATTAGAAATTTCCACTCAGATTGAGTCTCTGTCGTACTGGCGGTTTTCAGCCACAGCAGACATCAGATTCAGATAAGCGGGCTGTTTCATTACAGCCAATAACAAACTTATCTTTTGAAAGCAAAACACCAGCTTCTAGTTCTTTCATGGTCAAAACACTAACAGAACACATTTTACATTTAACAACTGTTAATCCAGTAGCCTATTACTTCTACTTATTTGATATTAAATACAAATAATTATTCTAGTTCTCAATTACCATAGCTTAATATCTGACTTCAACGTTTTTTCTCGGAGTTTATCACTCTCCAATCAGGATTCACACTAACTTTGACAAGGCTACTCTACATCTTTTGCAGTTATTATAAATCATCCGTGAGATTTGTCTCTCTATATAACCTGAACCCTTCTTAAAATGTTGAATTAAAACACAATCATCCTTTTAGTTACTTTTATATATTTTGCAACTTTCATCAAACTGTTTCACTGTTTCAAAAAATTACTATTATAGATCTTTTCTTCAAAAGGATTCACTTTAAGACTTCAATCTTTTGACCTTGTTTTGATCTCTTATTCTTTCTCAGATGAAAATGTTAATATCGTCATTTAAACACTGATCTACTTTCAAACCCACATTATTACCAGAAATGTGTCACTATCACATTTTCAAACACCTTCTCGTGGGCATTTACAGTTACGTGTTAAATGGTCCTGCTGACCACAATTAAAGCACTCTCTGTCGGCTCCAACTTACTGCACATCACTGAAGCAGTTTGTCCCATTCAGGAATGCAAACAGAGCTGATAAGCAGTTCTCTGTATTCTTTTACAGTCCACCAGTGGCAGATTCAATCCCAATAGCCGAATTATAATCTTTATCATTATTATTGGCCGCACATCAATTTTCTTAAGCTGCATAAGTTGTTTGCGCAAAGTTTTCATTTAACTTTAGTCATACTTGTCCAGGGAAATGATCCCTGACCCAGAATTTCCATTATAAAACAGACATCTTTTGCGTCAATTACTTAATATCAACAAATATCCGACATTATACATTATTGATTTCCAGAATCTTTGGTCAAAGTTTTCTTTACATTTTACTAATTTGGTATTATCAGCAACAACACTGATTACAGAACAAGTGCATATCCAACATCCAAAAAGCCGGGCTGAATAAGCAAACACTGCTGCTGTACTCCCAGCATATAGCTGGACCCTCAGTCACTCCTCAGATATTAAATACAGACATCGTCTACAATCATAAATACCAGGCTATATGCATTCGTTTTTTGTAAAACTATAATTTCCATAAATTCTGTCAGACATTTTATTTTCATCACATATAGGTTTCCACTATATTTCTTCTCAATCTTTCCCTACATGCCAGTTCCCTCTGTATCCTCTCCTTTCTTTTCTCTACATGCCAGTTCCTTCATTATCTAACCAGTACATGATTGCTTAACTACAATCCCCACACACATATCTCACACACCAACCTTCTTGTTTTCCCTTCACTTCCCTCTTCCATCAAGTTTCTCACTTACAGTTCCACTCTATTTCTATCACTCTATCACTCTATTTCACACAGAAAGCCTTATTGCTGCTGCTTGCTACTTCAATCCTTAACATATACATTTAAGTTCTATAGACATCTAATGTCATGCATCCATTTACTGGATGAAGAAGTAAAAACCTTATTTCTCTCTGCAGTTCGACTTTTATTTTTATTTTTTATCTTCCCCTTTAAGACAACAATCCATTGTTTGTCCACATTGCTTACACACGTTTGAACACAGCCATAACTCTTTGTTTCTCACTGCCCTGTTCAACTGTTTCCCTCCCTGAGGAAATCATGGTATTTTCTCAGTTTTTCAATGTCTAACATACATTTTCCCTCATAATATTTCCCCATTTGATAGAAAACCGGTGTGTCAAATTTGGCAAGCTTGCTCTGAGATTTTCCCATACTGGCTGTTTCTGTTACTCTGTGGATTTCTCAGATTCGACGCTGCGTCTAATAATCTGTTGGACGTCTCCACCAGATCTGATCCCTTAACCCAAGACCAGACAGGGCGCACCCAGTGCTTTTCCTGGCGAATCGATTAACTCCCAGTAAACTGCTACGTGAGGATCCCTCGATTTGCAAAATCGCTACCCCGTGACGTGTTTTGCAAATACGCACCTCACGCAGTTAGCCCTACTGTATTACAGTTTTTTCCAATCGCTATGACAGTTTTTTCAATACATTTAACAAGTTTCCTAAACTCTTAACGCACCAACACACCTAAAACACACAATTGGCAAAACGGTTAATTTCATGCTCAAAATCACACATTGTAAACTAAACTCCAAAACTAATTTTCAAAATACAATAATACACTAACACAATACACTATGTCTAACAAAACACTGCAAACATGTTTCAAAATCAAACAATTATTCAAAACACTAACACATGTTCTCTTCCAACAGGAACATTTAGTCAATCATAACACAATGACAAAAAAACACTATCATCAGCTGAAATTACAGAAACTGCATTATTTTATGTATATTTTAAGTATATTGTATTGATCATAGATTGTGTTTTGCACTGTAGTTTCTTTTGATGCCTCTCTACATTTTTGTTTTGTTGGGTTTAGTAAATGCATGCATTTTGTTTCTTTTGCTGTAGAAATTCAATACAAAAAAATTAATGACCATCTCAGAGTAGCTTTATAGAATGTACAGTTTATGAAGAAAAAAAAAAAAGACAGACAGAATTGCTGCAGTAAATACTTTATTTGCAAAAGGACATTGCTGCAAGATATACAAACAGAAAAAGCACTGGAATAATAATTGAAAAAACAAAGTAATCTTCTAATCTGCCCGGTCTTCTGCATTTGGCCACATGTTCTCATCCACATCACACCTGATATCTTCTCTGGCAAGGCATCGTGGGAAGAATCTTTTGGCATGCCTAATCCACCCCTGGCAGTGTTCAGCTGTGATGTCTTGGCATGCAGCATTCATTGCATCCAGGAGGGACATTTGGTCATGTGGACGATGGTCAAAAACCTTCCATCTCCAGGCTGAGAAAAACTCCTCAATGGGGTTGAGGAAAGGGGAGTAAGGGGCAAGGAAATGGGACATCATCCTTGGATGGGCGTCAAACCAGGCTGTGACTGCACGAGAATGGTGGAATGCCACATTGTCCCATATGATCACATATATTGGCAAGTGGTCTCCCACCTGTCCCCTTTCTACCTCTGGCACCAGTCTTTCGTGCAGGTCTTCTAAAAACAGGAGAAGGCAGTCTGTGTTGTAGGGGCCAATCTCACATTTATGCAGTAGTGCACCGTTGTTGGAGATTGCGGCGCACATGGTAATGTTGGCTCCTCTCTGGCCCGGCACAGTAACTGTGGCCCTTTTGCCAATTATGTTTCTCCCACGGCGACGCCTTTTTGCCAAGTTGAAGCCAGCCTCGTCAACATAGATCATTTCATGTGGGACTTGATTGGCCTCCAACTCCATGACTCTCTGAAAGTAATTAGACACAGTGTATGTAAATGCTGTGCTGTATATCTACTGTATGTCCTAATGTACTCCAGGTTTATAGAGTAGTTTACTGCAAAACACACTGTGTATAGTACAGTAATGACTGTATTGCATAACCTTACCTGGACGTATTGGTGACGGAGTTCTTTGATGCGCTCACTGTTCCTTTCAAAAGGAACTTTGTATAGTTGTTTCATTCGGACTCTGTGTTTAGCTAGAGTCCGAGAAATGGATGTTATGCTGATTACTGCAATGTTCCCAAAGACAAGGTGGTCCTCTACAACTCTGGACTGAATGTCCTTCAGTTTTATTTCATTGTCACCAATCACCATGTTGACAATAGCAAGTTCCTGTTCTTCATTTAGGAGCTTTCCTCTGCCCCCTGAGGGAGGTAGACGTTGAATCCTTAGAGGGACAAAATACAGTTACATTTTAGAGACCGGAGGCATACAGTCACTCTAATAAATGGTAAAATTATTTGCACTTTGCTGTAGGAGAAGCAATATCCTACCTGTTGGTTTCTCTGAAAATACTGACAATGGATGCCACTGTGTCCCGGCTGAGATTTGGCTGTACTCGTTCACCAGCCTCTCTGTATGATAGCCCGTGGTTTATGACATGGTCAATGATAGTAGCTCTTATTTGATCAGTTACCCTAGCTCTGGTCCTTCTTTGAGCGCCACCACACATTCTAACTCCTCTCCCTCCACCTTGCCCCACTCCTCTCCCTTGTCCTTGGCCCACTCCTCTCCCTTGTCCTTGTCCTTGTCCCACTCCTCTCCCTTGTCCTTGGCCCACTCCTCTCACTTGTCCTTGTCCCACTCCTCTCCCTTGTCCTTGTCCCACTCCTCTCCCTTGCCCTTGTCCCACTCCTCTCCCTTGTCCTTGTCCCACTCCTCTCCCTTGCCCTTGTCCCACTCCTCTCCCTTGCCCTTGTCCCACTCCTCTCCCTTGCCCTTGTCCCACTCCTCTCCCTTGCCCTTGTCCCACTCCTCTCCCTTGTCCTTGTCCCACTCCTCTCCCTTGTCCTTGCCCCACTCCTCTCCCTTGTCCTGGTACTCGTCTTCCTCTCCCTCGTGCAGGCATTTCTTTCTTTCTTTCTTTCTTTCTTTCTTTCTTTCTTTCTTTCTTTCTTTCTTTCTTTCTTTCTTTCTCTTTCTTTCTTTCTTTCTTCCTTTCTTTCTGTTGCTCTATATTGTTCCTTTTCCACAAAAGATCAGCCCAAAAGGTCCTCTTTTACTTTATACCATATGGTCATGCGATTGAAAGAACCTCAACACCTGAGTGTGCTTCCTAGATGGGAATCAGCTGTGATTTATATATTTGCATAACTTCAATAAGCTGTTTATCATTAGCAATGGAATAAGATACAGGGAATATATTTGTTTTTCAATTCACAATATGAACAGCTGTTCACTTTGACTTTAGCCTATATAAGTTATGCTTAGAACATGATGTTATCTGTTCTGACATACAGTGTGAAAGCATTTGTAAATTTGACTGTAAAATTACATTGTTTTGGTCTTGGTTGAGCTTGTGTGTAAAAGAAGTTCAAGCATTTTAAATTTGTGCTAATTGTATGCATTTTGTGTTAAAGCAACAACAAATGTGTTAATAGTATAGCTTATACAGACGGATGTAGTGCTAACTGTGTTAAGAGTTTAGGAAACTTTTTAAATGTATTGAAAAAACTGTCATAGCGATTGGAAAAAACTGTAACCCTTGACCCGCCCGTAAGTCTCAACCGACCCCCAATAAACTGCTGTACGAAGATTCCTCGATTTGCAAAATCGCTACCCCCATGATGTGTTTTGCAAATACGCACTTCGCACAGTTAGCCCTATTGTACCGGTGCTCTTGACCTACACCACAGAAACGAACAGACCCAGCCACTATGGTTTTACCCACAATTGAAAAACATTTTAGCCCAAAAGAAAAATATTTTAGCCGTCTCTTACCAGAGATGTCTTGGATTGCCACGGGTTCGTTCTCATTTGACTCCAGTCGAGTTTCTCCTGGCCCTGGTAGCGGTCAGCCCCTCTCTCTGAAACTTACGAGGTCGAGCTGGAACTGCTCAGTCCAGGTGGCCAAACACCGTCCGCTCTAAGGTCCAGAAGGCACTTCCAAGGAATCCCACTCTTCTGCCACCAAATTGTTGTGGCAAAACTTCTGTTAAACATCATCACTGCGTAAGAGACACTCAGAGTCAAATTAATATAAAAGAAAAGTATTTATTCTTGCAAGAATAGGCCCAGTCTCCAACACAGCAGTTACCCTGTGAAGTGAGTGACGCCCACCAGGAAGACATGAGACAGCCTTTATACTCTTTTCAAGGTTCCTCCTCACAGCAGTTACCCTTTCACCCACTCAGATGAGGTGCCCACTGCTGTTCAGTTTCTTCTAAAGACACAACCTGGCCCTGAAATAAAATAGCCAAATCTTGACCATTCCTAAGGTCTTGTGAACTTGGCCGAAATAGCTCAGTTGGGAGAGCGTTAGACTGAAGATCTGAAGGTCCCTGGTTCAATCCTGGGTTTCGGCAGAGGAACTGTGTCACTGTCTTTTGGTCGAGGGGGTCCAGTCACCAAACGCCACCTCCTCTCTTCCTTATTCCGCCTAGCCTTATCGACATCTGCCTCTCAGACGGCCAGGTGTCAGGGCGTGTTGGTTCCATGGTGTAATGGTTAGCACTCTGACCTTTGAATCCAGTGATCCGAGTTCAAATTTCGGTGGGACCTTTTTAGCGGAAAGGAGTTAAAAAACAGAGGTTATGTGCAACTGCTACTGTGGCGGTGAAATTGGTACTCTCAAACCGAGTCGGAATCGGGGAAACATGGGCTTGAAAAGCAAAGGCTTCGCTTCACTTGCTCCTTGCTATCGCGCTTCTAGGCTGAATGACTTAACTCTCTGATGCTCGGTGTTAAAAGGTGACCGACGCCAAGGCTAAGCGAGCGCTCTACCATTTGAGCTAATTCCCCTCGACGGTGCAGCAGAAGGTGTCCATCGCTCTCAAAGACAAAGGCGAGGATAGATCCCTAGCATGTGTGCAGGTGCTGCAGCGCGAGTTCCAATGGCCACAAAGAAGAGAGACCGTATTTCCTCTGTGCTGGCAACTTTGCACTGGCTACCATTCAGTTGTAGATTTAATTCAAATATCGCACTTTATGCCGTGCGAGTGGAAATGTTTGCGGCCATGAAACAGAAGGATGGACTTTAGTGTTGGCTCGTTGGTCTAGGGGTATGATTCTCGCTTTGGGTGCGAGAGGTCCCGGGTTCAAATCCCGGACGAGCCCGTTCTTAGGCTTTACTTTTAATCTCTTCAGCCTGATTAGGGCAACCAGGATATTTCTGAGAAATTGGGGATAAATGCAGTTGGAGCGAGGCCGGTTAGCTCAGTTGGTTAAAGCGTGGCGCTAATAACGCCAAGGTTGCGAGTTCGATCACCGTAGGGGCCACTCTTTTTCTCTCTGGGACCTTCAGCTCTGCCCGTCTAGAAAGTGACGGCCGGTGTCCCAGAAATCTCTGCTGGCTAAACCTCTCGTGAACTTGGTTAGCTTAGTTGGGAGAGCGTTGGGAGAGCGGTAGACTGAAGATCTGAAGTTCCATGGTTCAATCCCGGGATTAGGCAGAGGAAGTGTGTCCGTGTCTTTTGGTCGAGGGGGTCCAGTCACCAAATGCCACCTCCTCTCTTCCTTATTCCGCCTAGCCTTATCGACATCTGCCTCTCAGACTTCCAGGTGTCAGGGCGTGTTGGTTCCATGGTGTAATGGTTAGCACTCTGGACTTTGAATCCAGTGATCTGAGTTCAAATCTCAGTGGGACCTTTTTAGCGGAAAGGAGTTAAAAAACAGAGGTGATGTGCAACTGCTACTGTGGTGGTGAAATTGGCACTCTCAAACCGAGTCTGAATCGGGAAAACATGGGCTTGAAAAGCAAAGGCTTCGCTTCACTTGCTCCTTGCTATTGCGCTTTTAGGCCGAATGACTTAACTCTCTGCTGCTCGGTGTTAAAAGTTGACCGACGCCAAGGTTCCATGGTGTAATGGTTAGCACTCTGGACTCTGAATCCAGTGATCCGAGTTCAAATCTCGATGGAACCTTTTTAGCCGAAGGGATGGAAGGAACAGAGGTGATGCGCAAGTGCTGATGTGGCGGTGAAATTGGCACTCTCAAACCGAGTCGGAATCTGTAAAACATGGGCTTGAAAAGCAAAGGCTTCACTTGCTTCATTCTCGCTTAGGGTGCGAGAGGTCCGGGGTTAAAATCCCGGACGAGCCCTTTCTTAGGCTTTGCTTAAACTAGGGCAACCAGGATATTTCAGAGAAATTGGGGATAATAACAGTCAGAGTAGGGCCGGTTAGCTCAGTTGGTTAGAGCGTGGGTCCGGGTCCAAGGTCGCGGGTTCGATCCCCGTACGGGCCACTGTTTTGCTCTCTGGGACCTTCAGCTCTGCTCGACTCGAAAGTGACGGGCGGTCTCCCACAAATCTCTGCTGGCCAAATAGCTGGAGGACCTGGCCGAAATAGCTCAGTTTGGAGAGCGTTAGACTGCAGATTTAAAGGTCCCTTGTTCAATCCCGGGTTTCGGCAGAGGAACCTCGTCCCTTTGTTTTGGTCCGGTGACCAAACGCCACCTCCTGTCTACCTGTTTCCACCTGACAAAAACAGAGGTTATTCGCAACTGCTGATGTGGCAGTGAAACCGGCACTCTAAAACAGTCGTATCGGGGGAACGTGGGCTTAAGAAGCAAATGCTTCACTTGCTCTTTGCTATCGCGCTTCTAGACTGAATGACTTAACTCTCTGCTGCTCGCTGAAAAGGGAAAAGGCAGCCCACGCCAAGGTTCCATGGTGTAATGGTTAGCACTCTGGACTCTGAATCCAGTGATCCGAGTTCAAATCTCGGTGGGACCTGCTTTTTGCCAGGAATATGTGCAGGACCTCGCCCGATAAAAACTTTTTCAGACAGCAGTGATCCTCAAAAGCTCATCTAGGGAGTGCCCCTTAAACTGAGCGTAAAAGGGCGTAAAACTGAGCGTGGAGAATTCGGGCATCGATCCCGCTACCTCTCGCATGCTAAGCGAGCGCTCTACCATCTGAGCTAATTCCCCTCAAACGATGTGGAGAGAAGGTGTCCATCGCTCTCGAAGACAACGGCGAGGAGCACTCAATAGCATGTGCGCAGCTGCTGCAGCGCGGTTTCCAATGGCCACAAAGAAAAGAGACCGTATTTCCTCTGTGCTGGCAACTTTGCACGGGCCTACCGTTTAGTTGTAGATTTAAATAAAATACTGCTCTTTGAGCCATGCAAACGGAGATGTTTGCGGCCAGGTGGCAGCAGCAGTAAGGATCACTGTGTGGGCTCGTTGGTCTAGGGGTATGTTTCTCGCTTAGGGTGCGAGAGGTCCGGGGTTCAAATCCTGGACAAACCCGTTTTTAGGTTTTGTTTTCAAGTGATTCAAATTGATGATGCAAGAGATTCAAATTAGATGTATGCTGTTGCTGATCACTGTCAGGGGGATAGATCAGAGAGTGCTGAATGGTGGGACCGGCAGGCACTTGTCTAGGTATGGACCATAGTCTATTGTTGATACTGACAAAAGTGATAGCCAATCACAAGCAAAAACCACATTAGCCAAACCCTGAACGTCACTTCGCCAAAAACAGCAGACTAAGTAGGAGGCAACGCACCCAGATAGTAAGCAGTAAACAAACAGCGCAACCAACAAAGAGAGCGCTAACTCACCCATCTGAGGAGCCGAGCGTGGTAGAGATCTAACAGGGTACAGAGCTCGCAGCAGCCCGATGCCAAACTTATCAACAGTTCAGTTCAGAGTTCAACAGTGAAAAAATGGAGTGACCCAACCAGGCGCAAATCAGCTGCACAGACACGCACGGCGTTCTCCACGTCTAACAGACAGCAGAGGTAGCCAGTGACAACAGTCCAGGGCAGAAATCAATAGTGAGAAACGGAGTAATCCACACAGAGTTCCGATGAAAAATAAATACATTTCCGATATACGGCCAAAACATACAAACAATCCAGGTGTGAAGCGGCTGCACAAACGCGCACAGCGTACTCGACCCGGGAACAGAGTGTTAATCGAGAGATGTTTGCGGCCAGGTGGCAGCAGCAGCAAGGATGTCTGTGAAGGCTCGTTGGTCTAAGGGTATGATTCTCGCTTAGGGTGCGAGAGGTCCCGGGTTCAAATCCTGGATGAGCCCTTTCTTAGGCTTTGCTTAAACTAGGGCAACCAGGATATTTCAGAGAAATTGGGGATAATTACAGTCAGAGCAGGGCCAGTTAGCTCAGTTGGTTAGCGCGTGGCACTATTAACGCCAAGGTCGCGGGTTCGATCCCCGTACGGGCCACTGTTTTGCTCTCTGGGACCTTCAGCTCTGCTCGACTCGAAAGTGACGGGCGGTCTCCCAAAAATCTCTGCTGGCCAAATAGCTGGAGGACCTGGCCGAAATAGCTCAGTTGGGAGAGCGTTAAACTGAAGATCTAAAGGTCCCTGGCTCAATCCCGGGTTTCGGCAGAGGAACCTCGTCCCTGTGTTTTTGGTCCAGTGACCAAACACCACCTCCTGTCTACCTGATTCCACCTGGCAAAAACAGAGGTTATTCGCAACTGCTGATGTGGAGGTGGCACTCTAAAACAGAGTCGTATCGGGGGAACGTGGGCTTAAGAAGCAAATGCTTCACTTGCCACACTTGCGCATGGAAAGGAAAATCCCCTAACTACTACACTCTCATGAAGCATTGTTTGGCTGAATGGTGTCAAAATTCTAGCCAGAGAATGAGCTCTCACATGAAGCAGTAGAGACACCCATGACCATAGCAGATACATTCAATTTATGAAGACCTGCAAATGCATCTTTTTATTCCTGCAAGAGTTTGCAAACAGCAGAACATTCAGCATCAGATGAAAGTTTTTTGGACAGGATTGGTCTGACAACAAGAATTTCATTCTGGAGTTCATTTTTTGAAAACCCTGCAAGACTACAGAGAGGCTCAAGCAACTGGATGTCAAGATATTTGTTAGATTTTGGCATTAAACCTGAGAGGGCTTGCATCAGCTGCAAATTCTTTGTGGAAAACCTGCTTTATATCTCTGATACATCTAGTAAGTTCAACATCTGTCGTCTTAGAGCTGCCGTGGCACATTCAGAACCTGACTGCCCTTCTTGCCCTAAAGGTGAAAAAATTACAGAGTCACCATAGGAGGGATCCACAGTCCTTAGACGTTTTGGTGAGGGCTCAACAGTAGAAGTGTCAGCGCAGTACTGCTGAAATTCACTGTCATTTTCTCTGAGACTTTTCAGTGCACCAAGACATCCCTGCACAACTTCAGCTGCACTGCACAAATCAACATGGTGAGACTGTAGGATGCCATTTGCTGGTTTTAAAATGGCGAGAAGGTGTATCAGAAATTTGCCAATTAAAAAAAAATGGCGTCGCTTCAGCTGAGAGAGAAGCCTGGAGGCTTCTTTTGCAAGGTCAACTGATGCATTGTCATCACTGGAAACCTTAAAAAGAATGTTAAGAATTTCTTCCTCATTATCCACAACACATTTTGTGACTTCATAATGACTTGTCCAGCGGATTTCCAACAGTCTCTTGAGATACGGGCAACTGTATCTCTGAGAGACAAAATTTTACCTGAAAAAAGAGTGCAGGGAGCCTGACAAGTCAAAGAATCTTTTGGCACAAGGTTCACTTTGAATCGCATGTATGACAGTGAGGTGAAGCTATTTATTATAGCAGTGGATGTAGGGGATATGCCTGCCCAACCTTTGTTGTAATAAAGCCTGAACACCACCTCGCACCCCGCTCATCACTGATGCTCCATCATAACACTGGCTCATTTTATTATCAGCACTGTATCCTGTTTCAGACAAGTGTTGTAATATTTTCAGTAATGATGTAATCTGCATCAAGCTGCTGGAGTTCTAACAAGCCAATGAAATGTTCCTCTGGCACACCATTGCACACAAAACAAATTATAATGGACACATTTTCCGTGTTGCACTGATCCCTTGTGCCATCACTTGCACAAGCATTGTCATATTCAAAATGAGCAGTGTCATATTTCTGTTTTATTTTTTTCAGAACCATGGGTGCCAAAATTTCAATCACTTCATTCTGCATGGTTTTGGGTGTACTTTGCATTTTGTGGGATACCTGATGTAATATCAGCCAGGTATTTATCTTTTTCCAACGTGTATTTAAACAACTTGGCAAAAAGCCCCGCAGCTATACAATTTTCTTCACCGTCACATGTTTCACAATCTCCGCGTAGTGGAAGCTCATCGACTGCTAAAAACTTTACAACACCTGCCATGCTTTTTATGTAATAGCGATACTTTTATATCTGTTGGGGGCCGACCAAACATGCTACGGTCTCCCCCGATACCTGTCGGCGGCAAAACTCTGTCCATGAGGTCGAGGCTTGTAAATGAGTTTGACTGCACGCATGTTTTTGAAGACCGCGGTCACGTTCTAATGCTGCTTTCCAGTTTCGTAAACCTGTCTAAACGAACGTGTCATTTTCAGAGAAAGCAACACCGAACGCTCGACACGGACAACAAAAGCATGCGCGATCTACAGAATATTCAAGCCACGGCCGTGTCTGATACCAAGCGGCTGAAAATCATCTCTCTCTCCCTCCAAAAAGAGTTGGGGGTTTTGATTTTAGAACCGGCTGGTACGGATTTGCCCTGTTTAAATCATTTGGGACAGAATTGCTGCATCTTTGAGTGGATGTTTTTGTGCTTTTGACACCAACAGAAGCTGCTGATGAACTCGACTCATCCATTTCTTCGACCTCATTGCTGCAAATGGATGAGGAGGTGGTAGCTGTGTCCTGGAGACCTACAGTGGTTTTCTTTTCTCCTTTCGGAACAAGAAATCTGTGCATGTTGTGTTTTATTAGGCTAATAGAGTGTGGTAATCAAGTTCACTAATAGTTCTAATAAAGTTCATTGGCTATTACTGTCGTTATTTTGCTTCATAATTCAGCACGTCCGTTTGCCTCAAAGGTTGCGAACTGTAAAGTGAATGAGCTAAGTCTGTCTCGGAGGGGGGTTGGGTAGAAAATAGAAAATGATGCATCTCGAGCTGAATTGAATATCGCACCAATTTTGTGATGGGCTGTTTTGGTGTGGGGCCAGGGTGGGCCAAGCTTCTGAAAGAAGTGCTCTTCCGCCAAAGTTTGCTGAATGTTATTGGTCAGTTCACTCCGAATAGGCGTGGACCGAGCTTTTTTTTTTTGTCTCGTCGTTGCTTTTTGTCTTTTGCCGTTGATTTTAGTTTTCTTTTATAGTTAGTCTTTTCTTTTTGTTCTAGCTCGCTTGCTTTTTCTTGTTCGGATAAGTCCTATCCTCCAGGTGAAACAGACTCTTCCTTATTTTTCGGATACTTACTTTTAAGTAAACCTTTTAAACTTCCCGCGGACGACACGTGCTCCGGAAGAACCGAAAGAACGCTTCAACCTCATGGACACACCAAGGACCGACACTCACACACACGCATTCTCGCTCGGCAGCACAAAGAAAATGCAAGTTTTATTTCCATCGAGATTTAAAGGCTTTTAAGATTGTTTGCCACTGCTTTAAGATGATTTGATTCTTTGCTGGCTCTCAAAGGTTAACTGTTTGTGACCTTTGCTACTTCTGTGATCTGCTCTTTCTTCCTTTCTTTCTTTACTTTCGTTATTCTGTATATTCGTTGTTAAATGTAGTTGGATGTTATAGTTTCATTTATTAAAAACCCATTATACGCTTGATTGTCTCTGTCTGCTGCTCATCGAACAAAGCCTCTTAAATATGTAATTTTAAGCTACAAGCTTAATATTGTTAAGTACTTTAGTTAGTAATCTTATAGAACAGAAAGTTATTCTTCATAACCAGAGGAATAGCCTTTCTTGAGAGTGATAAGAAGAATAATCCTTCTTGAGAGTTGATAAGAGGATCGTACGGTTGGTTTGGTGGACGAACAGATTATTCGAGGTGCAATTAATTCTGTTAAAGGTTATTCTGAAAATTGATATAGCCTATCTGTATATTATATGTATTCATAATTGATTAATTTGTTGTGGTTAATTGTCTATATATAGATACAGATACATGGACTATATATTCCCTTTTGGGCGATTTAAAATGGTAGGTAATAATGGCTCATAACCAGTATAATTAATTATTAATTGTGAATTATTAATTATACATTCCCCTCATTTGAGCTGATACCCTACATATGTTTGCTTTCAAAGGCACCTAAATAAATTTGTTAATCCACTTTAAAGCCTCCTTGACAATTTTTTTTTATGATTGGACATGGAAAGATGATCTGCCCTTTCAATATAGTTACTGAAAATGACAATTATTTTGATCTTAGAAAGTCAGCAACAAGATAAATGTCACTTAAAATCGTAAAAAGAATCTGTTTTGCTTTAGGTGTGTGTGAACTAAAATGTAAAGTCAATGTAAGTGAGACTTTTCACCTTTTGTCTGTGATGCTCTTGCTCTTCTGCCTCATTCCTTTAATTCAGTGCTCATCGTTCATAATCACCAACGCCTGATTTAAGTGTGAACGCAAAACCTGAAGGTGTGACTTTCCCTGATCTCTATGATAATGAGTGCTATAGTTATGCTCAGTGGCGGTTCTACATTGAATGACACCCTTGGGCAAGACCCCCTTCGACAACCCTGCTTACATCATTTGCATGCTTTCCCCCTGCAATCTGAATAAAACTACAGTGTTTCACTGCTTTAGTAAGACTTCGACTGCAGCGCGACAGTTCGATCTCTTGATGCAGCAGCAGATTCACAGTCACTGGATATTGTAGGTATTTTTTGTCTCAAAACTGTATTATAACATGCATTTATATATATTCTGTACTCCTGTGATAGATATACCTGTAGAGTTACAGTGTTTCTAGTAAAATGGTCAGTGTATCTTGTATCTAGAAACTGAACACCATTCACTGTTAATAAGGGTAGATGAGAAGTAACTGAAAATGCAATATAATATATTGGCCAATTACAGAAATGAAAAGTTATGACTTTAATCAATGAACTATTTTCCTTATGCCGCCCAAAAATGTAATTATAAACTAAAATACTCATATAAAAGAGATCAATAAGAATCAAAGTCAGACCATATATTCCCAACAGAAGACAGATTTGATATTTTTCACTATGTATCTGTTATTAGAGGGTTATTATAGGTAATACATACAATTATGCTTGTAAATCAGTTTCCCGTAAATGTGTACCTGTTCCTGAATCTGAGAGCTAGTCACATTTCAGCACAAATTCCATACCGCCAATTTGATTAAAGATAATGAAATATAAACCAGATTTCATTCCCATTTAGAAGAAATTATTTTGACCAATTTAATTTAAGGTTTCCACCCAGACAGTCAAAAGCAATTGTTTTAACCCCACCATCAGTGTAATCCTTTACAGTCAAGACCCTTTAATATGATACATTTAGCAAATCAAATGTTTTGAAATTGATTGCTTGCACTTATATTCTGTGGAGAAACTGAGATTGAATAAAATAGATATAAGGATTCAGTTTTAGTTAATAAATCAAATAATTTTTAACTACAAATTCTTAATGAGTTTGAACATTTCAAAAGTTCGTTCCAAACATTTATAATATGAATACTTGACTTTATTTTTGATTGAGAATATCACAAATGCTTTGTAGTTTGTATTATTTGCGATCACTTCACACTTTCTTTCATTTAGATATAATCCATTCACTTTTAAAATAAATCATTGTTATTGATAGCTTTAGGAATCTGTGATTTCCTTTGTGATTATCGTTTGAATGTGTTTTCTGTATGTGAATATCCTCCTGGGACCCAGGAATAGATTTAAGTCCACTGTAGTGGACATTATATTTTAGTATATTTCTCCGACACCATGCATGTCACAGTTTTATTCTGGGTGTCCTGTAAAGAGCACATTCAGGGCTTTACAGAGATACCAAATGTTTGGAGGTTTCACCATGAAAACAACTTCTCCTTGGTCTTTAAAAATGCTTGACATTAATTTAGTGATCAAACGTAGCACTCTTATGGAAATATGATAATATATTGTAATTATAATTTAAATCGAACTACTTTTCAAATTGTATTTCATCAACCAACATCTCAGGAAAACGTTATGGGGTTTCAAATAAAAAAAATACTTTCTATTACAGAACAGGGCATTAGTTTTATACATGTCTATTAGACGCGTCGCGTGCAGGTCTTAAAGGGTCACTAAACCCCTGGTCAGAGCCTGACTCCACCCACTGGCAATATTTGAAAAATGCTGGAAAAGTGGTTGGAGCCCAGCGGAGATAGAGGAGACGAACCGATACTCTATCCTGATCGTTTTCAATACTCGCAATTCCAACTCCTGACTCGCTACAGTGGTTTTGACCAAACAAGATATTTTTAATACTGCCAAGGGCGTGGTAGCTCGTACCAAGGGCGTGGTGAGCTGGAACCTGCTTACATCACTAGCAACCGCTTACGTCACGAACCACCGCAAACATCCAATAGGAAAATTCAACTGCAGTAGCCACCGTTCAACATGAAGAGGGCAGTACTCAGACCTTTTTACAGCATACCCAGGTGAAAAATAAATGTGTTAAGTATATTAAATCTTAGCATATTTGAGCATACTTAAAGCCAGACTAATCATCAGTATACTTCAAGTTTGTTAATGATTATTTAACTTGAAGCATGCTATTTTGGAACAACTAATTTTGTACTTAATATATTTTAGTTGTAATTTAATTGTAGAAAAGCACAATTTGAAGTGTACTTAGTGTACTTTTACGTGCTAAAATGGAACCAGTTCAAGTATACTTTGTATACTTGAAGTATATCGCTGTATGTAATGATATACATGCTTGATTAATAAGCATTAAGTGTACCATATCTGTGTTAGAAGTACATTTAAAATGCACTTTGAATGTCTTACAAATATAAAAACATTATACTTTTAAAATATTATTATTGTGATTATAGTATGCTCAGTTCTACTTTGGGTTTATTCAAATTAGAAACAAAGTACACTTTTTGGCTACTTATCAATATATGTTATTACTCTGTTACTTTTTGGTTAGCTATTGTAGGCTACCAGTATGAAGGCTGAATTAAATAAGGGACTACTCAACACACTTGCAGGTGAAAAAAGTACTTTATTGGTCATAGTTTGGGCATTCACAACGATAACAGGGAGGTGATTGAGTCCACTGTGTGGTGAATTTGTATGGTGGCAAATACTAACACAGTATTAATAGTACATTGCCAATACTAACACAGTATACAACACTAACACTAACATTATAAAAATATAAAGAAAGTACACTTTCTAGAAACTTATGGAAAGTATTAGGACAGAATAGTTTTAATTCAACGTCACAGTATTACTTAAGATAACGGACAGAAGTCGCAAAAGAACTCATGGCCACACATCAAAGCTTGCAAACTGACAAGCCAAATTCAGTAAATAAAGTCATGTGTTTATAAGAGTCCATTGATTAACATATGAAACAGTGCTCTTATGTATCCTTAAACCTGTCATGTTTAGATAAGATGGGTGATATATGACTGTTTAACTAGCTTTATGGGGATGTAGGCATTTTAGAAAACAGCTAACTCACCAAACTAAAAGGGATTTATATTTTGTAAAGATTCCCTGTGACATCAGAATCGTTATGTCCACTGTTTTGGTGGCTGAAGCCAAAAAAAAAAAAAAAACACTTGACACGTCTGACTTGAGGTAGAAATTGGGAAAATAAACAACAGTGAGGAACACCATAAAACATTATCAATCATTGCACCACTGCACTTGACAAACATACATACTACATATTACGTAGATTTTTTTGGTTGAACTGCTCATTATTACACTTGCGTCTGATGGCTGCACGCACATCAGAGGCACTTGACTGTGGAAACTCCTGAAGAACAGCATCTGCAGAATAGACAAGAGGTAAGGTAAACATTTTCTTCTATTTTCACAAAATAAGACCATCTGGCAATGAAATAGTATTTTTCAAAGGTTTAGCACTGAAGAATTGTATCAGTATGGCATGCCAACATTACAGCCCAACAGATATGGGTTTTTGGGGGCCGATGCCGGTATTAAAGTAAAAAAAGAGCAGAGATCTAGATTTACAGAATAATTTGGATAGTATACCCCTTTACTGTATAAACTACAGAGAGACTGCTAACAACACCAGACGAATTGTCTGATTGGCTAACACCAGACAAACAACACCAGAAGAGAGGCGCTTGATTCCTGCCGGTTCCACAGTGAGAACGGCGCGGCCAGAGTTTGGGGCGCTGCGGCATATTAAATATAATACAAATAGTTTTTCACCGTGAGAAATACAATGTGTGACGGGAGAGTGTGACAAAAGACCGTAATGAGTGACTGTCACGCTCAATGCGTGACACTTGAGAGCCCTGCAACACCCATGACATGAGTGAAAGATCTGAGTCTGTTTCTTTTTGAATAGTCATATCTGTCGTTATAAACGGACGATGAAATGCAATTAGCTCATATCGGCTGGCCAATATATCGGTCGGGCTCTTTCCCTACTACAGTACATAGCAAAACATTTAAAGATTACTGGTGGTTTGTACTGCTGCTACAAAAATACATACAATTGCAGAAGCTTTCCAAGTAGAGTCAAGGTAATTTACCCGTTATGGCCTGCACTTTGGCAACGTCCAGCTGTCCTTTTGGTGGTGCCCCTTTCCCAGACTTCCCAGTCAGGGTGGACTGAGCAATGACTTCCTTTTTGAACACCCGGACAGCCAGCTCTTGAGCAAAAATGCTCATTCGAGATCGGTTCAGCCGCAAGAAGGCCCTCTTTGGAACGGTCACAGCACTGCCAGCCAAGTGGTGCTGTATGGAAGAGAGGGAGGGGGAAAGGGAGAGAATGAATTGACCAAATTAATATATAGTTGGGAGATATCTATCTACCGATAAGAAATTTAACATTCAAATAACGTGAAAACAATGTGCTTAAAATCAATTTTCTCTCCTTACAAAACACTGGTATTAGTCTATATATTGCACTACGGAGTGGTTTGACGCGTGGTGTAAAGGTTCCCATTGACAGAAAGATAAACAATTGTATAACACGTTACAATCAGCCATCAGCCACAGGAGACAGAGTTTGAGGACCCAAATGCAGACACAGAGATGAAGCAGGTAAATTGAAGGTGTTTATCCCTACCAAAGGTGAAAATTTAAATCCAAAAGTGAGAGTAGTCCACAAGTAATTGAGAGTACACTGTAGGAATACATGCATGAAATCAACACAAGCAAACGCCACACTGGAAACGCAGGAAACACTGATGACAAAATCAATAATGAACTGACAACAATTGATAGACAGACAGCCACTTAAATACACAGGTGAGGGATAAAACTAATTACACACAGGTGACACTACTCAGACAATCAGAGACAAGCACAGGAAGTAAAACAAACAGGCTGCTTCTCGAGTTTGTGTCTGCACACAAGTGCGCTGTTCTGATAAAGTCTCACAGTTATCAGTGCACAGCAGCACGATCCTCTCTGTAGCTGTTACCTGTTTATAAACAAACACCTGCACTTGAATAATAATTACCGTATAGGTTTCTGTGTCCTGCTCAGAGGCACAGGATCATTTCTACTGGCAGAATGCTGATACTATCTGCATTTATATTATTGATTCTGATTTTGAATTCGTAATTGAATAACCCAGAATATGTCTTGTGATTTATTAGGCTAAATGTTTAAAAGAAAATGAAATGTTGTAACTAAGTCGATGCACGATTTTTAACTTTCAGTTTATTTCCTCTTCTGATATCCTTTAACACTAGCCTACTGCATACATTACATTTATTAAAAGTCACATCACTCTTCACCGATCGATCACTGCGTTCTCTCATATCAAACCGATGTTTTTTTTTTTTTAGCACATAGCTTTCATTCATACTTTCATCAGCTGATTTTACTCGCGGAGCAGCGGCTGCTTTCATCAGATGCAGTATTGAGATTGGCTGGATGAGCGGCTGTTTTATAGTTGTCTATTTCGACTAAACACAAGAATGGCCAGCCTCATAATGTGACTGAATAGTAATGACGATAAATGATGTAAAACATGTTTCCTGCTGACAGACTCGCTCTCTGACTTTAATTGTTTCCATTATAAAAGTTTATGGGAGAAAAAAAAAGAAAAAAAAATCTTTCTAAAAAATGCAGAAAGTTGTGTGTGGGGCTTTTGTTGTTCAGACCTACAATGAACTCAGATTATAACTAGACAGTGATTCATAAAACAAATCAAATATAGCCTAACTCTTTGCAGTGATGAACTTGACTTTAATGTTATCTGATCGTGCATCAGAATAGTCGGATCAGCTGCACCGTCCAATCAATATAACGGCTACCGAGTAAGGGGCGCGTCGGTCAGTAAAAGACTTCCGCAAAGGATGCACTGGTGTATCCTCGCTCATAGCTCCTCAGAGATCGCTCCTCGATCCTCGGAGCACAAATAAGAGCTTTGTGACCGTCTGCAAGATGGCGGAGCAGAAAACTTGTGGTTCAAGTGAGGATCGAGGAAACGACAAATAAGAGACTTGAGAAGCAGCCATAGAGACAGTAAAACAGGACAAGAAACACTGATGAACGCATAACAAGGACAACTGACGAACGAACAAATGACCAAAGTAACACAAATACATAGTACTACAGAGAAGAGCAAACTCAAGGTCAGGCAATGAACACAGAAACAAATACAAAACACACCCACCCAACCAACCCAAACCCGTGACACATGTATTATTACAGACCCATTTTAGCAATAACACTACACAACATAAAAAAATGCAACTTTATGCAAATTTAGCATTCTAAACATCCATGAATAAACTATGGCTGCTGAGTAATAAACAGATAAATTCATCCCTTAATTCTAACATACCATTTCAATTTCAATGTCCGCAGTAAGAGATAATGATGACATCACAGATGAAGGGGTGCCCCCGGCTGAGGGCATTAATGCCCTGACGCACTCCACACACTCCTTCATTAATTTGATCAATTCCGGGAGGTCTAGGTGAATGTGATGATGTTTCATTAGTTTGTGTATGTTGCACAGAACAAATGGATTAAATATAAAAGCTGGCCAGAAATAGATGGATAACAGTACTTAAGTTCAGTACAGGGCAATCATGCATTATGTGGAACGATCCTAAATCAGAATTTAATAAACACACTGTGTTCTGAAATGTCAACCCTTCAATCCCAATCTGAACACACACCACGAAGTGATGCCATGATTTCATCCACATGGGGTCCCACGCTGTGACCAGTATTATCATCCATCAGCTGCTACAATCAAGAATAGAATAACAGGATTTTTGGAAAAATAGATTTGATTAGTCACATTAAACCCCAATAACTTGTAATTTACAACATGTTATCCTAACAGAACATAACATCTGGAGGTGTGTATACATTGTAAAAGTGATGCAAATCTTTTAAATTAAAGTCATCTAAATTATTTAAGAGTGACAACATTAAATTGGAGAAAACAGGTGAGATTGAATTATGGCTTGAGTACAGCCCATTTGTGATTATGTGTAAATTATGTCATATTACGTAATAAAGTAACTTACCATTCTCGGCGTGGAGAATAAATCTTGATCCGATTCATTACCCTGAAAATTTGGAAAAAAGAATAGAACAATATAGCAATTAAACAGATAAAGTATCTGTGTTTGAGAGAGTATAGGAAAAAAAGCTAAGAAAAAAGTATGACTTACAATGTTAGGACGTTGTGGACTGCCTATGTATGTGGCATCATCAGAACTGGTGTTATGATTGGATGCCGGGGGTGGCAAAACACGTCTGGCTGTCTTCTTTGCATGCTTTGGCTGTCATGTGTATATGGGAAAAGTAGAAAAATAGTTAACAATTTCATAAAATTAGTTGATGCTGGCATTATAAACCGTGGTTGACCAGTTTCGAGAATTAAGGGGGAGAAACCTTAATAACTAACGATAAGTAAAATGTATGAACGTGACATCATATTCCATGAAAAACGCTCCATTGAAAGGTAAAAAAAACATTATTTTCCGCTGCCTGCCAACTAGGAAGCAACTGGCGCTTTTTAACAATAGAAATGCGCCAGCTTGCTGTAACGTGGATTGAAAGAGCCCAGCACTTGCAGTTTGTGCTCATATCTTTCTTTTTCTTAAGTTGAAAGGTGATCCAAATAAATGTAACTGCTTTTGCGGCTTCTCTATGGGGGAGTCACGGCGTGAGCCGCTATGTTGGTCTGTTTTGCCCTCCAGGTACCGCAAATGTCACGTGACTGAAAACTATGAATAGTAGATTAACAAGGGGAATAGATTATGTCCCAATATTTTCAAATCAAGACATGTTTATTAAGCACTTTGTACTGTTGGAAACACACCAATTTTTGCTATTGTTAACAATGTAGCCAGCTTCTCAGGAAAAAAGCATGCATTACACAATGACGTTGTGGAGATTCATCCTCAGAACTGGTGTGGTGATCTTGTGTGGCAAGGGCCCTCTTCTGAGACAGGGAAGTCTTTAGGTTTTGTAATACCAGGTCCCTGGCTGCCTCTTTAATCTTGGTTTGTTTTGCCTGCAAAAATGTGTATAAGATAAAAACAAAGATAAATGATTTATAACAACAGCCTCACAATGTGAAAGTCTCATTGGCATACTGAGCTTCATTAAATCCAGAGTAAATTTACATAAAAAGATATATTAAATTTAATCAGCATCCGCAGACCACAGCCCATTATCTGAAGTAGGGGTCTGCCACGGCAGCAGTGGCAACACACAGAGCCTTCATGCAGTTGTGAGTAACATGAAGTTGAATGATTGTTCTAATAACAACAATAATAATAATAACAACAATAATAATAATTTGTGATATATATACACCAACCTGGCTCCCTGCAGCTACCATGCAACTAAATTGTGGATGCTTCTACATACATTACTGGAAAGTACATTTCCTAAAGTACTGTAATTAAGTCTAATTTTGAAGTACTTTACTTGATTATTTCCATTTATGCTACTTTATACTTCCACTCCACTAAATTCCAGAGGTAAATATTGTACTTTATACTCCACTACATTTATTTGACAGCTTTAGTTACTAGTACAAAATTAATATTTTACACACTGAAGGATAATATAACACTTTATTTGTTTTTAAATCGCATTGTTGATGATTAACCCAACGGTGTTCAACCTTGTTGGATTCTGATATTTTACAGTAAGCAGTGTCAGGGTCACATTTCAGATGCCTATGAGAATTTAACAGCTCCATCAAATAGTGTTTTTCACTCACATCTTCATTTCTATAAATGTTCAAATCATCCAATATCTCACCAAAAACCATAGATTAAAGAAAAAAAAACTTACGCAGTGATGCTTTAGTATTATAATAATCATCAGCTTATTTCACATATGACAATGTATTATTTTGTAAACAAACCAGTAAGTTACTTTACTTAAATAACATCAACTAACCAACATTTAGCTGATATTGTTATTTATTTTACTTACGTAGGATGCAGGGCATAATATTAAGTTCTCTGCCATACAAAAAAACAGCTGGGTGTTAGCTAACATTATTATTTAAATTAGCATGACAGCATGTAAGTTTTTTTTTTTATGTAGGCCTACTGTAACCTTATCCACTCACCACCACAGCCGTTCTAGCCACCACGTTAGTCTCCCGCATTTTCTTCTTCATGCTCACACCCCTGCTTTCCTCCTTGGCCCATATATCTTTACCCAGAAGGAATACATTTTTCTTTGAGATGAGTTCTTTGTACGAATCTGATAAAAAGACAGGAGTAAAAAAAATTTTAACCGACACCTACTCCCTATAAAATGGCACAAATAGCAAACAGTTAACTTTAACGTTAGCTAGTACTTGCAAAACGTGTAGGGAAGTAAATAGGTATAATAGTTAACTTCAAACTTACCTCCAAATAGCAGGACTTTAGCTGGCACTGTCTTATCTGGTTCTTTTATCGTGGCACATTTTATTTCAATCCAGCTATCGTCGTCCTCAAGGTCGGGCTGGGATGTCACTTGACTGAAATGGTCGGAATTACCAAGAATGACCGATGTACTTTCCACTTTTAGTGTTTTATTAAATAAGTAATAGATTGCGAATTGGAACGACATTTTGTCCTGCTAACCTGTAAACCTGCATCCACGTGAGAAACAAAGCAAGCTAGGACCATAGACTGTAAAAGGATAGGACGCAATTAACGGGCACGTCTGCAGCTCTGATTGGTTTGACGTTAACAACAAATCCGCTACACTTGATAGGTCAGAGACTAGGCGCCGAAATATTTAAAACATACAACAGACTGTTTAATACACTCTGTGATTCAAAATCATCATGGCATCAAAACGAAAATTTAAGGAACATTTGAATTCAGATGAGACTCAATCTGGGACGCCAAAATCAACAAAACACAGAAAACTTCAACAGAAAAAGGTAAGTTAACACACTTGATGAAATGCAGTGAATAGTTTATCCCGCCCTAAAAAAATAAAAATAAAATAAAGGCATTACGTTATTTAATGTTATACAGGCTATGGTTATAACGTAATTAAAATTGTTTCACAATTAGATAAATAGTAATGTCATAGCAATAACATTTTTATTTACTATATACTAATTGTAACAACGTGGCAGCTAATTGCTTTCATTTTATCCAAGTTAATAGGATGTCATATTTGATTCCCTTTACAGAAAAACTCCCCTCTTTTCTTTTTGGATATTATAAGCCCCCAGTTATAGGCCCATCTGATGGATATATATTTTGAGAGATAATTTCACTTTCAATATTATCAATCTCCAATTGTTTTATCATATTATTATCATATTACTACTTCCTATTTTTGAATCCTACATCCATATGATTTTTGTTCATGTGTCATGTGTGTATATACATACTCTATATATATATATATATATATAATTTGCTATTTTCAACTTTATACTTTATACATTTTTGCTTTGTACTGTATCTGCAGAAACAGAAAAAAATAAGAGATTTCTCTTTACATCACCAATTCCTAGAACATCTGCTTACAGAAGAAAAGTTTTTGAAAAGGTATGTTCAAGAAAAAAATCTACATGTGTAGAATAGGACATTTTTTTAATATTGTAATGTTCAATCAAATGTTAGATGCTGGATGGCTTTAGGCTTAGTGCCATATAGCCAGCCTTTTCTATTATCACACAGCTCTGTGCAGCATACTGGGTTGGCGGGCTGTTTTTTTTTTTAAATGAGCTTTGGAGTAGAATGCATTAGACCTATCTAAATATTGCTTATTTTTTAAGACTGAGCTTCACTTAATGACTTTACATTTGTCTCAGATTCGTTTCAGAGATCATAGTGATGCAGATACTTACCGAGAAGTGGAGCAAGAGAGTGATGAAAATGGGATGGTGACATGGAGACAAGATGTAACATCAGGAAAAGAGCAAAGTTTTGAGGAGAGAGAACATCAAAGAGAAGAAGATGATGGAAATAGACAAGAGGACAGAGAAGATGATGGAAGTGGACAAGAGGAAAGAGAGGAAGAGGATGGAAGTGGACAAGAGGACAGAGAGGAAGAGGATGGAAGTGGACAAATGTACAGAGAGGAAGAGGATGGAAGTGGACAAGAGGACAGAGAGGAAGAGGATGGAAGTGGACAAGAGGACAGAGAGGAAGATGACGTAAGTGGACAAGAGGACAGAGAGGAAGAGGATGGAAGTGGACAAATGTACAGAGAGGAAGAGGATGGAAGTGGACAAGAGGACAGAGAGGAAGATGACGTAAGTGGACAAGAGGACAGAGAGGAAGAGGATGGAAGTGGACAAATGTACAGAGAGGAAGAGGATGGAAGTAAACAAGAGGACAGAGAGGAAGAGGACGTAAGCGGACAAGAGGACAGAGAGGAAGAGGATGGAAGTGGACAAGAGGACAGAGAGGAAGATGACGTAAGTGGACAAGAGGACAGAGAGGAAGAGTATGTAAGTGGACAAGAGGACAGAGAGGAAGATGATGGACGTGGACAAGAGGACAGAGAAGATGATGGAAGTGGACAAGAGGACAGAGAGGAAGATGATGGAAGTGGAAAAGAACAGAGAGCAGGAGAAGAGAGAAGGCAAGACGGGAATCAAGATTCAAACCGATCGAAGGTATAACCATGTAATTACAGATTATCTGTGCACTATTAGTTTAAGTTAAATTTGTATCTCATCTGTCTTAATAGAACAACACTGTCATTGCTATTTCTGCTTTTGTATCATATTATGTTTCAGGTGAGAATGTAATCAATCTTGTATTCTATTACAGAAATGCCATGATGACGATCCGGTTTACCCCGGTGCTCCCCTCACTAAAGGTCAGAGTCTGCTGTTACTAATGTCATATGTACTGAGGCACAATTTGACAGGAGTAGCTCTGGAGGATCTTCTTGCAATGTTCAATGAACATTTCCCTGGCTTGGTGCCAGCAACGTCATATCTTTTTCACAAAGCCTATGGACAGTTTGGCCAATATGTGCCCCATTTTTATTGTATCGACTGTGAAAGCTACATGGGACCCAGTGAGACAGCTCCAAAAAACTGTTTTTCTTGTAGAGCTGAATTCGACATTGAAAAAAACCTAAGGGTAGGATCTTACTTTCTTGTACTTACTCTATCAACCCAAATAGAGTACGTTCTGGAAAAATCTGACACACATTTAAATAAAAGGGAATCAATTCCAGGCATTGTTTCAGATATTCAGTGTGGGGCAGAATATGAAAAACTCAAGCAGAGTGGACGAGTAGGGGCTGACGACATATCCATCATCTGGAATTGTGATGGAATTCCAGTTTTCAATAGTAACAACATTCAGATATGGCCAATTCAGTGCCAAATCATCGAGCTGTTACCAAAAGATCGTCAAGCCAACATATGTATACCATGCTTATGGTTTGGTAACAGCAAGCCAAATATGGTCACTTTTTTAACAGCTTTTGTGTCACAGCTCAAAGAATTGGAAGAAAATGGAATTAAATGGAGGGACTCTGAAAACATAGAGCATTCAAACAAAGTTCATTCACTCATCTGCTCCTCAGATTCAGTTGCCCGCCCCCTCCTGAGAAACACAAAACCGTTTAATGGCAAATACGGGTGTGACTTCTGTCTCCACACTGGCGGTGGCCCATACATCTGGGAAACTCCCGAACCACCTTTACGGAACGAGACAGATCATTTTCAGCATGCTATTCTGGCAACACCTGCTAATCCCGTAATGGGAGTGAAAGGCCCATCCCCTTTGATGGAACTTGGGAGCTTCAATATGATAACTGGATTTGTTCCTGAGTACCAGCACAGTGTATGCCTGGGTGTCACTAAACAGATTACATCTCTGTGGCTAGACAGTAAGCACCATAATAAAGACTGGTACCTGGGTTCCAAGATCAGTGACATAGACCAGGAATTGCTGGCCATTTGTCCACCTGTGGAGGTCACAAGGGCACCAAGATCAGTGAAGGACAGAAAATTCTGGAAAGCATCTGAGTAGCGGTCATTTTTGTTGTTTTATGCACTGCCTGTTTTGCCTGTTCAAAATAATGTCAGAGGTTTTGGATGCCCAAAGAAAGGTAGCACATCTGTGTTGCAAAGGATGGCTATTGAACATTTTAAAGGAGTGACAGTTCATTCAGATTTTTTTTATGACCGATTTATTTGTAGCAGTGTTGTTTATCATTCATATAACAACACTACCCTTAAAAAGAGAAATAATTCGGTTGTACAGTTAAGTGATGGGACATTATGTGAAATTATGACCCTAGTGGCTTTTACATCTGACAATGGGACACCTTCAGCATCTGCCACAAATGACTTCTGTGTTTTAGTAAAAGAGCTTGCCAAGAGCGGAGGAAAGGTTTGTAGAGATGTTCAGCTAAATATATCCTCCACATTTATAAATGAAGTGTCTCACACTAACAATGTATTTGCCGTGCATCCTCAATCACTGAAACGTAAATGTGTAATGGTTAAGTCGAAGACCAAAATGTATGTCATTCCACTACCTAACACTGTTGAAAGTGACTAAAAAGTAATAAGATCGTATAGGAGCTACTTCTACAGCATTTTAGATATTGATGCCAAACCAACTTCCCCTAATTTGTCCTGTACCAAAGACCCACATGATCTGTTTTTGTTATTTGCATTAGCCATTTTCTTCCTACAATAAAAAAACAATGTTCGTATTTTTTTAACACTGGTTAGGATTTTAATGTTTGGACTGTTTTTGCATGCAATGTAGCCACCATTTATTTGTCTAATGTAGTGTGAGGGGTGCCACCTGCAAAATCACAATGTAGTGGCTGCAACAACTTTAAACAACTTACTGTTACTCTAAATTTCTTGTGTGCAAGTACCCTTTTGATGTGTGCTTTTAGTGTTGTGTTTGACATGGTTTTAGTGTGTAAGATGTATTGTAACAATATAAACTTATTAAACATTACATGGGAGTAGCTATTTGTGTATTTTATTGAAAAATATTATGAATGGGCTATCAATATATTATGCATTAATACATGTAAACATTCCAAAGGAAATGTACAAATAATGTACTTACATACAAGCATGAGTGAGTTTACTTAATATTTACTCGAATGTAACTTAAAATAGTCTAAAATTTCATCATATTTAAATGTTTATTTGTAAAATAAGCTTTTAGTGAACTGTTACAAAGTTCATTTTAAGCATACATTTTGAAATATACAAAAAACATGTTTTTAAAAGACGTTCTAGTGGTACACTTTAGAAATTAAATATACAATTAACTAAAAGTATACTTTTATATAATATATTTCTTAAAAGTGTATTGTTGTACAATTATTTTAAAGTGTGTTCAAAGTTTTAATTCCAAAATTGGTCAAAGCATGATGTTAGTGTACTTTTTACATATTTACAGATAGTACACTTCTTTCTTAGCATATTTAAAATGTACTATTGAAAATGTGAATATTTTTGAAATATACTAAAGTATATATTTTTTTCACCTGGGTACATTGTAGAATTAAAACACTTCATACCCAAATGTCAAAAAAGTTACTTGAATCAATGAACAGCACTAATAAAGCCCCAGTCTTACAGATCATTAACTAAAAAAAGTTGGTTTAGGGTTTAGTTACCCTTTAAAGAGACAGTAACCTAATAGTAAAATGCTGCCGCTTGTCCTTAAAGGGATAATTCACCCAAAAATAAAAATTCTGTCATTATTTACTCACACTAGTGTTGTTCCAAAAGAATATATTTTGAAGAATGTGGCTAACCAAACAGTTGCTGGTCCCCATTGACTTACATAGGAAAAAAATATACTAATGATAGTAATACTATACTGTCAACTATTTGGTTACCCACATTCTTCCAAATAACTTTTATTTTCAACAGAAGAAAGAAACTGATTCGGGTTCAAAACAACTTGAGAGAGTTAAATGATGTAACGAATCAGCTCTATTGAATATTAATAATCAATAATAACTTGTTATTATTAATTATGAATATTTGGGTCAGTTAATGGGATTAACTTGCTGTGGCTGAATTAATATTACAATCAATTAATCAGTTCGTCCAACAAAGTATTTTGATTATTCATTTATTCTAAGAAAAAGGCACCTTCCATGGCCACAGAAGGATAATTATTTCTTAGCATGTACAGCGCTTTGAGCATGTAACAAGATCAAGATCGTAAAAGAGACTTTGTCTGCAAGCAGTGAATCAGAACCAAATACATATTGTGCACAAGCTTTATTAACTAAATCACAAACATAACTAAACTAAACAAACATGTACACATAAATACAAACATTTGGGATGTTAGTTACGGAGGAGTTTCATAGACCTTTGTATATAATGAATAATTAGTGTGTGTCTGATTGGTCCAGACGCTACAATGATGACAGTTTTCATTTTTGGGACAACTATCCCTTTAATGTTAATAGAACAACAAAACACAAAGAGGAAATCACTCACTGCTCTTGACTGAGAACTTTAATAGCAGATTTAATATGAATCCATGTATAATTCATACAGTGAAGTCTGTTGTGTTTTATTTTCATATTTGTTCATTTAATTATACTTTATTCAATGCCACTGTTAAATACACCTACTGTAGCTGAAAAAAAATAAAGTACTGTTTATTTAATTTGTATATTAAGTTGTGTATGTGTAATGTGTATCTTTGTTCTTAATTTTTAATAACAAATAAAATAATGACATATTTTATCTTCGCCACTTTGGCCTAAATGTCTGACATTCTTTTTTATTTATTTTGTACCTACGGCTTATTTGTTTTTAAAATAGGGACATTAGTTTGGCTGTAATGCTCAGTCACTTGCAAAATAGTAAAATCAACATGAAAATGAATCATGATACAATCGTGAATCGTGATTTTCCTGAAAAAAATCGTGATATGATATTTTTGTCCCCTAGGTCGAACCCATAAAGTGGTAGAGGACGGTGAAGTTTTGGGGGTGCTGATGGAAGTGATCTACTCAATATTTTGATCATCATTCCACATGTTGTATGTTCAAATATTCATCAAACAAAATATTCTGGGGGCCAGGGCCCTCTTCTCAGGGCGAAGAGATGAGTCCCAGCTTAGGACCCAAGCAATCCGATTGGTTCAAAGCGTGTTTTATGGGTAATCGCTTTAGTGTTTTATGGTACTTTATTATACAAGTCCTTTGAATTACGTTATAACGACCATTAATGTCATTTAATTTATGTTTCATACTAGTATAACCGAAGTTATAGATTGTGAAATTAAACATTTTTTGTTTTTTTGTGTTTTTTTTAGTAAGCTTAGATAGTAGCATAGCATACAGCTATCCTAAATGATTAGAGATAATGTTTTTTTTTCACCATCTACGATATTTTTCGATAATAAACTTAATATGATACAAGCATAATTCTGTTTAAGAATTAATTTTGACATGACATGCTTGTAATTAAAAAAACAATTATTCTGCCTTATTGTTTAATAACAATTAACAACGTCGCAAAACATACCTAAAAATGAAACGTATTTTACTTTAACTATGTAAATAATCAGGATAAAAATAAAAGATTATTACATGAATTAAAGTTTGATAGATTACATTAAATATCGCGAGAACAGCTTTAGATCAGGCATGCTACTGGAGTCTTAAGCTAGGACTCAACACTTCACCACACCGGCCCTGACCAATTTGCTGCCCTAGGCTTGCATCACAGCCCATTCCATCCGTCAGTGTTCATGATATTATTTATAAAATAAAAATGTAAAAAATAAAATAAAAAAAGTCTGATGATGGTTAAAATATAAACAATAGCACATAAGCCATACTACAGCCTAAACACAAATAGCAAGAGTAAATACATCTAGCCATTCATGCACAAATTATTCATTGCGCACTAGCAAATGTGTTTGTTTTCCAGTAGATGGCAGCAATATTCCACTAAACTATGGAACGTTTTCCCCATGAATGAAACTGAGGAATGTAGATCTTCTTTAATGTGAATTGCTATTTTTAATGAACCCGTATAGAAATAATAAGACTAATTTCGGCAAATAAAAAAAATCCATATATTCCACCAAATCTGCACAACAGAGCAAACACATTAATAAAAAAATGATATCACCTGCATTTAAAAAAATGACAGTCCATCGCGATGTTTCACTGTAGACATCATCTGATGCCAAATTGGTAGACATCGCCCAACCCTGCCACGAATACACAGAAAAAAAATGGACTTAGAAGAGTTTTGTGGTTGAAATTTAAAACAGTAACAAATCCTTTCCTCGCAGTTCAATTTGACCCCCTTAGGAATTAAAGGAGTGCTAGAAATGCTTCAGTACACATAGAAAACCCTAAAATGCTCAAAATTCAAACTAAAATGCTAAACCTTTACCAAAAAATTATTTTATAATGTCTACATGTGTATCTGAATGCATACTGAGGGGAACTGACTTTAGGACCCATGGGAAATGGCTAATTTACTCTATATAGACTAGAGCTTTAAGACCATCTAGTGGCAAGAGTCATGAAATACTCTGGAGTATTATTTTTTCCAAAAGAGTTTGGCAAAGACACCCAATGTAAGATATTTTGAGAAGAACTGAAAGGTGAAATTGTGAGTTGATTTGAATTTAAGCTGAAAGAATGTGAAGAATGCGCTTAAATTATTATTAGCAAGTGAAAGAATATACAAAATGTACAGATCACTAATGACAAGCAAACCACCACTGTAACACTCTCAGTACAACACGCCAACAACATCATCTCTTCCACGCGTCACCATCTACGGCATATTTTAAAGGACGCTCCACTCCAGTCCGCCAATCCCAGGGTACGTCGCGAATATGTCCAATTAAGGGTGGGCCACGGTGAACGTGATTTCACCAAGTACCACATGTTCCTGGATCAACATCTTTGTTGATCCTGGATCAACTTTCCAATCAACCAATCAGATTTGAGGGACAAGTTTACAGTTTATGTCAAGTTTAGGCTTAGAACCAGGGTGAGGTTCTTAAACATCAGTGTTATTCACCTATCATTACCCTCTGATTTTAGGGAAAAGTTATTGGTAGGGTTAGGTTTAGGGGTAGAGATTGGGCAAGGAATACATTTTGGAACAGGAATGTTGATCCAGGATCAACAAAGTATGTTGATCCAGGAACATGTCTTACTTGGAAAAATCACGGTGACCCCCCCCCCCCCCCCCCACACACACACACACACACACACACAGGGAAATAAAAAAAAAACAGCAATACGCAAGTAAATGATCAGGAACTTAAATACACAAAAAATGAACTAAAAGCAGACAGGTATTCTCGTTAAATGAATGTCCATGACAGCAGATTAGTGATAGGAAACTAGAACGTGGAACGTGGTTGGGAAACCCTGCTAGAGAACCTGTGATCATCAATCCTCAAAAGGTCAGTGGACAAGCAGAAGCCCACAAACTGTGATCAACTATGTGTGTGGAAATTACTGTGTTGTGATGGTAGAACTTAAATGAACATTTAAATGGCAAAATGTTACCTATTGATTGTTGCATATTTATTTTTGTTTGTTTATTTTTTGTCTGTGGTCCTAATAAAGGTTTAATTGTATTGACAAGCATTGTTTACTATAAAATACTATTTAAAAAAAGTTCTAAAAAATAGCTTTGAACAATAGCTTTTGAAAGTTCCTGATCACTTGTATAAAAGGTTTCTGCACACAAACAGTGTTTAGCCATTTAGACAGAATCTCACATATGAGGTTCAAAGACTTTCATTGGTAGTTATTCTCAGCACATTATCAACCAACATGCATTTAAATATATATTTCACAGAGAATTCAACTCAGAATGCCTCTGATATACGTTTTATTATTTGCATGTGAATTTCCCAACACATATCTGAGTTTAGCGTGTGAACAGGGCTTTTATTTTGGAGGGTGGTGTGACGTCACAAAACTGCGCCGCGCTCCTGCGTCTTAGATTCGGCTGGAGAAAGGTTTGTAAAAATGTTTAAATAAATGCAAACCGTTCTGCTAGTTTTATAGTTAAACATTGTTAAACGAATCTTTAATTATTGAATGTAACATTGAATTGCATTATTTAACACATTATTTAACATTCACGCATCCACACGTGAGAAACAGAAAAAGTGCGTCTCATTTCGCCTCTTATATAGTGAATGGATACATCATGAACAAGAATTCGGTGACTGGCAAGTAGAGATGGAGAAACGAATCTTTTTGAAACTCAGGAGTCAACTGAATCAATTACTACCCAAAATGATTCAGTGATTCGAATCGCCGCACGCCGACGACACTGCTGGTCAAAACAGAAATGCAAAAAGAACACAAACACAATTAGCAAATGTTTTGATTAACGTGTAATCTATGAAACATGATCTAAAACCATTAAGTGGCTATTATAAATCACAACACCATAAGTGATAATTTGTGTTCTTTTAATAATTTGAAGCTTGATATTTCCCCTTACCAGTGACAATTGAACTAGAACTGAGTGAGATGCACTCAAGAGATTTCGTTTGGATTTATTTTTCTTTCTGTTATTTATTCTCATCTTAATCATGACAGATTGTTTAAACACACAAAAAAACTGAGCGACTGAGATCCATGTGACACTTTTATAAAGATGCCATTTATTAAAGAGGAGAGTGAAGACATTAAGATTGAAGAACGATTCATAGTGAAACAAGAAGATACTGAGGAACAAACAACGATTGTGTTTATTACAGAGGAGAGTGAAGAAATGAAGATTGAAGAAACGTTCAGAGTGAAACAAGAAGATACAGAGGAACAAACAGGTTGGTTTCATTCTCAAAGCGGCACTCAGTCCTTTTTGATTCTCATTAAAATGTCCAGCTCTGCAGGAATTAATAATATTTTTGCAAGATGTTGAGATCACATGACCAGCTAAACACCTTGCTTCAAGTGCACCTGAGAAGCTCCTTACTCCAAGTTGGGAACATACATTCACTCATTCAAGTTGGAAAAATATGGAAGCAGCCTAAACTAAATTATTATTTGTGTGACTTTAAACACAACTACTTTTGAATGAAATGTAATGAAAACTGTTCATTTCTTAATTATGAATCAGTATTCAGCAAAATCTTACTTTTTACATTTATGTTATCACAATACCAAAATTATGACTTTGATACGATACTTGACTAAAATATCTGAATACTACTACTGAACTGCACAGCTAGCACATTGAGCGTCTGGCTCGCTCATAGGCTGTGCTGCGACAACTGCACATCCAATGAGTTAGTCCTACGTCATTACACGTCAGAGCACTCCAAAGGGGCATGGCCTTAACCTATCCTATTCCCCGAATTCGCTTTTATAGCAGGTTTAACGACTGAAGCGACAACTCGCCAGGTTACTATAGTGCGACCTGCTACGCAATACTCATTCCCTCTCTCAGGGAACTGAGGTTACGATAGTAACCGAGTAGTTCCCTTTCGAACGGTCACTTCGCATTGCGTAGCTATATGGGGACGCCATGCAAAACGCCGCACTATAAGTAACTGGTTGCCACTGCAACTCAGGACCCCTGGGCTCACAGAACAAGCTAGAAAACCAAGTATATATAACACACCAGACACCGTCGGGTCTAGAATAATATATATGTGTCAGTAACAAACCAACATAATATACTAATAAAACCAGACACCGTCGGGATTATTAGTATAGGAAAATACAACCGGCCAAACTGGGTTTTATATATATATATGTGTGTGTGTGTGTGTGTGTGTGTGTGTGTGTGCGATTGTTAAAAAAAACAGTTCAAAATTCATGTTTAACTGAATAAACAGTTAGTAAACACAAGTACATCTTATTGAACATTATTTATTTTCATCACCAATTATCATAGTAGGATAGTTTTCTCAAGCAGTTTGTGATGCATTTTGGAAACAGGAGATGAGCCCCTGGTCTAATGCGCCACCTGGCTTGAGAAACCCGGTCTCAAAGACTTACTTTTAGTCATTATTTGGGTAGCACACATATTCTGAATGCCTTTGGCACTATTCAAAGGAGCCATTCCAAGATACAGTGAGATTAATCCAGAATTAAAAAAATGAATCTATGCCCACCACTAATTATATTGCAATCTAATTTCTTGTTTGCACTAAAACTCTTATTTATATTTGAAGGATATGTTATTTTCACTCAAATTACAGATATAAGGTATCCGCAATGCAATATAGAACTTAGATCATATATATATTAAATAAATTACATTGAGCACAAAAAAACCTTTAAAAACTTTTTAGAGGAAACAGGAACTGCTTTAACTGTGACATAAGCAAAGGGCCGCCAAGGAGGACCTAGATTAAATTTAGAGGTGTAAATCACACGATACAATCCAACATTGATTCTAATGGCCAGCGATTTAGTATTTATCGATACCTTAAAACATGACAGAATACGAATTGATTAGATTCAGTGGTATATGTGTGTATAAAGTCTTTCAAAGATTTCAGATAACACCTCTTCTGGTAGCTTAGTTGGAATTGGATTTAGCATACATGTTGTTGGTTTGATTGCTTTGTGTTGGTTTTAATGCTTTAAATGTCTAAATGTTTTGATGTCTGTTGCTTTGTTCCATTAAAAAGGTTAATTTGTCTTTTTTCACCCTAGACCTGATGGCCCTAAATGAAGAGAGTCAAGAACTGAATGAAAAGGAAGAGAAAGATCAGTATAAAAATTATAATTTCAGAAGTGGAGAAAAATCTTTTAGTTGCTCACAGACTGAAAATACTTCCTCACAAAAGTCGAGAGCTAGAAGTAATTTTACCTGCCAAGAATGTGGAAAGAGTTTCAATCAACATGTAAACCTAAAAGTCCACATGAGAATTCACACTGGAGAGAAGCCTTTCTCCTGCCAACAGTGTGGAAAAATGTTTGCTGAAAAAGGTAACCTTAATAAACATAAGAGAGTTCACGCTGTAAAGGAACCTTTCTCCTGCCAACAGTGTGAAAAAAGTTTCACTCAAAAATACAGACTGAAAGCCCACATGAGAATTCACACTGGAGAGAACCTTTTCACCTGCCAAGAGTGCGGAAAATTTTTCATTAGAAAAGCAAGCCTTAAAATCCACATGAGAATTCACACCGGAGAGAAGCCTTTCACATGCCCTCAATGTGGAAAGTGTTTTTCACATATAGCAACAATTAAATCTCACATGAGAACTCACACTGGAGAGAGGCCTTTCAATTGTGATCAGTGTGGAAAGAGTTTCAGACAAAGAGTCGCCCTTAATTCCCACAGGAGGATTCATTCAAGAGAGAATTGTTTTATTTGTCATCAGTGTGGAATGAGTTTCACAGACAGCAATCACCTTAAGAATCATGTAAAAACTCACACTGGAGAAAACCCTTTTATGTGTCATCATTGTGGAAAGACTTGCTCAAGCAAATCAAACCTTAATGTTCATGTGAAAGTTCACACAGGAGAGAAGCCTTTCACCTGCCCTCAGTGTGGAAAGAGTTTCACAGTTAAACAAAGCCTTAAGACGCACATAAGATCTCACACTGGAGAAAAGCCTTTCACTTGTCTTCTGTGTGAGAAGAATTTCACATATCGAGCAGAACTGAAATGTCATGTGCAAACTCATTCTGAAAAGACATTGCAGAAAAACGAGCAATTTCAAAAATCACCTTCACAGACAATTTAATTGTGTTGGCAAAATATTTTTTATTACACCGACATGATGTGAGACTATTTTTATTTACGTGGAATGAGTTTTAAATGGCTTGGCAATTTAAAATGGCGCCATAAAATATCCATCTGTGTAAAATAAATGTTGATTGTATAGTGGCATTACTCATCATTTTATTAAGATTAATACAATGGAATCAATATCTATTTATCTACAGTGGCAAGAATAAGTTTGTGAACGCTTTGAAAATATCTGGATTGAATGCATAAGGGGCTTTTGCCCTGGGTAGTTCCCCGAGAACTAATGGTTCCCATAGGAAGTTTTCCTGGTTGCATTCGCACCGCCAGTAGGAACTCTGAAGTGACGTAAGCCGTGCTTCTTGTTGTGACTTTTATTTTGATGGAGCGGCAGATATTTATTTTGGATGGCACTGAACGCCAGCCTGAACACACAGTGCTCGCATTTTCCGTGTTCATTAGTTTACGCTCTGTCTAACAGTCCGAGAAGGGTCTGGCTGCAGACCGTGGGCTAGTGGAGCTCCACTCTCGAACAGGAAATACGTCACCTCCACTTGAATGAATAAAGGAGGGCCAAGATGGCATCGTTGTGAGCTCTTCGAATTATAACTGTACTGTAACTGCAATTATAACTGTAATTGACTGACTGACGCTGTCGTAACGTGCAATGCAAGCAAAACGCATAGAGCTTGCATGAAATTACAAAAGGATTAATAAACATGATGGATTTATGTTTGACGAGCAATATAGATGTTATTGTGACAGATTAAAAGATATCTTTTATAAATTCATAAATCTGTGAAGAATTGAAGCACTTTATTCACGCTATTTAGAATGTGTAAAAAGGGTTATAAAATGTAAATATGTAATTTTGAATGTAATTTTGGGTTCATCTGTGATCTATGAGTTTGGCGATGTTCCTTGTTGAAGACTAGGGGGGAAATTCACTGGGTTTTTACATTCCACATAAAGTTTGCAGTGGGGAAACATCAGCGAGTTTTGTGTTTAATCTTGCCATTATTTGTAATGATTTTTTAAAATATGTATAATGTTTAAGTGTGGGCAGATGTGAGTATTATATCGATTGCGTGTAAATTGAAATGTTTTAAAGTTCATTAGTTCAGAGATGCACAAGCTCAGAGCTCCATTTTGAGCATTAATGGCGTGAGACCCCATATAGAGAACATTTAGTATTAAGTATCTGGTACGTGTGTTTGTATTTGGTGTTTAATTCTGTTTATTTAGTGCTGATTGTTTGATTGAGGGATATTGAGATGTGTAAATTTGAAAAGAGAATTTGAGGAATCTAACGATATGCATCCTCATGTTTATAAACTGAGGGTATGGATTGCTTTTTTTTTTTCTCTCCCACATGTGACTTCCTGGTCTGTTTTCATTCACATTTTCTCACTCATTTCCAGGGCTGGGATTAGCACGAAGGATACAGCACTCTTTACATTTTAAGTCGAAGGCTTTTTACACGTATCTATTTCTCCTATTGTTTTGTTCTATTATTCTGTTGTTTTACTTTTTTGTTTCAGGCCAAATTTTACACAGATGCAGATTACCATGCCGTGCTGTGGGGCATTACCACTGGCCCCACTGTTCACGGACCGTTATAAGAAGGGTGGACATGGAAAGGCATTTTCTCTTGTGTTATAACCAACTGACCTGCCTCGTGCCACTCCATCAGCCGGACCTGGGCCATCAAAAGACCACTTGTATGCACGGCAACCGGTCTCCTCAAGAAGAATTATAATACACACCTCTTGAGGAGACATGCCGATTTGTCTCACAACATCACTCAGAACTGTCATCTGCAGAGTGATACTGTTGATGAGACAAATGGCATATTTTCTGTGCAAAAAACTGGACATGGGTTTTCTGTGACAGTCCATGTCCTGAGAAAAACATGGGGAAAAATACATCAAGTTAGATGTGAGCTAGAGCAATGTGTGCGGTATCAGTTTTTGGCTCAGCGGAGTGGATTAAGCTACAGTTTGTGCTTTCACATTCGCTCTGTAGACTACTGTAGAGAGATAGCTGCAGAGACATTTCTCGGAGAAGACGTCCTGAAAGATATGATTGCAGTTACATTTTTTGGAGAGGCAAAAGCACCTATATGTGTGAAAAGGCAAAAGGCTGCTTGGGCAGCGCATGTTCCTCTTTGTGTGCCTGTGGACTTTGGTGGGTATTCATCACAAATATACCTGTCGATCCATGAGCCCGACATTCATAGTTTTAGCTGACTTGGGAGGATAATGGTCAACTATAACACTCAAAGGAACAACCGGGGATTGTCCCTGCACGAAGCTACAGACATCTTGTCCACACATATACATATCAAAGTGGCATCTTTTTCCAGAGGTGCCCATAACACCAAGTTCAGAGGGTTGCAGTCTCCTGGACACCACTGGTATGAAGAGAAGAGTGCAGTACATTTTCAGAGAAAAAAAAAAGCAAAAGCACTGCCAAAAGAAGTTACAACACAGAGAATGAAGATTGAATACCTAAAGCGGTTCTTTCCTCTTGAGACAGCGTGCCAGTTATGCATTGGAAATCCTGCACTTGCAAAGGCTGTACTAGTTAGCAAAAAAGCTAGGATTGTCAGCATGATTGGCTTGATAGAAAGTAAGTCCGAGAAGTATAACTAATGTAAAGAGCAATTGTGATCAGTGATGGCTAGTATTGTGATGGGTTGACATCAATGTGATTTGTGTTTTACAGACATTTCAACATACCATAGGATATGTCCACAGTGCAACATGGTGTATAGGTACCAGGAGGGGAAAGATGGTCTTCACAACTTTGTTAACCAGATTTTTCTCACCCTTGAACTTTGTGTGTTTCTCAGAGAAAATGTTACCGTGAGTATCAATCTTTTCTCCTTAAGATTACTTGACTACGGGCTATATGTACATGGAACATTACATAGGTTTCTATTTTTATTTTATTTGAAAGTTTCTGTCCTTAAGCAACAAGAACATGTGTCTCTGTCTAATTTCAGACTTATTTGTGTTTGCTCCACACTTTAGAACCATGTGTCTGTGTCAAGAGTTGTGGATTCATTGGGTTAAGAGGAGAGAAGTTTCCATCCAGGAGTGTCATATTTCACTCCTATTGCCACTTTGAGACTTTGTGCGACACAGAGTACACTTACTCCTGTATCAACTGTGGATTTTACCCACCTGTGGTAGTCATGGATTTACACAGGAAAGGGGTTTTCAAGCTGGCAGGTAAGTGACATTGTGATTCGTTTGTGTGTTTACAGTGCAGAAGTGTTGCTTTTCCCTAATGGTGTGATTCATTACAGTCAGTGACCTCAAAGCATCCCCTGATGACTTCAACGGTGAACATGACATTGAGAGTTTTTGGAATTCTGTTCATCTTGCGACGATAAGTCGCGTTTTTTTCCAAAGTGAGTTATGGTTATTACTAAATTTCATCAGATTCTATGTTGTAAACACAATTTGGATAACAAATAACGCATTACATTTTGTTGGCAGTGCAAACAACCCTTTCACTGTCAGTCCAAGGTACTAACACTGGGCACCCTGGATTGGGAGTGAAACGCGTTTAAGTGGCACTGTTCTTAACACAAAGTTCAAAAAAGTGAGAACATGCTCCTCTCATGTGATGAAGCTCTCTGGGTTTGAGTAATTGTGCAAAGCCTGCAACATCGACACCAAGGGCTCCCGCCTTGATCTCATAACAAGACTGAAGAAGAACATGAAGAGCAGACAAACATTTTACAAGGTCTTCCAAAGCATATGGGGTGCATCTGGTATGTTACTGTCTCGCTCTGTAAACTATGGTATTAAGTTGTTGTAAGTTACATACTTTACAATCTTTTGAATCTTTAATCTCAGGTGGATGGTCTGTAATACTTTGCCCACATGGCATTGTATACAGCATTAAATTTAATCTACGTGCTGAAAGTCCCAGGGACTTTACAGACCTGTTACTCTCCTGGAAGCACTTCCCAATTGTCTGTGTTTATGATTTCGCAAAAGGTTTGGTGACACACACACCAATTTGCGGGTTCCTCATTCACTGCCTTTCCAGCCTTTTGAGGGCATACTGTTTGAACCCACAGAAGAGGACGTGAAGGCAGCCAGGGATGGAAAATTGCAGGTATCACTGGATCATCTGAGCACTATGTCTTATATGACCTCTTCCATGAGCAGAACACCACAGATCCAAAGGACATACTGCGCAGGATCCAACCTGTCCCTGAGCTGAAAGGGTGGTTAAATAGCCAAGTTGCTGAGCAGTTCTTTGCCAAAATGCATAAAAGTAACTACTTCTTCAACAACATGGCTCCATCAACCCATGCAATTCTTATTAGAAGTGTTACCCATCGTCATAACACCTCCACAAATATAGCACTTCTGGAGAAGCATTTAAACTCTGGACGCCGGCTGGAACTTCTAACCACCATTACCCTGCCTACTTTGGGACAAGCTGTCATAGGTGATGCATCAAAACGACAAAGCACAACTGTGGTGGCCCAGGCACCTTCAGCAACAAGTACATTTCTTTAAAATGAATGATCTTACAAAGTCAGTCATGTAATTAATCTTGACGCATGTGACATTATTGTTTGTTTTGTCTAAAAGTTAAAAACTCAACTGTAATGCATATTCTAGTCATTTAATTGGTTCATAACATCAAATGTTGTACTCAAAAACTTAAGGACCTCAACTCACTCCAGCCGAGCCAAGGTCAACTGAAAACATGGTGCTACAACCACCCACTGATGAAGCACCAACACACAGTGAGCATTATGAATATGAGTTATAAGAACTAATGCCTACTAACTGGGGGGAGTTTAATGTTGGATAGGTGAATGCTACTGTCAGATCAAATGCAGTGAGATTAATGTATAATAGCATTAATAACCCTTTCACACGTAAGTTTAAAATATTCTAACTGACCCCCCCCGTGAGTTTTTCAAGGCGACCCTTATTTAGAACCCGTCACTTTAATGTTTCCATGGTGACGCGTCATTGCTTGTCATGTGACACAGCGCAACCACAACACAGCGCTGAATGATGATCTGCTTTTATGTCATTTTCCCTTTTTATTAAAAATGTTCACAAATCTATTAGCTATACCATGAAACACTGATATTCCGATTGTCAAATATGTGCAAGTGGATGTGTTTTGTTGTTTAAACACCTTTATAACGATCGCGTTAGTTGAGCTGTATGCGCGATAGGCGCCGCCATGTTAGTTTGTGCCGCAGACGCAGTTCAGAGAATGGATTTACAACACGTCAATTCGTCCACTTCTCACGAAATACATGAAAGTGTCCGGTAAACGGGGAGAAGACTTACGCAATGTGTATCTGATATGAATAAAACGTGTTGTCTTATTATAATGGTAAGGATTATTATTGCCGCTTCCATAGACAACAGTGTGTATTTTACAAACTCAAAATCATTGTTTTGCTAGTACTTATGTGTATTTAAATGTCTGAAACCTAAAATAAACATTATGTGGTTGAAAACACTGAATATTTGTGATATATGACCGCACTTAGCAGGTCCGTCTCTGGCTCAGCACCAGCAACGCGCGAAAGCACGTTTGAATTTAGCGGTTGATCACGTGACGCACTGACCGTTCTAATCACACCGGTGTGATCGTATGCTCCAGGGACCAGCCAACACTGATCACACCGGTGTGTCCGTACGTGTGAAAGGGATAAGATTCATTTTTCTTGTAGATGTTGTCCCTTCCCATCATTGTGGGCAGCATTGTGCAACACTTACTGCCATCAGCAACCTCAGGCCCTGCAGAACATTGTGGGCAGCTGGAGGAGATCATCCCCTCCAGGAACAGCTGGTACATAAATGCATAGCTTATTTGACAGAATTTTTTTTCTGTCATTGAAGTACAGGTGAAACTCGAAAAATTTGAATATATCGTGCAAAAGTTATCACTTTGATAATTATGGCTTATGCTTTACAGCTTATGAAAACCACAAATTCAAAATCTCAGAAAATTTGAATATTAAATGAAATAATAAAAAAAGGGTTTTAAATAGAGAAATGTTGGCCCTCTGAAAAGTATAATCATGCATATTTATATAGTTATATACACTAAATATATTAGTTTCATCTTTTATTTTGAATTACTGAAATACATGAACTGTTGCATGATATTCAAATTTTTCGAGTTTCACCTGTAAATGAAGGATTTTGTTGATATTGCCTGTGTTGCAAGGTTGTTGTTGTTTTTTTATGCTCCTTTAAATTTGCATGTCCTTTTGGTTTTGTCTTACTTGTAGGTCAGCTATGTTCTGGATGAGGGTAGGCCTGCCAATGAAATTATTATTAAGGATGGCCCTACATGTTTGACCAGGACCAAAGATTTTGTTGGAACGTTAAAGTATTCAATATATTTTAATTGTAAATACAGTAAAAACATTTTTTAAAAATCATTAAATCATATGCACAGGTGGGAAATGCCTGTCTGAGTTAAGGAGATAGTCGAGTTACAGGTATGTGTACACATGCATGTATAAACATTTATATTTTAGAGGGACCTATGTGAGTTCTGTGTAGTACAACAAAGTCAGCTGTCTTTCTGCAGGGGAAAATGCCTTTATTATGGACCTCCATATCCCCCCAACATGGCTTCCACCCTTGAGTTGTGACCCTCTAGGCAGTCTTCCTGTAAGTACTTACCCATTTGTACAGCCAACCCTCTACGCACACCTTGGCAATAGAATCGTCATTGGCTAGTAATTTTTTTTGGTTAGTCGTCAGACTGATATACTATTTTATTATATATATAATTCCACCAAATCAGCTTGTCTTTGTAAAATGGCACAGCTTTTTAAATACCTAATATTTCAATGCTAAACTTATACTTGGCATCTAACACATACACTTTGTGAATAAAATTTTTAGAATTTATTAGCCAATGGCTAATGATAGACATTAGTTGCCCAGAGTGAAATTTACTCGCATATGTGAGTGATTTACTCGCATTGTAGAGGGTTGACAGTAGGGCTGTAGTCAAGACCACCTTTGTCGAGTCCAAGAAAAGTCCAAGACCAGGACTAGTCGAGTCCAAGTCAAGACTAAGTCCAAAAAGGTTAGAGTCCGAGTCAAGACCGAGTCCAGGACAGGAAAAAAAAGTCTTATGCATGATATTATCAAGACAATCATTTTGGGTTATTATTTGTGGATCTAAAAGGAAAAACAGTGTCACAACACCCAGGATTTTTAAGTATAGATCCCCTATAGTACCCCTTGATATCATATAATCTTCTAATCTAAAGAAAACAGAATGATGACATATGGTGATGCGAACCATACCGTACCACTTTTTGGGTACCCTTCCGTTGGGGTACCTAGCACAGTGGTACGTACTAAAAGGTGGAGCTAGACTCACTGCAGAACGGTGATTGGTTGACAGAGGATCGCCACTTGCGCGTGCTACAAGGGCATTAGAAGCGCCATTTTTAATATACAGTTGAAATATAATACCACTGTTATTGTGTCACAAAATGTAGTTTTAAGAGTTTTTCAGGTGAGAATGTAGTTTTTTAAAGCTCAAATCTGTGGTTTCACCTGGAATGCAAGCTACTGCAAAGGACAGCTTAATGGTTGCCAATATGTTTAAGGACTTCTTTATCACTTAAATTCTGGAACTAAGTAAACCCTTAGAGCTGCTTTTAACACCATTTGCAGCCATTGTTGGGGCCACGGCTGTTGGTCCCACAGGAGGACCACAACCCACTCTGGTGGAAGTACTGGACTTTGAATGTGTAAACGAAGGCAAGGTCAACAAAGTTATTTCATCATTCTCTAACTCGAGAGCAAAGGGCTCATGGGGGCTTGATTCGCTGTTACTAAAAAAATATAAAGAGGACTGTGCAGAACCAATTGCGCACATAATAAATCAATCGTTTAGAGAATGTGTATTTCCTTCGTCCTGTAAGACTGCACTTGTCACGCCCATTTTTAAATCAGGAAACAGAAAGGATATTAAGAATTATAGACCCATTAGTATACTCCCAGCAGTTTCTTTGAAGTTATTGAAAAAATTGTCGCCAAACAGCTGATTGAGCTCCTCGATAATGGAAATATGTTACACCCCATGCAATTTGGCTTCCGACCCAAACACTCCACCGATACAGCTTGTTGTTATTTCCTCGAGGTGATCAAATCCAGTCTGGAGAAGGGAGGGGTGGTTGGGGCCGGTTTTATGGATTTACGTAGGGCATTCGACACTGTTAACCACTCAGTGCTGCTGACAAAACTGGAATTTCAATCTCGCCGCAAATACTATCAGTTGGCTTCAATCATACCTAGCAGGCCGTTACCAGTGCGTAAGAATAAATGATAAAACTTCACCGTTCAGATCCTGTACTTCAGGGGTACCCCAGGGGTCTATTCTGAGGCCACTGCTCTTCAGTTTGTACATCAATGACCTACCTTCCATCTGCGATGACGTGGAGATCTTGATGTACGCTGATGACACGGTTTTATATACTCACGGTTCCAATGTCAATTCTGTCGCTGCTAAACTATCTGTGGCAATGAACAAAGCAATAGAGTGGATGAACAAATCCCGCCTTACTGTGAATACAGAGAAAACGGTCACAATGTATTTTTCAAACAAAAGATTTCAAAGTGCTCTCCTAAATATCTATGTGGTAAGTTACATGATCAAAAATGTGGAAGAAGTTAAATACCTAGGTGTGATCTTGGACCCTGTACTAAATTTTAAAAACCATGTTAAAAGGGTATGCCGTGTTCTGAAATTTGACATTGCTAACTTCCAACACATCAGAAACTCTTTATCATTGGAAGCAGCAAAATCGTATTTCCAGGCAATGATTATATCACATATATTGTACTGTATGCCATCGTGGTCTCAAGCCAAACAAACTGTTTTAAACCCCCTTAGATCATTACTTAATCAGGCCTTCAAAATCCTAGATAAAAAACTTCGGCGGGACCACCACTGCAATATACTTGAAAAGTACAGTATACTAAGCTTTGACAACCTGATCAGGTATTCTGATATCCGTTTGGTTCACAAAATTCTTAATGATGCTGCCCCACCCCCTTTAAAAAGATATGTACAGCTAAGCTCTGAACTAACAAACAGAGCGTTGAGGTCTGTGTCCAGGGGTGATTGCAATGTTCCCAAAAGAAAGTATGCCTTCTCTCAATCAGCCTTTTCCTATAAAGCCATCAAAGAATGGAATGGGCTTCTAGACAATCTAAAGAACAATGCAGATTTTCATAGCTTTTCACGGGCAGTCAAAGACTGGCTTTTAGATCACCAGTCCTGTTCACATTAAAAGTACTATGCGGGTATTTTGGCCATAAGATGATACCCTTGTGGGTACCATTTGATGGCTTTTACATTGTATTGTGTTCTGTGTGTAAAATTGCATTTTATATATCGTACCTTCTTAGTAAACTGCCTTTTTACATTGTATTAACTGTCTTTGTTATATAATCTCTATATGTTAATTGTCTTTGTCATGTAATCTTAATTGTGTAGGACTACAGATGGAAATTAGTATAGTGTTAAATCTGGTGCAGCCATCTTTTTAATGTAACTGCACATTGTCCTGATATTAATCAATTAACTAAACTAAACTAAACTAAACAGGAAAAACAAATCTGTAAATAATCGACAAACTTTTAAGAGTGTAGCATTCTGTCTGCAGGTGAGGTAAGTAAAACTATTCAGTTTTACAAAAGTGTTTTGTTACACTTTAGAAATATGAGGAAGGAGAGCATTTCCGCTCCTAAACTGGCTCAATGGGGCCTCATAATGAGCTCTCCAGCACTGAACACTTTTTCAACTGGTGCTGAAGAAGCAGGTACAGAAAGCACTTTGACAGCTTGGGCATGCAAATTATGGTATTTGTCCTTGTTTTTCAACCAAAATACAAGGGCATCCTCTTCTGCCGGACAGCTCTGAATATCCTCCAGGTATGTATTTACCTCACTGTTGACACTTGGATGATATCTATGGGTGGAATTGTTCTTTTTGTGAGTTTTATATTTTGCTAGGAGCTGTGAAATCTTGGTGTTCTGGGGAGAATTGGGTTGGTTTTGTGGGTTCCTCACAGATGTCCAGGTCCACTTTCTTAGCCTGAGCGATCAAGCTGTCTTGACAAAAAGAAAAAAGAAATAAACTTGACTCACTTCTTCTTCCACTTCAATAACCTTGCAAATACACTGTACTTTAAATGGGGGATTTTGAAATATATACCTGTTAGTGACTTCTGCAGTTCCTTCTTAGTACTTTGTATGGTGGTAGCACTGCCACTGACATCCATCTCAACCCAGTTCAACCCTAACTGGGGGTCCAGCATCGCTCCCAGCATGTATATATCATGGCCAAATGGCAAATAAAGGCCATGATCTTCTGCCATTCGTAATCCAACAAAGATGCCGGCAAATCTTCTTTTAAGTGAGGCTCTGAGGGCCCTGGTCAGTGGCCTACAGAGTCTCTTTTCACTATCCATTTCTGTTAAATGAGAATATAGTTCGAGGACAGTAGGGACAACCATGCTGATGGTAACAATTTTGTCACCCTCCGTCAATCCAGTGGCCTCAGCAAACGGTCCAAGAATGTGTGTAAGTTCTCTACACTGGGCCCATTCACGGACAATATTCTCTCCACTGAGCACATCTGAGTAAGTGCAGTATGATCTAATTTGATGACTGCTTGTATTTGTCTGAATTGCAAATTCCACCTTGTGACATTTGAGACTGGAATGCTTTTACCACTTCCAAAAACAGCCTCAAATCGATCCTTAAGACAGTGCTACTATGCAGCAGACTGGCAAGTTTGGCCATTTTTGAGATTGCCCGAGACATCACTTTTACTGCTTACATCCCATCCCCGATAACCAGTTGAAGACTGTGGGCAAAGCAGGATAGCCATTGACGGGAACCAGGAAGAAAGTCCGTATCTAGCTGTTCCCCAACCATGTCCTCCTCATCCTCACTGTCATCTGAGTGGTCTGCCATAATGACTTTAAAAGCCTTCTTCATGTTAGCTGCATTATCAGTGATGATAAAATCTACCTTATCACTGATATTGTAGTCATCTAGTATTTCATCAAATGCAGCTGAAATGTTTTCAGAGCTGTGACCCCCTTTGAATCTCCTGCAGTCGAGCAGGTAGGTGTTCAGAGTGTACCCACTGGCTGAAGAGTTGAGAACATGAGCTGTGACTCCCAGGCAAGATCTCATTGTGCGGTCTTACCATATATCAGCAGTTACAGAGATTGATTTCTGATCTACCAGATTGTACTTGATGCACTCTTTCACTCTCATCACTATTTGAGGTATCTGTTTGCTGGTTATCGTTGTTCTGGAGATTGGGGTGTAACTTTCATCCATGGTGTGAAGAAAATGTTGGAAATGTTCATTTTCCGTAGATATAGGTAGAGAGCAGCCAATGATAAGGTCATGGATGATCGCTTGGTTGATAGACTGCTGCCTTGATGAAGAAGCATTGTAAGCTTGAACTTGCAATGGTCGCTGCTGAAATGCATCATCAATCATTGGCTGTGAATCCCCCTTTTGAAGTCCTTGGCGATACTCCTGCAGGCTGGAGATGGAAATACAAAAGCATCTATAAGTGTTGGAACTGAATAACAGGCAGATAATAAGCTTTATTTAAAGTGAAGTTAAATCTGTATTCCCAATCATTCATTATTGTCCATTCCATATACTGAGAAAAACTAAATAAAGTTGTGCCTGAATCGTCTAACTATTAGCCTAGTAAATGGCTTTCTTTGTTTATTATGTTCATAATTTTACTGACTCGGATCTTTGAATCTCGTTCAGCAAAATTAACGAAAAATGTTTTCGATTCATTACGTTCATTTCAGCAGAATATAATTAAATATGGTATATGGTCATGTTAAATAGCCCAACACATCTAGTACTTACAAAAATGTTGATTAAATTTGAAAAAATAAAAATAAACTATAGGGTAATGCAGCCAAAGCCAAATTATAAGAAACCGAAATGTTTAATTAATTGATTAGTTGGGTCTTAAAGGGACAATGTGTAGGAATTTCTCCCATCTAGTGGTGAAATTGTATTCTGCATTCAAACGAACAGTGCTCTACAGCTCTACATTTTATGTTGATTCCTAAATATAAAACAATATACATTCAGACGCAGTCAATAATATGAATCTAATGTTGTATTTGTAGCGAGATACCAGCGGTCACGTGACAAAAGAACGAAGGATTCAGATCCGACTCGAAAGATGAATCATTTCTGTTTTTGCACTCAGCCTATGGGTTTGTGACTTGAAGAACGAACAACTCGAACCCGAAAAGACTCGAGATGAACTAATCATTTCTCTTTCCGGTACTGACAGCATAGTCTCTATGGGACTGACAGGAAGAACGAAAGATTCGGAGCTGGCCGAACCTGAACCAGACTCGAGAGAGATTGTTCAACTAATCATTTCTGTTTCATGTACAGAACCTATGGGATGTTGGGAGCATGCGCGGTCAACACAAAATGAACGAATCACTCTCTGAGACAACTCGGTAATCCCGAGTCATATTAAAGATTCAAATCGTTAATGAACTACACATCCCTAGTTTGCGCTAGCTTACTCAAGATTTTGAAGAGTAATGTTAGTAGATGGCTGTTGCTAAGCCTCTCAATTTAAAACTGAAGAAATCACCACCGATGTCAGATAACATTACCCAAATGAACCACCTTTCACGCAAATATGACACACACACACACACACACACACACACAAACAGCTAGCTACCACCATACATAAGTAATCGAACTTATAACTTTATGGCATGACGTTAGGCTGATGCAAAGTTTACTTAACCCTAACGTTAACGTGAGCATTCATTTGTAAAAAGACTGAGCACAACCACAAACGTAATACAAAAACGACGATAATCAATCGCATATACCATAATCGTTTGAATTTTTTACCTCATGAAACCATTAATATCAGACGTAAGTTATGATAACTTTGTCTAAGAACATTACCTTTATCTTCTGCTATGTTATCTAATGTTAACGTTAACACATAGTCAAGGCTAAGCAGCTCCAGCTCTGCAGTTAACTTACCGCGATGTATGATTCCTCTGCAGGTGTCTTGAAGGTGAAGTTTGACGTTGTCCCACAGGTTTCTGAAATTGTGTTTCTTTTTCTATTTCAGCGCTGAGAAATTCCTGGTGATTTTTTTAACCAAGTTTGATAATGGCAGAATTGGCGGACATCTTCATTTGTTACAGTGTGTGAATCAATGAAAATTAACGCACGCAGATGCAGAGCGTGACGTGCGAAAATAATCTAATGTGTGATTGGTTATTAGGTGGCCAGTGTTTCACTTTCCATCCAATATTATTAACATAATATAAAAACACCTGGACTCGGTCGAGACCAAAAGTCATATTTGGTAAGACCAGTGGCAGAGACAAGTCCGAATACCAGCGAGTCCGAGACAAGTCTGAGTCCGGACTCAAGTCCAAGACCGGACGTGTACTACAGCCCTAGTTGACAGCAATAATTAAACTGATTTGAATTGACAGCATAACTTGCTTTCTTTTAAGGTCGACTCCACCGATAAAGATGCACTTATATTCCCGCTGTGGACACAAGGGCATTTTTTGCTATGTGTAAGTAATGCATGCTTTCAAAGAAAGTTTGTCAAGCTATACTGTTGATGTGGAAAAGAAGCATATGAAGATTCCTTTTTGCAACGCTTATTGGAATATTACACATGAAAGGTTAACTCATTGCCAAGACTATTCTCATAGGTGATGGTGCCACTGTTCCTCGATTCGCTGTTTGCACAGTGGGAACAAGGCTTTGGCTACAAGCCCTACCGAGACATCTTGAGGTTACAACAGGATGATATATTTCGGCAGTCATGTTCCCCTGACTTACCCACATTAATGCAACTACTCTCGGCAGTCGCGTTCCTTTGACTTGTCAAGGCTGCTTGGACAAACTGCATAGTTATAGTACCTCACATTCAGATGATGTAAGCATTGTTGGCATTTCATGTTCAACCAATTCCTGAATTGTATTCTGCATTTCTGAAACTGTTTGTGTTCCCCAGCTGAATTATACTGTGTGTGTTTAAATTGTAAGTATTCTTCGTAACACTGTCTTGATTTTTATCAGGGCTGTTGCACAAAAGCTCATGCCTGGGCCATGGGAAGAACAGTCAGGCCTGGATGTTGAGGTAATAATAATTTCCAATGAAAATGCACAAGAGGAACATGTATAAGGTTGGTAGTCGTTGTAAATTCTTCATAATGGGTGCTCTTTCTTCAAACAGGGGCTACCCCTACAATATTTTGGGATTGACTGTGGAGTATTTATGTTTATGATGAGTTGCCAAGCTCATTTTCAGGATATTTAGTGATGTCCACACAACATCCATTGTCCATTTTTATTCATCTTGGTGAATTTATGCTCATACAAAAGACATGGCAACAAAACAGCCTTTCTGCCTTTACAGTATACCTGGTACATAACTATGGAAGCAGCATTTGATTTCACCACCATAAGTGCAGTCTTGGTGTTGACATAAAGATGTTTAATGATAATTGTGGTGAATTACACTCTATTCTACTATTCTACTATTTAGTCTCATTTGTTTCTTTGCTCCTCTGGATTTGTGGATGTTTCCTGGACAGATTCCGGTTACCAACCTTTATCACCAGGCTTTCTACTACGCTCTCCTGTCTGCCATGTGTACAGTAGAACCCGGTTTTGTTCATTAAATGTTCTGGGGTGCGTTTTCCAAAAGCATCGTAAGCCTAAGTTGATCGTAGAGACCATTGATGGCAATTGTTCTATGATCAATTTAAGCTTACGATGCTTTTGGGAAAACCCAGCCCTGATCTTAGTTTTTTATGTTTTATTTATTACCCAGGTACCCAAACAGATGTGGGCCAATAAAGGCCCAGATCCGGCAAACCGGAAGAAATAACTCGGCCCAGTTCCGGTTGCCGGACACTTGTGAAACGCGGCAATGAATGACGCGCCAGAATCGCCAGAATCAGAAACTGGCCCGAGTCCGGGTGCCAAAACTGAGCCGACGCTGCCGGAATCGGCCCATAATAACGCAAGCATAAATTGTATAATTAACCGGTACTGGCCCGAGTGAAATGCAGAACTACATTTAATTAATAAGAAATACAAAAAGACATTTTGCCAAAAGCAATATTAGCTTGCTAAAATAAGTATTACATGTCAACCCTGAGTGTTTTTACTCTACGAAGCTCCCCCTATTGTCTGGTAGTAAATGCTTTCAAAATAAACCGGCGCCAAATAAAATCAAAGTAACACCTGGATGCAACGTGCAAGCTAAATTAGACACATAGAAGGGCAGCATCCATCTAGCTAGATCAAGCCAAAATCTCCGCTAACCATTTAGACGCGGGTAGGATACACCGGTGTCTTGATTTGAAGAATTTGATATCTATTTATTTGCGAACTAAGTTACACAAATAAAACCGACAGAGGAACGGCCAAACAACTACAGAAATCAAACGTGTTTGCTAATGACAATGCTAACATCAAAGTTATAGTATCTAATGTACTAATAAGCCCGTAACAGACAGCGATCATAATAAAAACCTTTACAGACAATAGCAAACATCCTGAGGTCACAATTACTTGAAATTTAAATATTAAACAGTTTATTCCAAAGATACTTAAACGTGCAACAGCTGTCAATTCCAGAGAATACACTGGTAAAAATACAAGACAAATAAATGATTTAATGAAAATGAATTATAAATGTTAAATGGCTCAATAAATTAATTTAAACATGTAACCGGTTCACACAATCACCTTCATAGCAAACAAAAACCCAGTTTGAGTCCCGAAAGGCAATCTCTCAGATACCTGTACTAATACAACCAGGATTGAGAACAAATAAAATCCGTATATAGGATACCAATAAACTCAGTTAACTACACGTATGAATTACCTCACAAATTATAACGAACACACACTGAGCGTAAAAGTTACCTTTTAGTGCACTGAGTAAAGCTATAGGAATTTGGGGTTTTCATGAGCTGTATGCCAAAATCATCAGTATTAAAACAATAAAGGACCTGAAATATTTCAGTTGGTGTGCAATGAACCTAAAATATATGAAAGTTTAATTTTTATCATTACATTATGGAAAATAATGAACTTTATCACAATATGCTAAGGACTTGTATTTTAGCCACAGTTAGAGCTTTCTGGTCTTTGGTGGTGAACACTTGCACAGGGGTAGCGAGACAATACATCTGCATCAATGTTATGCCTTCAGGTTTGTATTGCAAGCTGAAGTTGCATGTAGCTAAGTAGGCTAACCCGTCGCACTCAGCTTGGCACTTGAAAAAACATAGGTAAGTGGATTGTTGTCAGTCATCACCACAAACTGTGCTCCATATAGGTAGTCGTGAAATGTATCCACTACCGCCCACTTGAGCGCCAAGAACTCTAGCTGATGTATGGGATAGCGTTGTTCTGAGGCACTCAGTTTCCGGCTTGCGTACACCACATGCCTCAACCCTCCAGAATACTCCTGATTCAAAACGGCCCCCAGTCCACTCAAACTAGCGTCTACATGCAGTACATAACACTTTGCAGGATCCACGAAAGCAAGTACTGGGGCATGGGTGAGACAGTCAATGATTTTATTGAAAGCTGCTGTACAAGTGTCGTCCCAACGCTCTCCGAAAGGTTCCGATATTCTGAAGTATATCTTCCCATCACTTGACTTGCTGTTTTGCCCAGATGTTGGCGGGTAACCTTTAGTGAGCTCTGTTAAAGGCCTTACAATGGCGGAGTAATCCTTTATGAATCTCCGGTAAAATCCACAAAACCCCAGGAACGACCTCAATGTCTTTAGGTCAGTGGGCCTTTTCCAGCGGGTTACGACTTCGACATTTGATGGGTCTGGTGATACTCCAGCAGCTGATACAATGTGACCCACATACCGAACTTGAGGCTGGCAGAACTGGCACTTATCTATTGACACTTTCAGGCCACATTCTCTCAGAGGGTCCAGGACTTTTAACAGCCTCTTTTCGTGTTCTTCAAGGGTGCGTCCGAACACAATGATGTCATTCAGGTATACTATTACTTGGAGGAGATGCATGTCGCCAACAGCTTTCTCCATGAGCTGCTGGAAGGTGGCTTGAGCCCCAGTGATCCCTTGAGGCATCCGTTCAAACTGGAAGAATCCCAGGGGACAGATAAACGCTGTCTTTTCTTTATCTTCCTCCGTCATGGCTATCTGATAGTACCCACTGCGGAGGTCCAGCATGGAAAACCATTTACTACCAGCCAAACTGTCTAAGGCATCGTCGATCCTGGGAGTAGTGTACTGATCAGGGATAGTACGAGCATTTAGAGTGCGATAATCGATGCACATTCTGATTGCCCCACTCTTCTTCCGTGCTACCACAATGGGCGATGCGTACTGACTCCTTGACTGTAATTATTCCCGCTGCTAACTGGTCTTTGATGTGACGTCGTACATCCTCGATGTCTGCAGGAGCGATGCGTCTGGAGCGTTCGCGGAACGGTTTTGGGTCTTTCAGTCTGATGGGATGCTCCACTCCACGAGCTAATCCAACATCCCATTCTTCAACAGAAAACACATCACCTCTGGTGGCCAACTTTTGGCGCAGTCTCTGTTCCCAGGCCTCAGGAATGGACGACTCACCAAACTTAAACAAACTTGGGTCTATTGCTTGAGAGCTCTGTTCTTCAGTCCTGGCAGTGAGTGTGTCAGTTGGATATACATTTGCAATTACTGTTCCCGCCGGAATAGAGATATTTTTTGATGTTTCATTATGGATCATCACCTGGATGCATTGTCCTTCTACGGCGGATGATGATAGTACCACTGGGGTTATGAATGTTCCAGCTGGAAGACTACCGTCCTCTACCACAAACATATCTTTTCTTAAAGTCTTGTCAGTCTTCAGTTTACAGACAGCACACACTTCTCCCCTTGGGGGAACTACACAATTGCCAGGTCCCTTACACAAACTCTCCCTAGAGCTTTTACTGCTTCCATCACCTCTTCAATTTCGGCCACTACGGTGTGAACAGGTACGTTTAACAGCATTAAAGCATGAGTCTCTTCAATGCTAGCATCTTTGCACCAGTTGGCTAACTCTGCTTGGAGACTGGAGTCTTTTGTTAGAGCCATGTTAACACTTTGCACTTTCCAGTTAATTACGATGTAATTATAAGGGTGTGTTGAACTTAATTTCTTTCTTTTTCTTTCTTCTTGCAGAAAACTATTGTGTGACTCACAGAGGGAGATCCCGGACGAGCCCCCACGTTATGTAACGATAACGCCCCCTACCTGTCGTTCTTGTGACTAAATAGGGAACGCCCCAAATTCATTAATTATATGCCTACAGATGTTGTAGTTAGGCCCCTCTATGGTCACTACATAAATTAAGCTTATTTTAGAAAAATAGAATAATAATCTATACTTTCATATTATGAAGTTACTCAGAATTAACTCTTGACGTCCCTTAACTGATAAAGTCAGAAAAACCCTCCTGAAAAAACCAACACTGGTAAAAGTACAAGTACAGATAAATGATTTAATGAAAATGAATTATCAATGTTAAATGGCTCAATAAATTAATTTAAACATGTAACTGGTTCACACAATCACCTTCACAGAAAACAAAAACCCAGTTTAAGTCCTGAAAGGCAATCTCTCAGATACCTGTACTAATACAACCAGGATTCAGAACAAATAAAATCCGTATATAGGATACCGATAAACTCAGATAACTACACGTATGAAATACCTCACAAATTATAACGAACACACACTGAACGTAAAAGTTACTTTTTAGTGCACTGAGTAAAGCTATATGCAACAATATTCACTGCAGTGGGCCCACACACACACCAGTCATTCAACTCAAACCCACCCCGTAGCAGGCCTGAAACGTGGCTTGTGATCGTGGTGGCCGGGAAACTGACAAATGGCCCCTTCACTCTCCTGAGCACAAACACATACAAAACAAATACCTCCAATTCCACTGGAAACGATGCAGCGATCCTCCCGATCCTGAAGTAGGCCTCGTGCAGCTCCTTGTCCTCTCGCTCGCTCGTTGACCGAACGAAACGTATTTATTGATGGACTGCCGATTTTTAAAAGCAGCAGGACACATCTATGGCCCTGTACCATTCATCTGACACCCATCAGAGTTTTTCCTGTCACACTGACATGTGGTCCTTCCAGACAAACAAATTTGGATTTTGTTGAGGAAGCCATAAAAGACATTCAAGAACTCCTTGACAATGGTTTGGAAGGAAAACAGATCAAAATTAGATGTGTTGTCTGTGATGCACCAGCAAGAGCAATGGTAAAGAAAATCAAGCAGTATTCCAGGTATTTTGGGTGTGACAAATGCACACAGAAGGGAACATGGATATCTAGGCAAGTGACGTACTCAGAGGTTGACAACCTCACACTATGCAGACACTCATGCAATATTTCGTGCTGAAATTACCAGACGTCAGGAGAATGAGGTCACTCCAACATCTCCCTTTTTGAGGCTCCCATTGGATGTGATAAGTCAATTCCCAATTGACTACATGCACCAAGCCTGCCTGGGTGTTATGAAGAAACTCATTACAGAGTGGGTTAGAGGAGACAGAAAGGTGCGAATGTCTGCTGTCCAAATAAATGAGGTGACCCAAAGGCTGCAGTCACTCAGGAAGGTCATTCCAAGCTGTTTCCAAAGAAAATCAAGGGGTTTAGGGGACATAGATAGGTGGAAGGCAACTGAACTGCGACAATTTTGCTGTATACACTGGCAAGATAGTGTTAAAGGGAATTCTGGCAGACCAGCTGTACAACCATTTTATGGCATTCAGTGTTGCCTTGGGCCTTCTTTCACCCAGCTTGGCAGTGGACTACAACAACTACAGCACTGAGCTGATGACTTACTTCGTGGGAAAAACAAAAGAACTATATGGTGACCACTTCATGGTGCACAACATCCATTCAATGGTACATCTACCAGCAGAGGCGATGAATTTTGGCAGTCTTGATGCTTGCAGTACATTTCCATTTGAGAACTATCTTGGAAAGCTCAAGCGACTAATAAGGTCAGGAAAGCAGCCACTTGTTCAAGTGGCAAAACGGTTGATGGAGATTTCAAAGTCTTCACAGACTCAATCTGTGGTGGTCACAAAGTGCAAAACCGCAAGGAACATGTTGTGAGGCCATTGAAGAGAGGGTTCTGTTGGACAAGTCATGTTCCCCAATGGTACTGTGTAAGATTTTCAAAAAATCGGAAACATTTTTCAGGGAACCATGTGACTCACGAATGATTGGCTGTTTCAAAGTGCAGTCAAGGCAATCCACAATGACACTTGTGTCAGAACAGCAGCTGACAAGAACTGCAATAATGGTGGGAAAAAAAACAGGATATAATGTTTTTGGCCATCCTGCATGAACTTTAACTCTCGCGCTCACCCTCACCCTCTCTAACACACACACACACACACACACACACACACACACAGAGAGAGACAGACAGACACACACACACACACACACACACACACACACAGACAGACACAGCCAGAACAAGACACATTTATCATAGCCCACAACCTAACAACAACATTTAGAGAATGTTTCATCATTGTAACAATCTTCTGTATTGTCCTACAGCTACACTGTAAAAAATTGCTGTAAAAAAATACGGCCACATTTTGACAGTAACATGCTGTTTTCCATTAAAACAGTAATATACCGTAGAAAATATGCATTCTGTGTATATTTGTTGTTATCGAGAAAGTTGCCTACATGAATATACTGTGAATTAACAGTGCTCAAAGTCGACACTCAGAGGCTGTGTTCCCAATCACACCCTATACCCTCATTCACTATAACCTACATTAGTTCACTAATATAGTCCAATTGACTAGGTAAATAATTACATAGTTAATCAGGTAATTTTCAGAGTATTACAGTTTTTGTCCATTGCTTACACACTTAAACCAAATGCTTAGACCAAAGCCTCAATACCAAAACTTCTTGTAGCATACCTTAAACACAGTGTAACCATAGCTTAAACACATTGTCAACTTTGCACTTTGTTTGCAATTCTGTAACACACTTAATTGCACTTAATTAACACTACACACGTTTTCTTACATTAGACGCTTTGTTCAAAAACAAAATCACCTGTTATCATTGGGAAAACACTCTGTTCAAAATGCAAAACTCATCTGGCAATTGTAGGCACTTACTTACACACCTTAAAACACTTGCATAGAAAACAGAACACAAATTGGTCTGAGCCTTAGCACTACAAATAGGCCTCAGGTAAGCCATTTTGAGAACTTTGCAAGCATGGAGGCAATGAGAGTCAGAGTAAGAGGTGTTAAAGAGAGAGAGGAGTCGGACGTGGAAGAGGACAAGGACCAGTGTGGAGACGTGTGTAGGATGACATCAGGGCTACTCTGGTGGACCATGTGAAAAATCATAGCCTGTCCATGAGGGAGGCTGGGCAAAGAGTCCATCCTAACCTCAGTCGCATCGATAATAAGGACATTCTGACTGGAGAACAGGTATATCTTCAAGTTTCTAATCCAGACTGTACCTACTGTATATGTCACATAATTCTGTATCATATTACAGTATTACTGTACTGACTGTACTATACAAAACTGGGTAGTGCTTTGAAGTATATGTAAAGGAATACAATTATGATGTTACAGTACTGTGTACAGTTTGAAAGAACAGTATGTGAAAAAGAACCTAACCAATGACATCTTGTGGTGGCATTTTCTACAGAATGGTTGGACGACCTCCTCAAGGTGGAAGGGAACGCCGAACTGCCACATGAGTTCATCTACGTGGACGAGGCAGGCTTCAATCGGGCCAAAACCAGGCGTTGGGGCCGTAACGCAGCTGGACAAAGGGCTGTTGTTTATACCTGCCCCCTTACAGCCCCTTTCTAAATGCAATCGAGGAATTATTTTCAGCGTGGCGGTGGAAAGTATATGATCGGCAACCACACGCCTTTGTTTGTTTTGTTGCTAAATTTTATGATTCTATTTTTCTTTATGATGTTTGTTTTTTTGTAAAAACTCTAGTTTGATTACGGCAGAAATTCTACTTTTGAGTTTTGAGTCTGAGAAAATGACAATAAAAATAGAAACACAAAGACTGCAGTGTTTTATATAAAGCCCATCAGTGTGTTGCTGGTGATATGAAAGCGTAATTCAAATGGTGCTTGTGTGTATGGTTTTGTTGCAAGAATTTCATTATTAGAAAGGAGTGTTAAGTTTTGATTGTAGTGTTTCATTTAGGCATAGATGTGAGTTGTTAATCTCCAAGTTCTATGTCTCATTGGCTTGTGTGTGGAGTTTTGACATAATAAGCCAAATTCTGCAAAAAGTGTGTAAGCAATAGGCAAAAACTGTAAACAACTCCACAAACAGCATTACCAGCTTCACTTATTACCAACCAGACTGACTTTATTTCAGTCAGACGTCTACAGAAGTTCTTATTAAAACTTGACAGAGGTTTAGATGTCATTTTATTTTCATTTGATGTTATTTTCATTTGTTTCATAGATTTTCTTTGATTTGAGGTAAAGTCATGTTTTTAGTTAATTAATTAATCGGTTTCTCAAATGACACAAATAACCTCCATGCTGTAAAAAAGGAGAACTGTAGATTAACAATACATTGCTGGCAGCTGTGGTTTTGGGCTTTTTTACAGCATGGAGGTTATTTGTTGTCAAAACCTGTTCCACCCAAATGTAAGTCACTAATAATACATGTTATTCACTCATCCTCTTTATTTAGTTTTCTAAAACTCTGAAAATTCTAGCAACCTGCTAACATGTTTTTTCACATTTCTGTTGTGTTTTTAGATCAGCCATTTCCCCAAACATTCCCACAAGACAAAGGTTTGCAGAATATAATACTCTCCAGCTTATTTATTTATCTAACATATAATGTATCGTTCAAAATATATTTAAAGCAATATATCTCTCTCTCACCCACAGAACGACAAATGACAAGATCTCTGGATTTATTCAGTAAACATTTTAATAATAATCAACTTTTTCAATGTTTATTTATACCTGCAGCTCTATATAAAATAAATTGTTATTTTTACAGCAAAAGAGTCATTACCAGAGTCTTCAGTGACAAATGTGTCTCCCCTCCATCAAGGTGTGGAAATCAAAACGTATTGTGTTATATTCATTAACATGTATGTACTTTGTAACCTATTTTGTTGTTTGTTGCAGTGTCAGATCTCCTCCTAAATGAGCCACAGAATTTAACTGAGGAAGCCACAAAAAGTAAGCAACAGTAGCAGCTCTTCGACACAAACATGCATGCATACATAGTGTTTCCCACAAAATGTTATAGGAGTCTTAGGAGTGGACCCCTCTGGGTCTGGGGGCAAGGTCCAGTCCAAAAAGTGTCCTGTCATGTTAAGTGCATTTTTGGGAAACGCGCGTGGAATTGCCGCGAGCGTTCATAACCTTGCAAGTAGAGAGCGCTCTTAAGAGCAAAGATACATCGTTATCGGGAAACCCGGCCCAGGCTAGATGCGACTGTCACTTCATGACAGAAGATTGTTTCTTTAATTGTTCATCTAATTGTTTCATCTAATGTCCATGTAATGCATTGTCTTTTTATTTTCTTGTTAAATTTGCAGATAACGGTTGTAGCAATGTTCAGGGAAGAAGGAGGCGGGAACCGGCGAACCATCAAAATATAATTTATTTAAAATAAAACAAACAACCAAAATACCACCAGCAGCCCCTCGCGGACGACTGCTGGCTACCGAAAATAAACATAAGGAACTGCCAGCAGCCCCTCGCGGACGACTGCTGGCTAAAATAAAATACAAAAACAAAACACAAATAAAATACAGGCCTGTTCCTCTCTCGATCATCAACGTCGTCGCTCCTCCTTTATGCTTCCGCTCCTCCGTGAGAGATGCGAGACCGGTGTGCCTCACATGTGTTGCTCATTAGCAATCGCACCACCGGCCTCGCGCCGTTCTCTCACGTCCCTCGGCCGTCCTGTTCGCCACAACTGTGTTGGGAGTTTACATGTTTTGAGCGGAGTGAAGATTAGCACATTGTATATTGTATATAAATTAATTGTATATGAATCCATTTTGTTGTAAGTTATAGGCTACAGTTTGCAAAAAGATAGATTTAATTAAAATGTTTGTGCAATTTTATTTATTGAAATATTTTCATGTTTTTAATATTAAATGTAAATTACTGTTCATTAATAAAGTTTGTTAACGCTGTTTTTAGTGTCTTATTTTAGGTTGATAAACAATGAATCAACAAAAACATGGATTGTGTACTGATTGATTTACTTATTTTCTGTAATATATTGTAATAATTATATATTCATAGGCTTCTTAAGTGTTTGAACAATAAACAATGTAAAATATGTTGTTTGTAGACCTATAATTTGTGTACAGGCATATAAGGATGTAGATGTTAGGAGAACGTCGGAGGAACGTTCCGAGAAGCTTCCAGGAACCTTTCAGGAACATTCCAAGAACGCTCCCCTAATCTAGATGGAACGTTCTATTAATGTTCTAAAACTTTCCTAGCTAACCTAAAATGTTTCGTTCTGGGAACGTTCTGGGAACCAAAAATTGTTAACTGGGTAAACACTACGTTCGGATTCATCGAAACAAAAGTTGTGCATGTAAACGTGGCCTGATTGTCATGTTCAATATTACAATATTTTCAGTTGAGTCACAATGTAAACACTGACGGAAACACATTCACTTTCCATAGTCGCAGACACAGTTAGATAAAAATCTGTAAAAAAAAAAAAAGTCTGTAAAAAAATAAACAATTTTTTAACTCAAAAGGTTATGTTATCGTTTGACATTTCTTTTACAGAAAAGAAACCCACTCACGTGAGCCGTTTCAATATTTGGGGACTGTGAGTAGCCCAGGCTATAAATAGGCTACTGTCTAAGATAAGAAAACCCTTATTTGTCCCACAGTGGGGAAATGGTATGCGTATGAACTACAGATACACATTTAACTATTAACATTGGCAATCTTCCTCTTTATAACATTGTGATCAGCCAGAAGAGCAGTTGTAGCAGACGACTAATTTCACTGCATGGCAGAACTGAGAGGTTTAGAAGATCTTTCATTCCTACAGCCATTAAGCTGTTTAACAGTTCTTGATCTACCACACCTCTCTTTTCAAGGCGAGCAAATCCAGAAGCATCTCTATTATCAAGGGAAAGCTGTCAGACCACCGCTTTCACATTGGTGAGGAACCCATTCCAACGGTTTCCGAGAAGCCAGTGAAAAGCCTAGGTCGTTGGTGTGATGCCTCCCTCAAAGACAAACAGCAAGTAGAGCAGCTCAGGAGGGAAGTAGCCAAAGGCCTGGAGAACATAGACAAAACCATGCTTCCTGGCAAGCTCAAGCTCTGGTGCATGCAGTATGGACTACTTCCACGTCTCCTGTGGCCGCTAACTCTTAATGAAGTCCCGCTCTCAAAGGTGGAGAAGATGGAGAGACTGGTCAGCTCATACATAAAGAAGTGGCTTGGCCTTCCCAGGTAGCTCAGCACAATTGGGCTCTACGGCAGGGGGATGTGCCCATTTCCAGTATTACAGAGGAGTACAAGTGCGCCAAAGTCAGACTGGAGATGATGCTGCTGGATTCGAGTGATCCATTTGTAGCCCTTGCAGCCCCCATCCTGGCCGCCGAGAGGAAGTGGACCCCATTGGCTGCTACTGAGCAGACAAAGGCAGCACTCAGGCACAAGGATATTGTGGGCCGAGTGCAGGAAGGGAGGAGTGGTCTAGGCCTCGGGGTCAGTACACCAGCGTGGAGCAAGCCCTCTACATCTCAGAGACGCAAGTTGATGGTCCAGGAGATACGTCGGGAGGAGGAAGCAGGAAGGTGCGCCCAAGCTGTGGCGCAGGCAAAACAAGGGCAGTGGATGGCATGGAAAGGAGTGGAGAAGAGGAAGATCTCCTGGAAAGAGTTGTTGGAGATGGAGGGATTCAGGGCAAGTTTTACAATCAGGGCTGCCTACGATGTCCTGCCTTCCCCGCAAACCTAAGTCAGTGGTATGCCGAAGACCCTACATGGCCTCTATGTCCAAGTCCGGCAACACTCAAGCACATCTTAGTGGGATGCAAGACCAGCCTCACCCAAGGTCGTTATACCTGGCGGCACAACCAGGTGCTAAAGAGTCTTGCAGCAGTGCTAGAAAGTCAACGGGTAAGTGTGAATGCCTTTCCTCTCCCGTCATCCCGGGGGCAGCTGATACCATTTGTTCGAGAGGGCGAGGGTCAAGCCAGCCTCACCGCCACAAGACCAGACACTGGTCAGCTGGGGAGAGCACGGGACTGGAAGCTCCTGGCAGACTTGGGCAAGAAACTCTGCTTCCCATCAGAGATCGCAGCTACAAACCAGCGACCAGACCTTGTTCTGTGGTCAGCCTCACTCAAGCTTGTTTACATCATCGAGCTCACCGTGCCCTGGGAGGGTGCAGTGGAGGAGGCTTATGAAAGGAAAAGGCTGAGGTACGCTGAACTTGCAGCTGATGCGCAACAACAAGGCTGGAAGGCAAACGTACGCCCAGTGGAAGTAGGCTGCAGAGGGTTCGTAGCCACCTCAACATCCAGGCTACTGAAGGAGATGGGAGTGTGAGGGAAGGCCCATCGGCAGGCAGTCAGAGACCTCTCCAGGGCTGCGGAAAAGGGAAGCCAGTGGCTGTGGATAAACAGAAAGGACTCCGTCTGGGCCTTCAAAGGAATTGATGGCACCTAGGGAGTGAACCTAGGACGCTGGGATTCACTGCTGAACCCTCTGGAGGTGTCGTGGGCCTATCAGTGAAACAACAAAGAAGGAGGGCGCCCACTTGATAACCCAAGGGTGACATCACTTAATTGACCATCCCACGGAGTCCAATCGGTGCCTCAAGTATGCATGTATTTAGGGATATCAATATCTAGTCCTATACAACAGACCACCTCTCTTTTATCATTACAACTGTATAAAATACAGGACATGCTGAGGCAATATTGTGGTCTGTTTTGGCATTTCTTTTATTGAGCTATTCACTTTTATTATCTGATTTTTTGAGGGACAATGCAGTTTTTTAATTTCTATATTTAACTTGTGCAAACTAGTTAGTCTTATGACTAGGTGTTTTTTAAATATAAATGTTCCTTAGTATATAGATTCTAATTTGGTTGTTGTAGCTGATTTATTAGGGGTAGGCAAGTGAGTGCCAAGTGCGTAGGCACCTGTTGTATCCATTGGCGTCCTTATTATTAGGGGCAAGCACTGAAAGTGAGTAGGCACCTATTGAAATCGTATAGGTTCCTATTATTCTTCTTCCACTCTGGAGGTTTATGGCAGCCCATAGAACCGCTTGCGGGAAAGTTATGAAATTTGGCACACTGATAGAAGAGAGTCTGAACTGTCACCATAGCAAATTTGGAGTCTCCAACTCAATCCCTCTAGCGCCACCAACTGTCCAAAGTTTCACTTATGTTTATGCTAATAACTTTTGAACTTTAAGGTCTAGAAACAAAATTCGCCAATTCGAATGCACCATATGGCGTCATTTTCCGTCATGAGAATTTGTCTGTTATTTTGAATTCTCAGAAAAAAACGACTTTTTCTAACTCCTCCTAGATCATTGCTCCGATTTTCACGAAAATTTAACGAGATCATCTTCAGACCAGTCTCGTTAGATTTAGGGCATCATGCAGGGCTCTACGCTAATTTGTTTCTCAAGGAGTAAATGTGCTCCTAATTGAATAAAATTTAGGAGCACACAAAGAAATTTATGAGCACAGTTTTTTTTTCTTTTTTTTCCGTTTATTTAACAAATTACACAGATTTCATGCATATACTGCACGTGCAAAATCACACATTGACCTAGATGCAAAGGATATCGGTTGTCCAGGTGCTTTTATATGTTGGCCGTCTGGAATACTTAGAGGCCAGCCAGCGGTTCACAGCAGGAGTGGGATCGAACTCCTCGACTGAAGGCCCCTCCAGCCTGATCCTCATCAGGTCTTCGGTGGTGGAGACCCCAAGGCAACTTCTTGCCGAAGTCATAATGCAATTCTGCAAAGCCTTGCTCACACTGGGCGGCTGAAATGGGCAGCGCCAGCATAATCTGCACCAACTCCTGTATATTCTTGAGAAAAGATGACACTCATTTAAACTCTTACCATTAACTTATCAAAACCAACCTTAGAAGGATACTATACGCAATAACTCAGTACTGTTGGCCTACCTTGTAATCAAGCCTGTAGGGGTCCTTTGTCAACATGGTCTCCCACAGCCCACTGTAGGACTTGTCTTTGAAATTGTGGCTGACCAGGGATCAGGCCCTGCCACTCATCCTGGATTGCAGTCAAGTTGCACCCTGATCTGCAGGTTTGAACAGAGCAAGTGAGTTAGCAAATATGCAAACATAACATTGTCTCTATGGCAATGCAGTGTCAAATAAATTCTTACCTCTCTAGAGGCTCCTTGAAATGCCTCACCAGGTCATCACCGAAGGTGAGAAGGCTGGCCTGGTCTTCTGGCCATGTGTCAGGGTTTAGCAATCTGAAAGACTCCACTGTGGTCTGGGCACTCTCATCCTTCAGCAAACCACCAAACCTGGCTTTGAGGTCTCCCACGCCGATGTTAATGGCCGCCTCCATGTGCTGCCTCAGATGGGGATTAGTGAGGTCTGTGAAGCCTTTCAGATTCCCCGTCAGTGTTATTCCCTAAAACAGATATAACACACGTCACACACAGAGAGAGAGTGGCAGGCAGACAGACAGACACACACCAACACACAATGAAATGTCCGGCCATTTGTGAGCCTCTATTTTTTTTCCAATCTTCACTGCATTTAACCTCCTTATACTCTAATTGTTTGAATTGTATTGTGCAAACGAAAAAATTGATTCTTACACTGAGAATCTGTTACGGTTTATGAATTCACTGACTCTTTCTGTGTGAATGTGTGGGTGTGGGTGTGGCCGCTGGATTACCACTCATCTGATCATCAGCGCCAGCTGCAACTGATCAGCCTTGTCTATTTATACTCATGTCTTTCGTCCTGTTGTTGTCAGATCGTTGTTTGGATTTCCCCGCATCGTCCCTATGACTGTGTTATAGATCTACTACCAGGTATGACTACCAGTTATACTCACTTTCTGGTCCAGAAAGGGAGGTCATGGAGAAATACATTTCTGATTCTTTAGCAACCGGATTCATCCCCCCTTCCTCTTCTCCAGCAGGGGCAGGGTTCTTTTTTGTGGGTAAGAAGGATGGTTCTCTGCGATCGTTGATTACCGAGGGTTGAACAACATCACGGTAACAAATACATATCCTTTGCCGTTGATGTCTTCAGCCTTTGAGCGGTTGCAGGCAGCATCCGTCTTCACAAAATTGGATTTACGCAATGCTTATCATTTGGTTCGCATAAGGGAGGGGGATGAGTGGGAAAACGTGTTTAACACCCCCAGCGGCCATTTTGAATATTTGGTCATGCCTTTCGGTCTGTCCAACTTGTCAATGACGTGCTGAGAGATGGTAGATCAGTTCATATATGTCTACTTAGAAGACATATTGATTTTTACTTTGTCTCTCCAGGAGCACGCTCAGCACGTCAAACGAGTGCTTCAGAGGTTGCTTAAGAATGGGCTTTTTGTCAAGGTGGAGATATGCACTTTTCATGCACAGTCTGTTCCTAGGTTACATCATCTTGTCTGAGGGAGTGCGCATGGATCCAGACAAGGTTAAGGCTGTGATAGATTGGCCAAGTCCAGATTCCAGTAAGGCCCTACAGAGGTTTCTGGTGTTTGCCAACTTCTATCTGCATTTTATTCGCAACTTCAGCCAACTAGTCGCTTCTCTGACAGCCTTGACCTCCCCCAGAACGACGTTCCAAACTGAAAAGCTGCTTTGTTTCGGCTTTCATCCTGATAGCTCCTGATCCTTCACGTCAGTTCGTGGTGGAGGTTGACACGTCAGAGGTGGGGGTAGGTGCGGTTCTTTCCCAACGCTCTTCCACAGACGACAAGATGCACCCTTGCGCATTTTCTCCCATCGTCTATCACCTGCCGAACGTAATTATGACATTGGTAACAGAGAGTTCCTGGCAGTCAAGTTAGCGTTGGAAAAGTGGCGTCATTGGTTAGAACCATACGTTATGGGCACCACGCCAGAGTCTCCGGCTACCATGGACGCCATGTCAGTATTTCCAACCATCATGAATGTTGCATTTGAAGCTACCGAGGCAATTCCGAGGCATTGGAGATTGGCTTCCCTGAGACCCCATCTAACCCACTGGCCTCAGTACTCTCTAGCCCGCAGGTTTCTGCGCTATCTGACCCAGAGCTTGTTCCTCTGTCCTTGGTAATCTCTGCAATGGCCGCAGCCATTGTGTGTGTTTGGGCCGTATACTGCTCTTCAGCCTGTGAACCCGCTTCAGCCCATAAGTCTGCTCCACAGCCAGCTTCAGCCCATTAGTCTGCTCCAGAGCCAGCCTCAACCCCCGAGCTCCGTGTCTGCCATGTTACGATAATGGAGGTCGCCAATGAACTCTATCTGCTTAGATATGACCATGGAGGTCGTTAAATAACGTTCTGCCTGCCCGGATATGACCACAGAGGTTGTTCCTGTGTTTCCTGTTTGCCCTGATATGACCTCGGAGGTCATCCATGAAATTCCTATCTACCTCAACAACCACAGAGGTCATTCCCAAACTGCCTGTTTGCACTGACACGACCGCAGAGGTCGTTCAAGATCTGCTTGTCTGCCTCGACATGACCACAGAGGTTGTTTATAAACTTCCTGTCTGCCCAGAAATGACCTCAGAGACCAACCTGGAACACTCTGCAGTTCCTTTATGACCAGCAAAGATGCCATTGAGCTCCCTGCCTGTTTTGCCACGACCTCTGAGACCAATCCTAACCTCTCTGTGCTCTGTGTTTAAGTTTAGCCTGATCAACCGTGGTGGTCTCCAGGTCCGCCAGATGCAGAGACGCGGGAAGTCATTTTCGACAGGGGGGGGGGGGGGACCATGTACCTATAAAAGCGCTATATAAATGTAACAAATTATTACTACTCTCTTTTTTTCCATTTGCATTTACGCAGGCCAAGTGGCCATAGGGACTATAGGAGGAGTAAGGGAGTGATGTAAGCACGGCAACGATCTTTATAGTTAAAATCAGAAAACAAATACACACACACACACAAAAAAAGTCTAGTAGGCCTATCTAAATATGTTGCCGCGTGCATATAAACTAAAATGTCATTTATAACCAATGTAAATTATACATTGAGATACAAGAGACCAAGAGACCCTGAATATCCAGATCATCCAAAATGTTTTTGTGGATTTGAAGCAGTGCCATGTGAGAAAGTCTACTCTGAGTGATAGTGCTTCGGAGCCCGGTTTCAGGCGGCGAAGAGCTGAAAAAGACCTTTCGGAGCCAGCAGTAGACACTGGTAAACAAAGGCACAAGTGGATCAGCCGTTCCACCTTGGTGAAAAGTCCTCTTGTTTGTGGATGTAGAGCTGACACAAAGCGAGCAAGTTCTTGGACTGAGTGGAATGCATGTTGTTTGGTGAGGCCACCCAGCATCCTCAGTTGCAGGCCTAGGGACGCAATGTCCATCTGTGGAAGCTGAAGGTTACTCAAGAACTTTAACTTTTTTTTGACCACGCCAATGCGTAAAATTAGAGTTTTAATTTGACCACACCAACGCGCGCAAAAGACTATTATTAATGGAAATCATTCATTCAAGTGCACAAAATGAGAGTAGACAACTTTTTAACCATCAAATTTGGACACACGAGACCAGCAATTCCAGCATTTCAATTCTCACGGAACTTCAGCGCTGTGCTGTTTTAATTGGTCAGCGTGGTGCAAACTAATCTCACCAGCTCATTGGGTTGCGCTAGCAAACACGTCCTCTCTGCACTGACGAGTCGATCACCATGTCAGCGAGGCACAAGCTCTATAACACCACACCATTTCATCCCACTTTCATCGTGTTTGGCTTCCCATAGACCTGCACTCCCTGCTCCACCTTGGTCTTCTGCTCAGCCTGCTCTGCCCTGGCCAACTGCACTACCTCCGTCTCAAGTCTACCTCTACTTCATTGCGTTCAGTCTATGTTCACAGTCTGTGTTTAACAGCCTGTAAGTGTGTTCAGTCAGTCTTAGAATGTTTTAGCTAGTCGTTAAGTGTGTCCCCGGCATTAGCCCCTTCCCCTTTGTTATCTTGTTAACATTGTTTCCCTGGTGTGTGTATTTAAGCCCTAGTGTTTTCGGTAACGCTTCCTTTTACAGTACAGTACTTACAGTGTACTTACCTAAAAAGTACTGGCTAATATAAGGTAAGTACATGGGTTAGGGGTAGGTTCAGGGTTAGTACCTAGTAATTGTAATTACTAAAATAAGTACTGAGTGCGTACATGGGTAACTGGACTGCGTTACCGTGTTTTTCTTGTTACTTTGTCAGTCTGTCAACTTTGCTGTTCCTCATTTCCCAGTGTTATATATCCTTTGTTCATTATTGTTTGTCTGTTTGTTTTATTAAACTCAACTGCACATGGATCCTCATCTCTGCCTGCCTTCCTTAATTCCTAGGGTGGCCATTTCCATAACACCAAAAAGGAGGACACTTTGCGGCAAGAATAATCGCATGGGACTCTGGTGTACTCGCAACTACAATACAGTTTTGTCCATCATACCGATGGTATCTCGATACAGGGATTCTGAAATGGGTTTTGACTCTATTCATTGCCAGACAATTTGATCTACGATATATATCTTGATGTAGACCTATGTGTAACAGAAGAGGCAAAAAAGTGTATGTTCACAGTATTTGTATTTATTCAAGACATTGTGATGTCTGTTTCAAAAACTGATCACTGAGATGAACCTGTCTTGCAAGGTGCACAGTGCCTGAAAACATAACATTTCTGGACTTCTGGAAATATATTCTTGTATTTTAATAATTTCATAATTGCTTAATGTCAGAGCCACCTCAGGACCCACTAGAACATGGGAACAAGTAAAAGTGAAGTACAAGAATATTCTTCAAAATAGTAATCTTTTCTAATTATACTGTTCTTAGTCTCTTTTACAAAAAACACTGTTAAATTATGTTTTTGTCTGTTTTATAACCGCAAACAAGAAAAATTCTGAGCAGAAAAAAAACAGGTCTGGTCCTCTACCCCCACATTATACCCGGGCAGAAGAGCTGGCCCCTGGGTTAAATGTGAACCGACCCATTGTGGAGGATATCCCTGTTTTTTTTTTTTTGTAAAAAAAAAAAAAAAAATCACAAATCAAAAATGGTGTTCCACAATTCTGTCCCGTGCAGCTCTGCCACTAGGTTGGTCCAAGTGCACTGGCTGGAGGTCATCATCAGGCTGCACCTCCACCACAGGGGTCCTCTCCTTTCTGATGGTGGCAGTATTGTGGAGTATGGCACATGCAACACTAATGTCACAGGCCCGGTCAGGTGCAACCCTCAGACTTTTCAGACACTGAAATCTTCCCTTTATTTGCCTAAAGGTCATTTCAATGTGTGACCCTGTCCTGGCTAGAGCTGCATTGAAACGTGTTTGTGGTCCGGGGTTTGGGTCAGGGAATGGCGTCATGAAATACTGCCTGCAGGCATAGCCCCTTTCACCAAGCAGGATCCCGTCGTAAGCACCTGTATATGTCACGGATAAGGAGAGAGGACCCAAAGGCGAAAGCCGGTAACAGTCTTTTAATATAACTCAGGGATGCCGTGTGGGCAGTAACAAACAATATATCTTCAAGGAAATAACAACAGAAAACTGCAGGCCCAAGGCTGGATACAGATGGTCCAGGTAGAGAGGGAAAAACGAAACCAAGGACGGCTGGCAGAAACACCGGCCCGTAGTAAGCTCACATCAGCAGGAAGCTGGGCAAAGTACAAGTTACCAACAAACAGCCAGTGTAGGCACAACAGGACAGGACAAGACAGGAATCTGGAGCATAAACAGAGGTCAAATACATACGTGACTTCAAACAATAATCTGGCAGAGGAGAAAGGGAAGAAGGTGTCTAGAAGTAGAGAGCCTAATTAGAGAGAATAAAGGACAGGTGAGGAAGAGAGAGGACGATGTGATGGGAGAATGAGAAACAGCTGAGACTAAATGACCGCGTGTAACGAAGCACGAGTGTGTGTGTGTGTGAGAAAGATGACCAGACAGAAACAATGACAGAGGAAGATACCAGGATCATGACTGTATAATGGAAAAATGCAGTTTTGTTAGGCTCAGAATAAATGTATGTAATACAGTGAGCTTGATATTAAAAATTTTCCCTTACCATGTTCAAATAATGTGCATAAATGTGACTCTGAAAATTCTGGAGTCATGCACAGATCCAGTCCATTTTGCTTCCACATTTGTAATATAGGACATGGAGTCACACGCCATCTAAGATAATTTTTAGTCAGGCAACTGCATACTTTTTGATTACATTCCTTTTTTTCTTCTTTTTTTTTTAAATTGATATATTACTAATCTGGAATATTAAGAATCGTAATAGTAATTTACCTGCACATTTACACTGTGAAATCCCTTTCAGTTCACAAAATCCCCTTCATTGGGGCCTTGATGGGGGCGTGTGTGCAATCTATGGCACCAATCACGTTAGGGAAGCCTAAAGAACAAATACTGTAAGTCCTACTTTTTGGCATGAGCATGGCTGCATGATCTTCATAAACAATAATGTACCTGCAATGGCAAAAAAATTCTGCTTCACAACCTGTGGTCTTACGCCAAAATGAATGTGAGTCAATGGAATGCTAACAGCAGGTGAAGTTCTGCTACAATGGCGGCCCCCAAGGGAAGCTTCAGTTTCCGACTGATGGATTACCTACCCCCTTGGGTAAAGCCGCGATCTAATCCTGTTTACATGAAATAAGCCTGAAATAAGAAACTTAAAGTGAGAGTCAAAATCACAATTAACAGCACGATTAATAACACATTGAAATGTTACTGACTGAATGTTTCATATTTGTTAGTTTTGTGTAGCAAGATTTATTTTTATTGACATAAGTTGTTCATTGTATTATAGTAAAATATGAGTTTTAGATATGGCTCTTTTGGGAGAAATGCATCAAAGAAAACAGTAGAAAAATGGCTTGATAGTATGTAAACAAAAGACAACAACAAAAACACCTCCTAGATAGCAAAATTTGTCTGGCCCACCACTGGACCACATCCTTGCTTCAATTCTGGCCCAGCTCTGGCTTGGTCCCCGGCCCAAAACTGGTCCACACATTGAAAATGGACACAAAAACAGTTCCTCCGGCCCAGATGAGGCCCACATCCTGTAAGATTTGTTTTGTTTATGTGGCCCAGTTCTGGTCCAGACACTGTAAAGTGATTTGTATTGTTTTATGTGGCCCAGCCAGTTCTGGCCCAGACACTGTAAAGTGACTTAGTTTTATGTGGCCCAGCCAGTTCTGGCCCAGACACTGTAAGACAGATCTGGCTGAGACTTGGCTTGGTCCCCGGGCCAGGTGTGGTCCAGAAACTACGACATGTAATACATTTTAGCAGGAAAAACACAAATTCAAACATTTAAAAAAGATTAAGGGTTTTTATTAAAAAAATAACAAATACACTATAACATGAACATGTATTAACAATGATCAAATAAACTTTCAAATGAACATTAACGACACATTTTAAACAATAACATTAACAACTCATTTTAAACAATAATATTAACAACCCATTTTAAACTATAACAATAAAAATAATAATAACAATAAAAATAACAACAAAAAAAATGTAAAATATATAGAAAAAATATATGTATAGAAAAAATAGGAAGAACAAAATAAACCAATTTAAACAATAATATTAACAACCCATTTTAAACAATAATACAAATAATAAAAATAACAATAAAAATATATTTATATAGGAAGAAAAATAAACACAAATAATTCTCACAGTCACATGCACGCACACACACACACACACACACAAATAATTCGCAGTCACACACACACACACACACACACACACACGCACACAAATAATTCTCACAGTCACATGCACACACGCACACACACACACACACACATAGACTCACACACACTTTTTTTTGCAGAAGCCTTCTCTTTCGTCCACCATCTCTATCTGCTGCCAGCTGGAGCCACCTTTTCATGGTCCCCTCGACCTCCATTTCAGCAGCACTGGCTGTGAGGGGGTTTTTCCGAACTGCAGCTTTGAAATAAAGGAATAAATATTGTTAAGCATTACAGTTTTTTTTACAGTTGCTAGGACCAATTATTCTCTTTTTTTAACTCTTCACACTGTTGTGCTCTTCACACTGAGAGGACAACAGTCATGAAAATATATTCAGGTTTTGATGAATGAAATCAGGCTAAAACATTTTTAATTCTAACTTCTAGATATCACACCACTGAACAAGTTGAGAGAAGTTCCAGTTGGTGAAAATGTGTTTTACATTGCAAATATTCTTGATATTGGCTTGTCAACAACAATAACAACGACAACAACAACCTACTGTAACCAAACATTATGTTAGCACTGTTAAAATTAAGGCTTAAAATAATTTGATGGAAACAGTGTTAAGGCTTTCTGATATTTATCTTTGCCTCTACAATTTACATACTGCATCTTTAAGACATTTTCTGACACATGTAAATGCATGATGTCCTTACCAATAACAACATCCTTTAGATGCAGGGCCGCAAGGGATATTTTACCATTTACCCCTTTCCAGTTTATGATTTTGGCTCATTGGAAATTGTCCACTGCTAAAATAAAACAGATTATTGTAGTAACTACTACGACTGTTCTTTAGTAGTTACTTCATAGTTATTTTTCTTGAACCATAATTAATAGTAGTTCTTCAGGAGGTAAGACATAATTCATTAGTTATTGATTAACTAACTGTTACTTAACACAATCATAAAATTATTTTACATCCTGATTAGTTAACACATCTTCCTTAGTAGTTAACAGTAGTGACTTAAGTGTTAATAAAGAATTACCTATTAGTTCTTCAGTAATTCCTTATTATGCAGTAAGTAAGAAACAGTATTCTAAAGTGTTACCGGACATTGATATTAAAATTCCAAATTCAGGCTACCTCATTGATTAAACAGGAAAGCACATAAACCCCGAATATAAACACAGTGTTTTTCCATAAAACCATTAGGCCTACTATTTTGCGTTACGTAGCCTACATATTCACCTGCTTGCCTGCATATAGTATGCATCTGCAATCAAGTATACTGAATTTGATCTTTTATAATCTCTTTTACTACATTGAGACACCAAGTGTTTCACACTGGGTGTTTTAGAACGTCATGCTGCTTTTATTAGTTGAAATACTGCAGCAGCTAGGTGCTGGATATGTGTATACTGCATTTTATTCAAATGTTTTTGAGTTTCTTCTTTTGAAATTCCGTAATGTACCCTCCGGGACTCCGTGGTAGTCACGTGACAACTAGTCTCGTGGATGACATAGGCTATGTAATTCAATGGGTCACAGAGAATGCTATCACATAGGTCAATTTAAAATACATTATTTTTTACTTATAAGTTAAATGCCGTCACATAATTCAGTCGTAGTAACACAAGAAGCTGTAATTTCGGCCTACGTACTACGGCTTGCCTAACGTTTTTCCGTTTCGGAGCTCCACAGGACGTGTTACAACAAAATAAATCAATTTTCTTATGTTTATTTTAGCACATATTCCAATTTTTAAATACTTTGAATTGTTAATTCAAGTGAATCAGTTCAGACAGCGCTACGCGTAGTCTAACCTTTTAACGTTAGGTCTAAAGTTATAGCAGTCCGACAGTAGCCTAGCCCATTCATTCAAAATACGAATCGACGCTGCCACTGAATGAGCAAACACTCAATAATATGAAGGTATATTTGGTGCAATACTTCTGAACGCCTGTGACAGTGGAATGTGTGGTTGCAGAGAATAGCCACACATGTGTATCAGTAAATTTGAAGTCACAGAGAGAAATGTTTTAAGAGTTGCAAACTTGTAGAGTTTTTTTTATCTTTCACAAACACAACACAACAGTTACACGTTCTCAAATTCTTCATTGCAGGTGCACAAATCCTATTCTTTAAATCACAAATTAAGAAACTCGTATGCTCACATTTTTGCTACAGTTGCTGCAGTGAATATGGTGCAAAACGCATTCACACACCCGCATCAAAAATGTGAAGTCACAGAGAAATTTTGCACACCTGCAAAATGAATATGTGAATCCATACATTGAGAGTTGCACACTTGTAGAACATCTGGTCACAAATGCATTACTTTTCTTGGATAGTTTCTAACAAAATCACAAGTCCAATTACTACAACTGCTTGAATCTGCTGCTACGAGTCTCAAACGCATTTTTTTTCGCCTTCAAATTACAAGTTCCGCGCGCTCTCACTTTTGCACCATATATTCGATTTGTGCATCTGTGAGGCAGCGACACGCCCTGTTCTTCACAGAGCAGAGAATTTCGGCCAATCAGAAGAGCTCGTTTGAGCCGGTGGCGCACGACCCAGAAAGGAAGAAAAAACCAAGACCATCTTCCCGAGCTGGCGATGTGAAGTACCAATAAAGGTATGTTTTTTCCTCATCTCCCCCCTGTACCGTAATCAATCACCACACGTATTTAAGTAGTTTTAATATGTGCGCTGGTCAGCTAAGTTGGTAATCATTGTTTCTTAGTTGGGCTAGTCAGCCTTTCTTGTTTCACGAAATGGAAGTAACTATTAGGCTAAGTTACAATAACGTTAACACGAATGCTAGGCTAGCTGTAAGTTACTGTTAAGTTTTCCATTAAATCGTCTCATAATTAAAGATACTCTTATATTAAACGATGCATTCCTAATATTCTCTTCTGCTTTACCTTCTAGAAAAATGACTGAACAGGGTGGGTCTTCGCAGGTCAGTATCATATCATATCAAATGTGGACAATGTTTTGTTTTGTTTTTTTCTTATGGTTTGTTTTATTTTTAGTGGATAATAACATTTATAGGAATACCATATTAAAGCAAAGTTATTTTATTTGCCCAGTAGGCATAATTGGAAGCTGCAGTGAGTCACATAGCAGAGCAATTAACATTTTATAAAGCCAATCCGATTTAAAGCATGTTTTAAATCCAAAATTACTGCAAATTGGTGTTCCATGGAATATAAAATCAATATTTACTTAGTTTAAGAAAAGTTAGTTCACTCCCATGTGCCCTGCAGTGTCTTAAATCAGCTGACCTGCAACAGATGCTTAACCACGCTTACTCCCTTGTTACTTTGTTATTTGATCTTATAGACTCTTGACAATTAAAATGATGTGGTTTAGGCATCAGAGACAAATCACAGACAGCCACCATCACACTTGAAGATGTGGCAGATATAGACATCAAGGAGACCATCAGACCGGTATGTTCCAAGAAGTGCAATGCAATCCACTCCAGTAAAAAAATAAATAAATGCAGATGTGAAAGTGCATATTGTCAGCTTTAATTTTAGGGTACATCCATATCAGGTGAACTGTGTGGGAATTGAATGTCATTTTATGCTAAGTACACATCTTAACAAAATTAATGAGACAATTCAATAGAATCTTGATCCCAAGAGATTTGTGACTGGGTTGCTATGCAGTTTAAAAAAGTATGGAATTTGAGTAATTTATGGAAAGCAAAGAATTTGAGTAATTTCCTGGTGTGGTACATCAGAATGATAAATGGTTTTTAGACTATTGCACCAATTTAGATTTCTAAAATAATTACTTTTTAGAAATTAACTATTGCTAAAAAATAAATTTGTATTTCAAGCAGAGTGTTTTCTTGGCAAAAGTTTATTGATCTTTTAACATGACTTATGACTTGAATTAATTTAAGGTGCACATTTCCAAATGTAAGCACCACATACAGAATCAAACCTAGACCTTTTAATATAAACTAATATTAAACACAACTAGCCAAACATCAGATGATTACTCACTTACTCTGGAACACAGGAAAGTGGGTTAATGTTTTAAAAGGATCATAATTCAAACACAGTTCACCAGATGTTAATGTACCTTAAAATTAAAGCTTGACCAGTCTCTTCTACTGAGAACATCAAATATGGTGCATGCCATAAGCCAAAACATTGTAGCAATTGTAAAAATAATTTAGACTGCTTTGTATTAAGTGGTATATACAATTATATGTGATTGTGATGGGTCTCCTATTGATTTGAAAGCTTTTTGAACATGAAGCATCCGAGAACCAATGCTGTGGACTCACACAGGATCAGAGGGCAGCTATAAATGAGTTGGCACTGGCATGGGATCTTCCTGTATTAACAGAAACCAACAGGACTTGGCTTCTTCACAATCTGCTTCAACATGCAGTAAGTCCAAAGTTCCAGCATAAAAAAAAACATGAAGGATTTTGTCATTTGGTTGTGTAAAGTATTTGACCCATCTAACTGGACATTTTTATATTTTAGACATGCTATGTTCTTTTTTTGAATGTACATGCCTTGTTACTTATCCAGACCCAGTGATAATTCGATTTTTTCTCATAGTTTGTATGCAACTGAAAAGGGCTTAATGGTGTCTCTAACCTCTTACCAGCATCTCCAGTGCAGTAATTTCACGAGTAAACTTATGAAACACTCTCTCCAAGCTCCATACTTAAGATAGCAACAACAGACTAATTATTTAATCTGTATGTGAGATTAAATAATTGTACACAGTACAGAATAGTTTGAAACAAAATAACACAGTTGGGCATAGTAAAAGGGAAAAATACTATTTTATCCTTCTGATATTTTGAGGTTCTTGGACGAAACGCACGCCAGCTGAAGCAGTTCAAGCAGGGATTGAGGGAATCATTGATTTTGCCACTTTTGGAATCTCGACCTGACACCGTGTCATCAGTTTTTCCACGTCAGTCAATGGCTAAATGCAGTGCTGAGGTATTACACCTTTTGTCCAACAGTCATTTTAATCAGAAAAAGTGCCATCTGACAATTTTTGTAACTGTGGTATATATCTTAGTGTCAAGGAATATTTTTCTTGTTCTTGGAGCAGTTAGAAATAAAAATAAATGGGACACAACACATACTAAGCCACAAAATATTGAAACCGGCAAGTGATCATAGAATGTGTGTAGTTGTCATAATCATCTTGTGTTCTTACTTAGGTTATTCTAGACCACATCAAATGGCCTGATGAAGGAGGGTTGGAGGATGATGAAGACGACAGTGGGTACTCAATTGACATCAAATGCAGAATAATGGGGTACTTGCGTCATTTTATGAAAACAGGTAAATTGAATACTGATATTTAATGTCCCATCTAGTGGTTTCCAGTTTTAGTGTTAAACAACTATACCCCACTCATCCCACACACACACTATTTCCTTTAATATTAGGATTTTGTAAAGGTACCTTATGGAGGAATTTAAATTATGTTAGATTTTGAATATTTCTTATTGGCGGTGGTTTAAAGACACCTATTGAAAAGGTGCGTTGCCTGTTTGTGTACAACGCATAAAGAAATAAAATAATTATAAGATCTGTCCCTCTGCCATGCTGAGCAATTGTTTTATCCTACTTGTGAAATCACATCAACAAAGTGTATTTACTCAATTATACAAACATGTCAGACATCATATGATAAACATGTACGCTATAGACTTTTAACATTAACATGCTTGCAAATTTGCCAAAATTTGTTTTTACTGCAACCTGTAGGGGTTAGAGACTCTTTTTCCTTTTTTTTTTTTTCAGTGTCCCAAGAGCAGCTGAAACAGCTTGTGAAGTTTTGGGTTGGATGGGAGATACCCATGGGTAATATGAAAGTGGAGGTGGTTAGAGCGGAATATCCCACTTCATCCACATGCTACCGCATGCTTCGCTTGCCAGGTTTCTACAAGAGTTACAGTGAATTTAGTGTTCATTTAGAGAACTGCATTGCCACAAATGACAGTGGGTTTGGATTACTGTAGAAAGTGGAATGTTCTGAATTCACAAGTTACCTCATTTCATTGTTTTCCATTCAATTTTAGCTGTATAATTGAAGAATCTAACCATTGTTAAGCATTTATCAGTTTTTCAATGTTCCAAGATGTTGAAATGGATATATATTTAAAAAAAAACATGAAGTTGTGTCTATTTGATATTCATAGGGTATTAAAGTTCATATAGATGACCCTACACAAGGCCAATGCTGTGCATATACTCCAACGCAGCTAAATATTTATCTACTCCCATGCATGTTGAGGGTCCCATTGGGTCCACAGCAGCATTAAGTCCAGCTAGGTCATTAGGTCTCAAAGGGCAGTCACTCTCAGGGACATGGACACCACAGTTGGGATCACAGGGTATAAGACCACTACTTTCCCAGTCAACCAAAGGGATGTGCAAATCCTGTAACATAAGTAGTCATTACTTAACCTGCCACAAATGCAAGTTTTGAGTATAATTAACAAATATGTACCTCATCATTGCACTCTTCAGAGTTGTGCTGTAGTAAACCCATGTGCCACAGTTGATTAGGAGTGAGATTTCTCTCAGTTGAAAGGGGGTGATTGTCCCAGCCATCTCTGAATTCATCAAGCTGGGCTTGCAAGCGGGGAATAAACACATAATGGCAGCAGAATAAATGAACACTACTGGACAGGTCAAGTAGACCATCCCCTTCCAGCTGGTGCAGCACATTGTAGAAGTGGCATGTGACTGCTGTGAACACATCTCGCCAGAGACGTTCAATTCTGTTAAAAGCACATACATTTATTTCAGCATTTGGAATATTCCTGTCCAGAAACAAGTTATTCCAACTGAATAATAATTGTAGCATGCAAATAAAAAAATGACAATTACAACCAATCAAAAACTATAGTTAATGCAATATAATAATCATTTTTTATCAAACGGCAAAGGTATAAGAGGATTCTTATCCTGGCCTTGGTTTGGTACTAGCAAGGTTTAACAAAACATAAAAAGTTGTAGATCATCCAGGTAACAAGTAAAAAAAAAAAAAGCATATGTAAACAGTTTACCCATTTATATATACATATAAACATATATTCATGGTTACCTCTGATTATGTACACTTTTCCCTGCAATGAAACTGTTTCTCCCAGATCCCCGGATGGAGAACATGAGGCGGGCCACATCAACATTTTCCACACCATGGTCACCACGAACCCTTGAGAAGTAAATGTGCCAGAATTTAAGATTGCAACTTTCAGCTAATATAAGAGGCCATTTAAACAAAGGCCAATCAGAGTGGTGTAGTTAAGAGTAAAATATATCAATTTAACTACAACATTGACCTTTGTGGTAAGCCACATCTCTCAACAGCTTCACTGAAGAAGGCAAGGGTAGTAGAGGCCTTGTTGTTATTGGCAACACCAAGATACATTATCTACAGGAATAATACAGAACAACTCATACACAAAATCAAACATTTTAATTTTCTAAGTTTGATTAAGTTTTTCTCTTTTACCCCTTAAGTGGCACTTCCATTACATATTTAAAACAATATCTTTTTAAAAAACTATATATATATATATTTATAAAAATTGAAAGCTTACAATCTGAGTCTGATTTTCAAAACAAATTAAAGAGCAGTAATTTATCAATTTGCAACAAAAATATTTTCATACTCATAGGGCATGTTCAGACCATGAAAGATTGGTGGAAACTTCAGTTTGTTTTCATATCAAGAGTTTAAAAGATAACATGTATTACATTTTTGGAGAAAAACATGTCTGAAAATGTTTTAAATGTAAAGAAAAAAATATACACATTCTCCATTTGTGATGCGGTGAGCTATAACACACATACGTTATGCATTTATTAGAGGTTAAGTTCAAATCAAATACCTCCAAACTACACATACTACTTCTGAATAGGATGTCTACTTCATAAATTGTATGAAAATTGTGGAAATATATGGTCAGTAATTGAGCTTAGATGTCATCTAGTGAAAATCTTTACTGTGCCAAAAGAAAATCTCACTGAAACGAAAGCTAATTTTTTGAGATATCAACCTCAAATTTGTTCAGATATTTGGCTTTGATTTTCAGTTTTGGAGTCAAACGTGTTTTGTAAAATATATATTTTATTATAAAAAGGATATTTTTACATTGTATATTTTCATACATTTTTTATTTATTTTTCACTTTCATCATTTATTTAACTTCTACAATTATCGGCCAAATGTCTTCTTAAAAACAAGACCAACCACATGTCCATATTCCAAAGAATGCTTGAATTTCAACCATTTAAGTTTAGATAGGCTACTTTATTGTCTATGTGGAAAAAGGGGGTGCAAGTTAATGGGTTAAGTAATTGTTATGCTACTGTTAAGATATACTGCAAAAAAAGCCTGCATTAAATAATTATCAGTACCTTCCTGGAGAAGCCATCAATTCCTCCAAATATCACCATATTGTACCTTAATAGAGAAAGTGAAAAAACTGTATAAACATCCATTACCTTACTTTTATATTGAACTAGCCCTGCAATAAATTTGTTTAAAAAACACAACCAACCCGAACGTCCGAGCTCATCGATAAATCGGTCTTTCAAAATTCAGCCCCGTGGTTTCGGTACCCATCCCTACCAGGTTTACTGTGTTTTCCATGACACTAGGAATGCCCTCTTTCTCTTATCAGCCTCGTAGTTCTTTGACATTTTAACACGTTATAAGTAACATTGACACTCTTCGCGCCACTGTGTATGACGTTTGCTGTTTGTTTTGCTGATGGCCAGTCACTGGCCCGCGCAGGCCAGTGACTGGCCAATCAACTAGCCCGACATACTCTTTTACTGGCCCCGGGCCATCTAGCCATTGCTTATGTCGAACGCTGCTTAGTACCTCCGACCCTGGCCATTATATTAAAAAACTTACTCTCAGCAATGGTGAGATCTTGCCGGATCCCTACGCAATACCTGACGATCTTTGGATTGTGGATGACAAGAAGTGGCCAGCAATTGTATGGCCTGATATATATAATTATCTAATTCAGACACCAAGTGTGTATACAAGAGAAATGATTAGAGCGTACAAATCCCTTGATGCATACAACTACGTGATATGTGCGTGTTGAGGTCTTTACTCCCTTTAAACCCTTTACTCCGGTACGAAGACCGCGGGTCTTTTGCCTCCTGGTTGCGTGTGCAAGCAGTGATGGCGTCGCCGAGAAATCCATGTATGCAAAGAGGACTTTGCTGGTCTGCCATTACTCCATATGTAGGATGTAAGACACCTGTAAAAAAAAAAAAAAAAAAAAAGAAAGAAAAAAAAAGCTCTAAAGTAGAGTATACTAAAGTAAAAAGTTTAACTACTACAAATAAAGTATAACTCCCACAATTATCTGTAAAAATGTTTGTATGTTATAAGATATGTTGCAATTAAGTTTGTGAAATATTTTGTGAAATTGATTGACCCATTATACCTTTTTGTTCACAGTTCAATGTATGCTGTGGTCAATTTCCCGAATGAAGAGGACAGTTTAGCTGTCATCCCAGAAAAATGGTGCACCAAGGAGGGATGTTATTGGCCTCCATATAAGAGCCAAGAGAGCTTAAAGAAGGTTGTGTTGTTTCATGAAAAGCCAAACACTGACACATGGGACATACACCCATTTGATTTACTGAAAAAGAAAAGTGATTTTTTTTTAATTAATATCAAATACTAAATGTATAATTTGCAAATGTAATCCAATTAAAAAACCTGTTTTCAGATACATATGAAAAGGCCCATGAATGCCTGGTTCGGGCTGAAAAGGGTTCTGGCATTGAAACAGAGCCAGAGTCATACCAAAGAAAGAGAAAGTAAGATTTATTGTTTGAGATAAATGGAACGTCAACAATTTAGCCTCTAATTCATGCTGTCATTCCCAGGCGAAATCCTAAATTTGACGAAATAGATTTTGAGTCTGATGATGCTGACGATAATCAGCTCCCACCACCACCAAAGCCCCCCAAATTTGCCTCAAAAAAGGATTTTTGTAAAGCTAAAAGTAGTATGTGCAAAGTTTAATTTTCACGAACTGTACATATTTACATTTTGTTAATTGTTTTTTGCACAATTTGCAGTAGCATCCCCAAGAGCATCCTCCCATCCCTCTTTATCACTCTCTGCTGGGGGAAGTGCCCTTGATTTAAGTTGAATAGCAAAGTTTAGTTATCACAGCATTTTGCAGCATTAATAATTTAATATTGTATTTTTAAAAACAGTAGCAGGATGTAAAGCAGCACCAATAAGGCAGCAATACAAGGTTAATAGCATCTATTTATCAATATAGTGAAGCACTGCACTGTGGCAGTCCTTTAAATGTTTGCAAGTATTCCTGGAAGTACTTTGAAAGTAAAATTGTGTGTGAACTCTGATGTATAAGACAAATAACTGTGCTTAACTTTGATCTGAACAGAACCCCAGTCCTCATCTTCATCACAGAGGCTCACTGTTTCACTGCTCTGACCTGAAGGTACATAAACCTTGTCCATCATAATATCTTAGATGTAAAAAGGAAAAAAAAAAATGCTCCCATCAAATCTTTCAGGTATCTATATTTATGTAATTATTGCTTGTAACAGCTATTATTAGCACAAACAATTAGATTTAATTAACATTGTTTTAAACCAAGCATTGTGTTTCATGCAGAATCAGAATCAAGATACACAGCAACTGTACTGGGCTATATCAAACACTGTATGGACACTGTCACTGTGAACAAGTGTATCCAGGTGTATCCCAACCAGAAACCCTGGATGACGAAAGAGGTTCGGTGCCTGCTTAGAGACAGAAACACTGCTTTCAAGTCTGGTGACAGGATACAATATAGCGTGATGCCAATCTGAAAAAAGGCATCAGGAAGGCCAAGCCTGCTTATAAACGGAGGATTGAGGACTATTTCAATACTAACAACACAAGGCAGGGGTGGCAGGGGGTCCAGCACATCACCAGCCACAAAACCGGAAACTGCTCAGTTGCAGTCGGAGATGCTTTGCTGGCGGAGGAGTTAAACTACTACTTTGCCCGCTTAGAGGTGGAGAAACCGGAAGCAACTACATTACACCCACCAGTCTACAGCAGCCATATCCTCACTGTGGAGGAGCAGGAGGTGAGGCGCACACTGAGGGCGGGGAATCCGAGGAAAGCGGCAGGACCCGATGCCATTGCGGAACGGGTGCTGAAAGACTGTGCAGACCAGCTGGCTGGGGTCTTTACCAAGATCTTCAACCGGTCACTATCCCAGTCCACCATCCCACCTTGCCTGAAGTCCTCTACCATAATTCCACTGCCAAAAAAGACCAGGATCATCAGCTTGAATGACTATGGCACGAACTCCCATCATAATGAAGTGCTTCGAGAAACTGGTGCGGACTTACATAATCTCTAACCTTCCACCCACGTTTGATATACACCAGTTTGCTTATAGATCAAATAGGTCTACTGAGGACGCAATAGCCACAACTCTCCACAATGCTCGCACTCATTTAGAGTAGCGGGGGAGCTACGCTAGGATGTTGTTCGTGGACTTTACCTCTGCTTTTAATACCATACTTCCTCACAGACTGTTTACTAAACTGGTAAATCTGGGTCTATCTCATTCAATTTGCCGCTGGATTATGGACTTCCTGTCAAATCGCACCCAGAGGGTGAGAGTAGGCCCCCATATCTCATCAGCTCTGAGTATAAGCACTGGCTCTCCACAGGGCTGTGTGCTGAGCCCCCTACTCTACACCCTGTACACGTACGACTGCACCCCTGCCAAATCCAGCAATAGCATTATTAAATTTCCGGATGACACCACCGTAGTGGGGCTCATCTCTGGGGGATCATCTCATCTCATCAGCTGTCTGAGTGGTGTATGGATAACAACCTAGTCCTCAATACCATCAAAACCAAGGAGTTAATAATAGATTACAGGAAGAATAAAACCGATATTACGCCCCTTTTCATCAGGGGAAAATGTGTGGAGAGGGTCCCGGATTTCCGGTTTTTGGGCGTGCATTTAGAGGAGAACCTAACCTGGAGCACCAACACCACAGTATTGGTTAAGAAGGCACAGCAGAGACTCTACTTTCTGAGGACTCTTAGGAAGCACCATCTCAATGAAAGGGTGCTTATGTCCTTCTACCGCTGCTCTATTGAGAGTATACTGACTTACTGTATCTGTGTGTGGTTTGCAAGCTGCACAGAGACAGAGAGGAAAGCGCTTCAGAGGGTCATCACCACCTCCCAGAAGATTATTGCCTGCCCTCTCCCTTCCCTGAAGGATCTTTATAGCTCCCGCTGTCTCAAAAAAGCACAAAATATAATTAAGGATCCATTCCACCCCGGACATTCCCTGTTTGAACTGCTGCCCCCGGGTAGACGATACAGGACAATGAAGACACAAACAAATAGATAAAAAATGTTTTTATCCAAAAGCAATAGCAGCACTAAACACGATTTGAATACAGTTTCTACGAGATGTATCATGCATTGAATTGTTGTGTATGAGTTTTGATGTGTTTTTATTTATTTTATCATTTTATACTTTATATTTAAATATATATATATATAGTATTTGTTGCACTGATTAGATTGCATCTAATTTCGTTGTACAGTACATGTATAATGATAATAAAGATTCTAAATTCTAAAGACCCTCTTCCCTAGATTTTCTGGCTGCAAATCAAGGTATTTTAAAGTTTTCCATTATAGCACTTATATTTATTAAATATAACTTAAAACTTAAACATAAGTTTCATATTTATGTTTAAATAATATCTTCATTTTAATCAATGATTCATCAACAAATTGCCTGGATTAATAAATAAGAAGCAAATATAGAAGACAATATAATCAGGAGTGTTCCTTTAAAATCCACACAACTACGTGTTAAAACTGACACAACACGTCTCTTTTTAGAGTGCTTCATTAAGTTTTTGTTTAGTAGAGAGCCTTTATTTAAAGTGAATTTCTAATTGCATAAATTATAACTTAATTTTAATCAATGTTTCATTAATCAATTTCATGAATTCAATAAATAAGAAGCAAATATAGCAGACAATATAATCAGGACTTGGAGGCGCTCGCGATCACTTGCATTGCAGGAAAATGAACCGAAACTCTGCATACCTACTCAATATTCTATAATAAAATCAACGAATCAAATATTCCAAAATCATGACTCATCATGACCGCCCAATGTGACCTAATAATAATAGACTATTGCATTATATTATTTTGTCATATTGATATTTGAACCACTATGTTATAATATAAACATTCACATGAAAATATCAAAATACATGAATAGTTCACCCAAAAAATTACAAAAATTGCTGTTAATTTACTCACCCTCAGGCAATCAAAGATGTTGGTGTTTTTTCCAGGCAATGGCGTCCATTGAAAAAAAAAAGAAAAAAAGAAAAGCTGAGAGAAATACAAAGTAATCCCTGGCACCCGACCATATATTGAGGTCTTTTGAAGCAAACGATGTGTAGAAAACTGAAAACTGACTGTTTATCTGTGGCTTAGGCTACTAAAATATTACAGGTATTATAAGATAGTACATGGTGAATGTGATATTACTTTCAAATTTTCGAATTCAAAACCTATGCCTTTTTTGAAGGGGCATAACTTTGAAGTTAACATACTGAGGTAAAAATGTCAAATGTGGCATTGATTTAATACAACAGTTCAATAAACAAGTAATTAATATTAAGTCACTTACATTTTAGACGCAATATTGGCTTTTTGTTCTGTTTCAGCAGCAACAATCATTCCAAACTCACAGCAGAACCATAACGCATCTCATAGGAACACGTGTTTTTTGATTACTGAATGATTTATCATTTTGAACGAATTGGTTGAATTAATGATTCAATGATCCATTAATAAACAACTGCCTCATTCCTGAACAAATCAGCCGATTTTTGAACAAATTACTCAATGACTCACTCATTAAGAGGGTCACTTGCCGCCCCCTACTTGCAGTTTATATAAGTATCATTCTTTCCAACATTCATTATGTTTATTCAAAAAATATTCAAATCATTCTTATTACATGACATATATGTCATAACATATAAATAATATATAACATAACATAACATAATGCAGTTGTAATTTTCAGTGTAACTGAATTAATTTGATTGGTAACAGCCATATAGCCTTGTGTCTTATTTATCTAATTGAATGTATTGTTTCAATTTAAGAATTTAAAATGAGAGATGAAGCATACATTTAATAAGATCAAGGGGGAAATGGCTTATATAAGGGTAAGAAGAAATTCCATTGGGTCGGGTAAATATCAAACACAAATACAATAAATAGTTACAACACAAAACATCCTATTTTACTCTGACATGCTGATCAATTTTACTCTTTCGAATTAAGGACAAGAACACATGACACGGCTTAATGTCAAGCCCTGGTCAAGAATTGCTGGGATTAATTTTGTAGTTCCTGTAGTGTTTTTATTTTATTTTGTTTTTTATAAAAAATAAAACATTTTAACCCAGCTAAAGCTAAACCAAGTATAAATATATTATGAAAATAGCATTTAGCTTTAGCGTCTGTTTAATGTCTCTCTTAAGTGACATAAATGCATTTACATTTAAATTAAAATACTGGGAATCAATGCTTTGAATGTAATTTTAAAATTACAATTTTAACAAAATGTTCTATATTTCATCCAAAACCGCTCAATCTTCACTGGGCCCTGCTGGTCTCAGTCTGAAGGTAACTGCACTATAATCAGGGTATTGTTATACAATGATGATTTTAACAGATTGGTGGTTTAGCTCTTGAATTCAATTCCCAGAGTTATTTTTTTGTGAAGGTTTTTATCTTGTTATTCATTCCAAAATCCCATGTGACGTTTTAAGATTTTCATAGACTGATTCTTCAGCATTTGAGGAAACTGACTGAGGATGTCAGAGAGTTGCAGTACCGAAGCACTGTAAACCACAGCCTTCTGATGCAGCTGACCAGAGGCTCGCAAGAGGACACGCCTCTGCCAGAAGACACTGTAAACCACAGCCTTCTGATGCAGCTGACCAGAGGCTCGCAAGAGGACACGCCTCTGCCAGACACTGTAAACCACAGCCTTCTGATGCAGCTGACCAGAGGCTCGCAAGAGGACACGCCTCTGCCAGAATACACTGTAAACCACAGCCTTCTGATGCAGCTGACCAGAGGCTCGCAAGAGGACACTGCTCTGCCAGAAGACACTGTAAACCACAGCCTTCTGATGCAGCTGACCAGAGGCTCGCAAGAGGACACGCCTCTGCCAGAAGACACTGTAAACCACAGCCTTCTGATGCAGCTGACCAGAGGCTCGCAAGACGACACGCCTCTGCCAGACACTGTAAACCACAGCCTTCTGATGCAGCTGACCAGAGGCTCGCAAGAGGACACGGCTCTGCCAGACACTGTAAACCACAGCCTTCTGATGCAGCTGACCAGAGGCTCGCAAGAGGACACGGCTCTGCCAGACACTGTAAACCACAGCCTTCTGATGCAGCTGACCAGAGGCTCGCAAGAGGACACGCCTCTGCCAGAAGAAACTGTAAACCACAGCCTTCTGATGCAGCTGACCAGAGGCTCGCAAGAGGACACGCCTCTGCCAGACACTGTAAACCACAGCCTTCTGATGCAGCTGACCAGAGGCTCGCAAGAGGACACGCCTCTGCCAGAAGACACTGTAAACCACAGCCTTCTGATGCAGCTGACCAGAGGCTCGCAAGAGGACACGCCTCTGCCAGACACTGTAAACCACAGCCTTCTGATGCAGCTGACCAGAGGCTCGCAAGAGGACACGCCTCTGCCAGAAGAAACTGTAAACCACAGCCTTCTGATGCAGCTGACCAGAGGCTCGCAAGAGGACACGGCTCTGCCAGAAGACACTGTAAACCACAGCCTTCTGATGCAGCTGACCAGAGGCTCGCAAGAGGACACGCCTCTGCCAGAAGACACTGTAAAACACAGCCTTCTGATGCAGCTGACCAGAGGCTCGCAAGAGGACACGGCTCTGCCAGAAGACACTGTAAACCACAGCCTTCTGATGCAGCTGACCAGAGGCTCGCAAGAGGACACGGCTCTGCCAGAAGACACTGTAAACCACAGCCTTCTGATGCAGCTGACCAGAGGCTCGCAAGAGGACACGCCTCTGCCAGAAGACACTGTAAACCACAGCCTTCTGATGCAGCTGACCAGAGGCTCGCAAGAGGACACGCCTCTGCCAGAAGACACTGTAAACCACAGCCTTCTGATGCAGCTGACCAGAGGCTCGCAAGAGGACACGCCTCTGCCAGACACTGTAAACCACAGCCTTCTGATGCAGCTGACCAGAGGCTCGCAAGAGGACACGGCTCTGCCAGAAGACACTGTAAACCACAGCCTTCTGATGCAGCTGACCAGAGGCTCGCAAGAGGACACGGCTCTGCCAGAAGACACTGTAAACCACAGCCTTCTGATGCAGCTGACCAGAGGCTCGCAAGAGGACACGCCTCTGCCAGAAGACACTGTAAACCACAGCCTTCTGATGCAGCTGACCAGAGGCTCGCAAGAGGACACGGCTCTGCCAGACACTGTAAACCACAGCCTTCTGATGCAGCTGACCAGAGGCTCGCAAGAGGACACGGCTCTGCCAGAAGACACTGTAAACCACAGCCTTCTGATGCAGCTGACCAGAGGCTCGCAAGAGGACACGGCTCTGCCAGAAGACACTGTAAACCACAGCCTTCTGATGCAGCTGACCAGAGGCTCGCAAGAGGACACGGCTCTGCCAGAAGACACTGTAAACCACAGCCTTCTGATGCAGCTGACCAGAGGCTCGCAAGAGGACACGCCTCTGCCAGAAGACACTGTAAACCACAGCCTTCTGATTCAGCTGACCAGAGGCTCGCAAGAGGACACGCCTCTGCCAGAAGACACTGTAAACCACAGCCTTCTGATGCAGCTGACCAGAGGCTCGCAAGAGGACACGGCTCTGCCAGAAGACACTGTAAACCACAGCCTTCTGATGCAGCTGACCAGAGGCTCGCAAGAGGACACGCCTCTGCCAGAAGACACTGTAAACCACAGCCTTCTGATGCAGCTGACCAGAGGCTCGCAAGAGGACACGCCTCTGCCAGAAGATACTGTAAACCACAGCCTTCTGATGCAGCTGACCAGAGGCTCGCAAGAGGACACGGCTCTGCCAGACACTGTAAACCACAGCCTTCTGATGCAGCTGACCAGAGGCTCGCAAGAGGACACGCCTCTGCCAGAAGAAACTGTAAACCACAGCCTTCTGATGCAGCTGACCAGAGGCTCGCAAGAGGACACGGCTCTGCCAGAAGACACTGTAAACCACAGCCTTCTGATGCAGCTGACCAGAGGCTCGCAAGAGGACACGCCTCTGCCAGAAGACACTGTAAAACACAGCCTTCTGATGCAGCTGACCAGAGGCTCGCAAGAGGACACGGCTCTGCCAGAAGACACTGTAAACCACAGCCTTCTGATGCAGCTGACCAGAGGCTCGCAAGAGGACACGGCTCTGCCAGAAGACACTGTAAACCACAGCCTTCTGATGCAGCTGACCAGAGGCTCGCAAGAGGACACGCCTCTGCCAGAAGACACTGTAAACCACAGCCTTCTGATGCAGCTGACCAGAGGCTCGCAAGAGGACACGCCTCTGCCAGACACTGTAAACCACAGCCTTCTGATGCAGCTGACCAGAGGCTCGCAAGAGGACACGCCTCTGCCAGAAGACACTGTAAACCACAGCCTTCTGATGCAGCTGACCAGAGGCTCGCAAGAGGACACGGCTCTGCCAGAAGAAACTGTAAACCACAGCCTTCTGATGCAGCTGACCAGAGGCTCGCAAGAGGACACGGCTCTGCCAGACACTGTAAACCACAGCCTTCTGATGCAGCTGACCAGAGGCTCGCAAGAGGACACGCCTCTGCCAGAAGAAACTGTAAATCACAGCCTTCTGATGCAGCTGACCAGAGGCTCGCAAGAGGACACGGCTCTGCCAGACACTGTGCTGCCTCTTAAGAACAGGCCGATGCTAGAGGAGCTTGAGCATCGGCTCACTAATAGTGTTGAGCTTCAGGAGAAATTGGTAATTTGGTAAGAACATAATTTTTTAACGTGAATCTTATTATAGTTAACCTCAGGGGCTTCACGTAGAAAACTTTGCAGAAAGCCTTAAACATACTCCACACAATACACGAAACACAGGAACTTGAGTAAATTTTGTTTTTGGATGTTGTATACGCACAAACATTTTTAGAAATATAAAATCACATGTGCGCTACAAATTTTGGTTTAACTGGCGTGAAAAATATCAGTCCTGCCTGTTGTTTATAAATGGTTTTACAACACTTGTACGACAGGAAATTGAGTCATCAGTAACCCAATGTGTTTAATTTGTGTACATTATCCTGATTCAAGACCTTGAGAACATTAATACCTTTTGTCTTTTGTGTACTTCTGTATACCACAATGTTTATACATGAAGCTCTAGAGATATTAGACTGTGACTTTCATTAAAATAATTAGAGCTCTGTCTATGGGATGAATCAAAATGGAGATTCTGTATTGTGCGTGTCGGCCTTATATTGTACATGCTTATGAAGTCAAAGATCAATAATATAGTCAGTTTATGTTACAAGTGAGGTTTTTGGCTGCAAAAGGAGGGAAAACAATAAAGGACTCCATAAGAAGGATGCTTGCCTGCATGTTTTCCAATGACCTGTCCAGGCTGTGTAACAGGACAGGCTTGGGGCAGAAAATCTCTTTCAAACAGCTAGCACTGAAAGACATTGTTCACAGTACGTTATTATTATTATTATTATTAGCCATTACGTTATTATAATTAAATACATTTCTGGAAATACATCTTGAAACAATTTTTACCTTTTTAACAGTTATTTTCAGTTAATTAAATGCAGCCTTGGTGAGCAGAAGAGACTTCTTTCAAAAACATAAAAAAAATACAGGTACTGTATATATACTTAGTATGTATGAAGAAAGGCAAATGATGAACAACAAACTAATGACAAGTTTTCTGTGATTTCAGGAGCGATGAGAAAGAACCCCGCTACAAGAGAGACAACAGAGGGGAGCCTCCAAGAAGTGGTTTCGAAATTTTTGAAGGGAGCTTCTGACAGAGACGGGACAACGACAGGAAAACTGAAGGGGCTCAAATATAGGCTATACTGTTTTTTTAAAAAGCAATATATACTGTATATAGTTTATTTATATAGTATAGTGTTATAAACAATTTATAATAATAATAATATGTACTATAATATAATCTTATGATCTTATGTATGCTGTTAATAAATCATATAAACAATATTATTATATTAATATATATATTATATAAGTCATATATATTTATGTAGCCTATATACAGTATATAGTAAAGTGTTATAGACAATATTATTTATAATAATAAGATATATTGATATTTGAACAAAAGTACATATTTTGAATATTTATCATAATGGTTTTATATTATATATAGTTAGTTATTTTATGTTCATTTCCGTGTTTATTTTAAGTAGGCCTATTTTATCCATTTGTATCTTCTATCCAATAAAATTAATATATTTACAATGGTTTTTAGCAGTTGTGTACTTTGTTTTTGATTAATTAATTTATAAAAGATTAATATTAGCCTAAATTGGATCTAATTATAACTATTATAACTATCCAGTAATGAAGAAAAAAAAAAACATAATATGACCCGTGGACCCGGGGTCCGCCAGAAAACACTCATTATGAACCAGCAGCTCGGTAGTGGACCACCATCGGGAAAGCGGCTTCTGCTGCTGGTGGTCCGCTAGAATAACGATGAGCAAAATGCCAGGGATCCACCGGCGGCTGCAGCCAGTGGGCCGCCAACTTTGCCACCAGTGGGCCGCCATTGGCCCGCCGGACCCATGTTAGCTGAGTATGGTTGAATAATAAATTAAATGTTAAATTCATTTTCTTTGTGAAATACTTAAAGAAAATATAAAGAACTACTAATGAAAGAGTGAGATTTTTTTATCCTACTTAGAGGGAAAACATTTATCAGATATCCTTGTATTATAATGCAAATAGTGACGAATATATTTAAAAAAAAAAAAAAAGGCTAAAAACAGTGTATGCATTTAATAAGGTGGAATTCATACAACACACGTCTGTACTGAAACATACACAGCTCAAAAAAGATGAATGAGACACTTGGATTTCTGGGGAACGTGAGGGACAGTCAATGCCCTTGCTTGGGAATGCAGCCCAAAGCGGGTGGTAAACTCCATCCAAGGCTAAATACCCACTGTCAAACCTGTCATGCTGGATGATATTGCACACAGCATAATGTTCCCCGGCATCTCCAGACGCGTTCACATCTGTCAAGTGCTCAGTATGAACCTGCTCTCATCCCTGAAGAGAACGGGGCGCCAATGGCGGACTTGCCAATTCTGGTGTTCTCTGGCAAATGCCAATCGAGCTGCACGGTGCTGGGCTGTAAGCACAAGTCCCACTAGTGGACGTTGGTAAGTAACTTTAACTAAAACTTAATTAGACATTATTACAAAGTGCATTTTTAAAAAGTGCATTTAAGTGTGTTTAAAAATATTGTCATGAAAGTGTATTCCCTTTAAGAACACTTAAGTGCTCTTTAATTTTAGTTATATGATCTGCAAGTGCACTTTTCAAAAAGTATACTTTTATGATTTGAAGCACATAAAAATATGCTTTCAATACAATTAAGCACACTTCTTTTCACAAGGGAAGCTCTGTAGTTTTTCTGATAAAATCACATTTTACCTGGTGGTAATTATTTTACAGCATACAATAAACTAAGATTTATCTTGAGATGACTTAAATGTTTGAAAAGAGATTGGGCCTGGATAAATTTGGCTTAATACACAACACATTTATATGTAGTTTACTGTATAATCACTATTTGTGTTCTCCAAATAGCATATGTTTACTTTCTAACAAAGGCACATCAATAGATTTATTAATCCACTTAAAAACATTCTTGACAACTCTGTATGATTGGACTTGAAAAGAAAACATGATCTGTTGTTTCAATATCATTACTGCAAGATTATTTTGGTTCAAATTAAGTCATTAAGCCTTAGAAAGTCAGCACAAGATAAATGTCTTTTAAAATATTTAAATGAATGTTTTGCAGGTGTGTGTGTGTGTGAACTCAAATGTAAAATCATGATAACTGAGGCGTCACCTTTTGTCTGTGATGCTCTTGCTCTTCTGCCTCATTCCTTTAATTCAGTGCTCATCGTTCATGATCATCAACGCCTGATTTAAGTGTGAAAACCTGAAGGTGTGACTTTCCCTGATCCCTATGATAATGAGTGCTATAATTATGCTGATTGGATTAGAGCTGGTGAAACTTATTACAGTATGCTTACATCCCTTGTTAAAGGTTGCGATCAAGTGCTTTTGTCCTCACCTGTGAGGAGGCCCTCCTAAAATGTCTATAAAACTCCCATGTTTCACTGCTTTAGTCAGACTTTAATCAGACTTGATGACTGCAGCGCGACACAGAACGATCTCAATAAAGAATCCTGCTGAAGATTCACTGAGTCTCTGATCTTCCTACTGCTGTACCTGGATATTGTAGGTATTTTACTATTGTTTCTAGTAAACCGGTTATTGAATCTTGTATCTACATTTACATTTAATAACAACGGAATATGCAATATAATATTTTCTGAAAATGTATGAAACTGAACAGGCTTTAATAAGTGAACATTATTCCTTTATACTGCAAAAAATATTTTAAACAAAATTGCGCATATAAAAGAACATTATCAACAAGATCAAAGACAGACCATATGTTCATATCCATCCAATCCTTATAGAAGACCGATTTGTTACTTTTCAGTATGGTAATTTTAATAAAGAAAATCTGGGGAAATGTTCACCAAATTTCATAATCATTCAGAAGAAAACCTTTTAACCATTTTAATTCAAGTTTTCCTTCAGGACAAAATCAGTTTTATCATCATTGTAATCCTTTGCAGTCATTAACCTTTAATGTAATGCACTTTAATCAAATAAAGTTGAAATTCAATTATATGTATTGCCCTTATATTCTGTGGAGAAACTAAGAGGAATTATTCTTAATTATTTAAAATATTTAAAAGTTCTTTCCCAGCCTTTGTTAAATGATGAACATACTTGAATTTATCTATGATTGAGAATATCACAAATTGCATTTGTTTATTATAATTGCATTTCACACTGACTTACATTTAGAAGCTTTTGAAAAATCGTCAAAGTTGTGGGAATCTGTTATTCATCCTTAAATGAATCATTTATCTTATAATTTACATGTGTTTTTAAAATGTGAATTTCTATTATTTTTAGCGAGTGAAAAGGACTTTTATTTTGGTCTGGAGATGTGACGTCATAAGTTTGGGTCTGTGATTCGGCTAAAGAAAGGTTTGTGTTTTTAACCATTTATAGATCAAAATCAACCGTAAAAATCAATACAAACCGTACAGACAGTTTTATAGAGAGCTGTGAAATGTATTATTACTGAATGTAGCATTGTAATAATGTAATAAATAACATTACTGAACGTTTTGTGAGTAAACGGCATCCATGCACTTGTAACAGAAAAGGTCCTTCTCATTTTTCCATCATTACTTGGCAGCAAATAATTATTATTATTGATGGGAGAAACTGATTCGAAATGCCGCGCGCTTGCGATGTTTGTCAGTGTAAGCTAAATGTAAAACAAACGTGTAATGACAACTTTAACAAGCCAACTGCAAATGTTGTTGAATCTATTAAATATAATCAACAGATCGTTCACAAATATTAAAACAAATTTAAAGTGTTTGTATAATGTGTGTTCTTTTATTTGTTGTGCTAGTTTGTTGTTGTTGTTGTTGTTTGGCTAATCAGTCCATGAACTCTCTCTGACTGACTCTTACCAGTGCGCTGAACTACTGAACTAGAGCTGATGGACACACACAGAGATTTAGTTTGAATGTATTTTTCTTTCTGTTAATTATTCTAATCTTAATCATAACAGTGTCCAAACACACAAAAAAGCTCCTGGTGAAGCGACTGAGATCCACAAGACACTATTATAAAGATGGCGTTTATTAAAGAGGAGAGTGAAGACATGAAGATTGAAGAAACATTCAGAGTGAAACAAGAAGAAACTGAGGAACAAACAGGTTGGTTTTTTTTCCCCTCAAAGCTTATCTTTATTAAAATGTCCTGATCTGCAGAAATTAATATTTTTTTTGTATAATGTAATATGAGTGTCTTAATTAAAGTGGTTTTATTTGACATGGAGCTAGGGGTGGGTCATATGGCAAAAATATATCACTATTTTTTTCAGGCAAATCACTTCAGATTTGATCATAATTCTTTTTCCTGTTGGTTTTACTATTTTGCAAGTGACTGAGCATTACAGACAAACTAATGTCCCTATTTTAAAAACAAAGCCTTACAATGTAACAAAATAAAAGATAATGGCAGACATTTAAGTCAAAGTGCCAAAGATAAAAACCTTTGTCATTATTTTAGACATTAGATACACATTACATATACAAAACATAATATAGAAAAAACAAAATAATTTTTTTCAGCTACAGTAGGTGAATTGAATGGTAGCATTCAAGAAAGAAATTAAATTAACAAATTTAAAAATAAAACAACTATACATTGATTCCTATTAAAGTTACTGTATTAAAGTTCTCAGTCAAAAACTGTGAGTGATTTTCTCTTTGTGTTTTGTTGTTTTATTAACATTACATTTTTTTAATAATAACTAAACTCGCGACTATATAACGACACCCCCCACCCCATAATTTCATAATTTACTCTCTCAAGTTGTTTTAAACCCGAATAAGTTCCTTTCTTCTGTTGAAAATAAAAGTTATTTTGAAGAATGTGGCTAACCAAAGAGTTGCTTGTCCCCAGTGACTTCCATAGTATATTTTTTCCTACTATGGAAGTCAATGGGGACCAGCAACTGTTTGGTTAGTTATATTCTTCAAAGTATCTTCTTTTGTGTTCAGCACAAGAAAGAAAGAAGTACAGTTTTGCCACAACATTAGTGTGAGTAAATAATGACAGAATTACAATTTTTGGTGAACTATCCCTTTATGGACAAGCGGCAGCATTTTACTATTAGGCACTGTCACTTTAAGACTGGCATGCATCTAATATACACGCACACACAAACGATTTTCTCTCAAATGTTTGCATTCAATTTAGACATAGCCAACTGTGTTTATGTAAATCTTGTGGGTATTTGACAGTATCAGCGCAATAAGATTTTTTCTAGTCCAGTAACTAGGTGCTGTTAGACAGGCTTTTAGTGCCTGTGCGCTTCGGGTGTATGTGCTCAGAAAAGCTCATGTTAGAACAGCGATCAGCACGAGAATGAAATGTTTAGCCAGCAAGGCTTTAAAGTACATGTAAATAATTAACTTTTGTGAATTGCAGTGTCCCGTGAGTGTAACTCTACCTCTGCGTTAGCTTGTGATGTGAATGTACTTGAGTTGTACAGTGTGTTGAGACGGGGGCCCCAGAACTGCAACTGATAGAGTGCACTGTAGCACGATACTACAATATTTCCTGATAGACAAAAATCGTGAGATCACATGACGAGACAAATACTAATGCTGCCATCAATAGAGTGGTTACCTCGACAAAAACCCAATTTATTTTTTCCATGGGGTTTTTGGCAAAATACAAGCTCTGTGATCAACAAAACTTTGATACTTGCACGTTTTGACATTGCAGTCTGATCCAATATAGTCGATCCAACATGACCAGTGTGTTTCCGCCCTGCTTTTTTACCATTCCCTCCCTTTTATTTAAAATTTGTCAAAAAAATTAAATACCACAGTGTGAACATTGCGTTTCCTTAAAGAGATGTTTGCAATAGAATGATCAATTATGCTTTCAATCTGTGCGCACACTTTCAGGTCTGAACCTAGGCAGTGCATTGAATCCTTTTTTGAGGGTTATTGCACTTAAATCTTGTTAAAATGCTGCGCTTTATTTTTTTCATGCATGCATGTTTCTGTGTTTCGGTGTCAATAACTTGAATCCATTTATATATATTTGACCCCCTGCAGGGAGTGAAGCAGAGCTCTGCACACACGTCCTGCTGTCACACATCGATGCAAATCAAGAAATATGGCTCTGGTTAGAATGCTGTCATTCTTAAAGTACTAATAAAATGTACGATGGTAACCTTCTTAAAAGCAGCGTTTCGCCCTGTCATGCATTGCTGTTTGAGCTGCACAAGTTAAAGCAGAAGAATGAATGAACACGGAAGCGCTTTGATTAATTAAATCACATCCTGTGTAGCAAAGCCTCATGAGGGGTAGATTATTTATATTGTGATTGACCTAGGTATTGGTAGTCATTATAATGTCTTCATGGGATGCTGTTTTTACGCGTATAGGTCTTTAACTCTGTAACGAACTCTCGTGAGATTCAGAGGGTGACCTCGCATAGCGCAACGACACGTCATCCGATAGAGGAAGATGGTGGTATATGGGGAGCGAACAGACCGTCAAGGGGCGGCGATTGTTTGCACGTTCATATCAAACCCCGGGATTTTTGAGCGGACTAAGTTTCTGGGACCGAAATATGTTGGTGGATTTTTTATGTCTCATTGTGGAGCTTGGCGTTTTTGGGATTGGATGGCTCACCTTTGAGGATTTAAAACAGACACGGTCTTCACAAGGCTGCGCAAAGACTTTATCTGCCTTATCGCTGAGACTGATTCAAACTTTGCACCAACATATGCTGGACTGAAAAACTATTTGCCCTCACGTCCGCACTTATATGAAAACACACGCTGGCTTGATCTGGTCTTTGTAATCTTTATAAATCTGTTATGCACTTTGGTGCTTGAACAAATTGTGTGTGTAACTATTTCGCCTCCTTTATTTACTTCCTTAAAAAGATCTATTATTTCTCCTGATGTAAAATTCTCAGTATACTACGGGAAGTGTTACACCTGTATGAGGTTAATTAAATGGATTAAACATCACAATATTACAACTTTACACGAAAGCTCCGTTTGCACTTACACTGTATTTTCTACTTTATCAAGTGTTTCCAGGCATTACTGCACATTTTCAAAGCCATGATGAGAAACTATTTTAAAACCTTTTGTTGACCAAAAATATGCTGAAAAAAAAAACACTGCTAGATTATTAATAACATATCATCATGGTTTGTGAAAAAGGAACATTTAAAAGGAATATTGTAACGATTGATTCCTCTGGAGGCAAGTTTAGGTGAGAAACCAAACGCAATTTATTTACAAAACAAGATTAAACGTAAAACAAAAACATGATGAGGCATGGAAAATCTAAACTAAAACAGGAACACGACCAAAGACTTCGAAAACAAGATACCAGAGGCGGGGCACAGAACAAACAAAGACAAAGACAGAATAAAACACTTTGTAATTTAACCAAATGCATCACATGTGAGATTATTTTGATACGTACAACAACATATTAAAGTGCTATGATATATAAGTGCTATGGCGGCAGTGGCTCAGTGGTTCATGTAGGTTGTCTATAAACCGGAAGGTCGGTGGTTCAATCCCTGGTTCCACCTGACCAAGTGTCGAGGTGTCCATGAGCAAGACACCTAACCCCAGCTGCTCCCGACGAGCTGGATGGCGCCTTGCATGGCTGACACCGCCATGGGTGAATGGGTGAATTTTAGGCAAAATGTAAAGCGCTTTGGTGGCCATTGGGTCTGTGAAAGCACTATATAAATGCAGTCCATTTACCAATTACCATTACCTGCGCCACTCAGCCTTCTTGTGTGATAATGACCATATATAAGTAATATTACAATATATAATAATAATAATAAACAGTTGTTTGATGTCAAATCAGTAAAAAAAAAAAAGAGTATAGCACACATTACAGTTTTAAAACAGGTAGTATTAGGTAGTTTTATTATCCACATAGATGCAGGCTCGTCTATAAACACTGCAAATGTGATTATCAGAGGAACGGTTGCTGTCAACACCATAAGGCTATTAGCTAGTACTATATATACTTGTAGGTATGATTTGAGGTGCAGTTCCAGTGGCAAGTCCTGAAAGCCAGCGTCAAAACCTTACATTTAATTCTGGCGGCAACTGGGAGCCAGTGAGATGAGGAGGGGAGTGAATGTGGACCAGATTGAATTGAAAACCAGATGTGCTGCTGTGTTCTGGATCATCTGCATCTGCAAAGGCTTAGTCACACTGGCTGGAAGGGTTACCAGTATGCAATGCAATAGTCCAGTCTTTAAATGACAAGAGCTTGAATGATGAGCTGTGCCATGAATAGAGTGGTGCAGGTATGACATCACTTTGTAGGCCAAAACGTAGAAGCGAGTTAGCAATTTAACACTTCCGTTTCCATCATCCCAAAAGTCAATGGGATTTAGGTTAAATGGCTGAAATAAGGTATGTAGTGTACATAAGATCAAGTCACTTTCATGTTTTTTTCTACAACATAAAATACATCAGTTTTACCCCAGTCGTGATTTTTTTTAAATTATTTTATCTGTTACATACATGTCTTGAAAAAGGCGGTTGCTAACAAGTGTTAAATGGGACTACAAAGGATGTCGAGGAGATTAAATATCATCACACTGAAAAGGTAAGCTCAGTCTGCTGATACAGCCTCATGCTTATAATTGTGCTCAAACTATTCTAACTCAAACGTTCTGGGAAAATGTTTTTAGATAAAAACTGAAAGAGTTGTCGGAAGCTTAGTGATGGTGACATTGAAGTTGTGGGACCGTGGTGTAGTTCGTTTATAGCCCACCTTTAGCTTTTTACTTCTGACGACAGCATTTAGGCTTCAAAGTTGTGTTCATCTGTGAAAATTATCTTGATGGACATAACGTATAAGTATCATAAAGTGTTGTTGATCAGAGAGCTTGTTTTTTGCGATGATCCAAAAGCCTATGGAAAATTTTGAGGGAACCTGCCGGTTGACCTTCAACGTGACGTCATACATGCTCTACTCTATTCTGGCAGGAAGGGTCTGATTTTCCTGATGTTGTAAAACACACCTACTTTATAGGGATGTTGTTAAAATGCAGGTGGAAAGTTCAGTTGGTTCCCTGCTGTCCTGGGTTGCATTAGCGGGCAGAAATACGAGCAAAGACAGTGAGATCATCAGGTTTAAATGACTAATAGAGCTGTGAATAGCAGTATGAGAAGCCATGTGGCTTTATGATCATGCCCAGTGAGGATGTGCCAATGAAGAAGCTAAGAGGACCAAGCTCAGAACCTTGAGGCAGCCCAGTGATTAGCTGATGTGACTCAGTCTCTCTCCTTTCCATGAAATATTGCAAGATCTGCTTGTGACTGAAGCCACCAAATTACTATACCTGTGATGCCCAAGTAAGATAGGATGGAAAACAGGATCTGGTGGTTTACCATGTCCTCAGCAGCAGACAGGTCCAATTAGTATAAGGACAGATGATTTGGAGTTGGCTTTTGCCAGCCCGAAGAGTTTCATCAATGGTCAGCAGGACGGTCTCCGTAGAGTGTCTGGTTTTGCAGCCAGTAGGACATTCTGTGAGAAAAGCAGAGCTGATTGAACAAATCTTTCTGACACAAAAGTCGGTCGGTAGTATTCAACTGCTTTAGGGTTGAGTGTAGGTTTCTTGGGAAATGGGGTTACCCGAGCCTCCTTAAATGTGGTGGGGAATTTGACAGTAATATGGATTATGTTAATGATATGAGTCAGAGCAGTTAGTAATGTCAGTGAAACTTTGGAGAACTTGTTTTTTGTAAGGGGAGAAAAGTGGAATGAGTGTGGGTGATGGTTGGCTGTGGGTAAGTGATGGTTGCCACATTATTGGTGAATAAGCTGCAAAGTCATCAGCGGACAGAATAGAGAGGAGAATGTTGTGAATATGTTCTGCCTGTCTGAGGTGTTGCTGAATTGGTTTTCAGAATTTGGAGTGAGTGTTTTGCTTTTTGGTTCAGTCGATTAGGGAATTGTAACTCCATCTGCCAGCGATGTTTGGACCATCATGATCATCATGATGGGTCATTCTGAAGTTATAACAAACATTTGCTGCTTCCTGTCTGAATTTTGTAATCTTTTAATAAATCATTACATGTAATTACTGTGATGAGTTTTTGGTCTGATGGTTGAGCAGGGGAATTTGTTCTTTTCTTTTCCCTTTAAATTTTTTGCGTCTTAATTCCTAAAAGATGTAGCCTAGTAAATGGGAGATTTAGATGAGTCTATAATTAATCAGCTCTCCTGGGTCAAACCTTTTTAAGGGTTTAACTGCCAGCTTGAAAATGTTTAGGATATGTCCTAAAGAAAGTTCTCACATTACATGTAGCATATCTTAGTAGCTTAATGGGTATAGGATCTAGTTGTATGTTGGTTTTGATGCTTTACATGTCTAAAAGTTTTATGTCTGTTGCTTTGTGCCATTTTAACTGGGATTAACTTTGGTCTTTTTTCACCTTAGACATGAGGGTGCCGAAAAAGAGTCAAGAACTGAAGAAAGAGGAAGAAAAATATCAATATGAGAATCATCAAGACTTCATAACTTGAGTAAAATCTTTTAGTTTTTAATAAATATAGGAAACTAAAAGTTGACATTACAATTTACAATGGAGAAAAACCTTACTAGTGTTGCACCGATACTTCAAAAGTATCGCGGTTCTCAGAAATTAAAAACGTCATGATTCTTAAATTTAGACGTATTTCATGTTGGTGTGTGCAACGCACGCTTCCAGTGCCTCCCTATGGACGTCTGTGTTTTTTCTCCTCACACACACAGCAAAGAAGCTGTAGCTGTCATGTGACAAACACTACAGCGAGATTCTGCATGTGCGAGCACAAGTGATACTGTGGCCGCCGGTCCACGACTGGTAGAAAAAGATGAAGTGAGGAGGAGTGAAATATGGAAGTACTTCGCCTACATTGCTGACAGTGACATAGAAGCAAAATAGATTTAAAATACTGTCATTTTTGGTCCTACAGACTTATGAAAAAATAAACTGTTAAATGTCTCCTTTTTTATGTGTGCACTTACAATCGAAAATATAGCTGCGAGCAGCGATTGCGAGCCCAAGCCGGTGGCACCGCCACCCCGGTGCCTTTACCTAAAGGCACCGGGGTGGCTGTGCCGCCAGCTTTGGCCCTTCATCGCTATGAAGTGTGCCAATTGGGACAGGGCCTATGATCGTGAACCACAATAGCCACATAAATGAGATCATTTTAATTTAGAATAATTTTTAGGTCAATATGTTTTGCAGCACTTAAATGTGTAAATCCAGAAGCCCAGTATTTATCTGGAGGTCTTTGTCCTTTGCCTGTCAACCTGGTTTGTCTCTGGCTTTTCTGTTCTGCCTTGTTTGCCATTGTTCACCCTGCCTGTCTTGACCATTCTTAATAAAAAGCTGCAAATGGATTCCCCTGGCCTGACCCTGCCTCGATACAACACATATGCTGCATCTGCTCGCTATCTGCCGAACGGCTCTGGTAGTTCCGCTTCAGCACTGATGATGTAGGAATAGTGTGCTCTGGTTGGTCTGGATTATTCGGGAATTTTTATTTTATACAGAAATAAGTTATTTATAATTCAGATGATATATATATATATATATATACACACACACAGGTCCTTCTCAAAAACTTAGCATATTGCGATAAAGTTCATTATTTTCCATAATGTAATGATAAAAATTAAACTTTCATATATTTTAGATTCATTGCACTCCAACTGAAATATTTCAGGTCTTTTATTGTTTTAATACTGATGATTTTGGCATACAGCTCATGAAAACCCCAAATTCCTGTCTCAAAAAATTAGCATATTTCATCCGACCAATAAAATAAGTGTTTTTAATAAAAAAAAAAAGTCAACCTTCAAATAATTATGTTCAGTTATGCACTCAATACTTGGTCGGGAATCCTTTTGCAGAAATGACTGCTTCAATGCGGCGTGGCATGGAGGCAATCAGCCTGTGGCACTGCTGAGGTGTTATGAGGCCCAGGATGCTTCGATAGCGGCCTTAAGCTCATCCAGAGTGTTGGGTCTTGCGTCTCTCAACTTTGTCTTCACAATATCCCACAGATTCTCTATGGGGTTCAGGTCAGGAGAGTTGGCAGGCCAATTGAGCACAGTAATACCATGGTCAGTAAATTTACCATTACCAGTGGTTTTGGCACTGTGAGCAGGTGCCAGGTCGTGCTGAAATGAAATCTTTATCTCCATAAAGCTTTTCAGCAGGTGGAAGCATGAAGTGCTCCAAATTCTCCTGATAGCTAGCTGCATTGACCCTGCCCTTGATAAAACACAGTGGACCAACACCAGCAGCTGACATGGCACCCCAGACCATCACTGACTGTGGGTACTTGACACTGGACTTCAGGTATTTTGGCATTTCCTTCTCCCCAGTCTTCCTTCAGACTCTGGCACCTTGATTTCTGAATGACATGCAACCACTGAGCAACAGTCCAGTGCTGCTTCTCTGTAGTCCAGGTCAGGCGCTTCTGCTGCTGTTTCTGGTTCAAAAGTGGCTTGACCTGGGGAGTGCGGCACCTGTAGCCCATTTCCTGCACACGCCTGTGCACGGTGGCTCTGGATGTTTCTACTCCAGACTCAGTCCACTGCTTCCGCAGGTCCCCCAAGGTCTGGAATCGCTCCTTCTCCACAATCTTCATCAGGGTCCGGTCACATATTCTCATTGTGCAGTGTTTTTTGCCACACTTTTTCCTTCCCACAGACTTCTCACTGAGGTGCCTTGATACAGCACTCTGGGAACAGCCTATTTGTTCAGAAATGTCTTTCTGTGTCTCACCCTCTTGCTTGAGGGTGTCAATGAGGGCCTTCTGGACAGCAGTCAGGTCGGCAGTCTTACCCATGATTGCGGTTTTGAGTAATGAAACAGGCTGTGAGTTTTTAAAAGCCTCAGGAATCTTTTGCATGTGTTTAGAGTTAATTAGTTGATTCAGATGATTAGGTCAATAGCTCGTTTAGAGAACCTTTACGTGATATGCTGATTTATTGAGACAGGAATTTGGGGTTTTCATGAGCTGTATGCCAAAATCATCAGTATTTAAACAATAAAAGACCAGAAATATTTCAGTTGGTGTGCAATGAATCTAAAACATATGAAAGTTTAATTTTTATCATTACATTATGGAAAATAATGAACTTTATCACAATATGCTAATTTTTTGAGAAGGACCTGTATATATATATATATAAGACACAGAGAATATTACTTGCCTTACCTGATTAGAAAAATGAAAAAATAAATAAAAATATAACTAGGGAATCACTAAACCAATAAACTAAAAATAATCTAAGTTATAACACACTTTATGTGTCCTTTTTTAGTCATAAATTAATTTCCTCGCCACGGCCAAACCGTTCGAGATATCAAAAATCCGTCCGCAATTTAGCATCCTCAATGTCTTGACTTCATGCTGACCGAGTTTCGTGGTGTTTGGATTAATTCTCTAGAAGTATATCAAAAATAAAAGCATGCATTTTCCAAACAACCCATAATAGCTGATTTCCTGTTGAGCTGTCGTAAAACTTAGAGCACGAAAGTTGTTTGGCCCAATGAGATCTATATGTGTACCGAATTTCATATTATTACATGCAAGCATTTTTGATTTATGGGCCAAATTTTCAGACCAAGTTTATGAACCAAGTTAATTTATTAATAAAGTAATTATATAAAACTATTGTCAATGCACTTCAATCAAACTGGTTATATGCCTTAACTTTATTTTAAAATATATATATATATATATATATATATATATTTAAAAAATGCAAGGCTTAAGACATTTCTTTTCTTTTTTAATGCAGGCCAAACCACACAGCAGTGAAATGGTTAATCTAGCCCCCTCCCCCTGCACACACACACACACACACACACACACACACACACACACACACACACACACACACACACACACACACACACACACACACAGGCACAGGCACAGACGTAGGCTCAGAGAGAAATGACCACATTCAAACCAAAATATCTGACTTTCTTTTGGTCCCAGCTAATGACTGTAAATTAGAAAGTTATCCAGCTTGATGAGTACAATATACGTACTGAGTTTTGTTACTGTAGATAAAACTAACCCCCCCATTTTTGACTAAAGGTGGCGCTACTGAGCCCTCACCACGCCCGTTTCTGAAACATTGCACATGTCTACTGGCCAATAAATGTGATGTGTCTGTCGAGTTTCATGCAATTTCAAGTATGCTAAGAGTCTCAAAAGCATCAAACAAGAATTTGAAAGTTTGATTTGTTGTCACGGCAACAGTATCTAAGATATCAATAATCCTTTCACAGGCCTACATCTGGCGTGTGTTTACATTATACACATACAGTTTAAAGTAAATCGGGTAAAGAGGGTGATTTCAAAGCATTTTGAAAGTGACACACTTCCTGCTGCCAGTTGGTGGCGCTATAACTTTGACTCACAGTAGTCACATCCATGTGATCGGCCTCTTACAACGAACACACTGCTGAAGTTTCATCAAGATCAGTTAATGTATGCTGAAGTTATATCCCACTTTCTGTTTCACGCTTCTCGCCATGATTTCGTTTCCTCGCCACGGCCAAACCATTCGAGATATCAAAAATCCCCTGGCAATTTTTCATCCTCAATGTCTTGACTTCACGCTGACCGAGTTTCGTGGCATCTCGATCAATTCTCTAGGAGGAGTACTTTAAATTCCATTGCATGCGTTTTCCAAACAACCCATAATAGCCGACTTCCTGTTGGGCTGGCGTAAAACTTAGAGCACGAAAGTTGTTCGCCCCGATGAGATCTATAAGTGTACCGAGTTTCATATTATTACATGCAAGCGTGTTTGATTTATGGACCAAGTTTTCGGACCCCGTTCCAGGGGGCGCTGTTGAGCCCCCCTGCCACGCCCGGGTACTAGCTTCAGCCCTGCTCTGATGGCCGCGGGTTCTGACTCGTGTGCAAAGTTTCAAGAGTTTTCGAGCACGTTAAGGGCCCCAAAAGTGCCAAAAAGGTAGTAAAATAATAATTTTCGCCTTTTCAAGGCTTGGGCCCTAATTAGGGCCCAAGCCTTGAAAAGGCGAAGGCCCTATTGTTTTCCTTAGGATTATTTATTAGGGCCCAAGCCTTGAAAAGGCGAAGGCCCTATTGTTTTCCTTAGGATTATTTATTAGGGCCCAAGCCTTGAAAAGGCGAAGGCCCTATTGTTTTCCTTAGGATTATTTATTATTATTATTATTATTATTATTATTATTATTATTTATTATTATTATTATTATTATTATTATTATTATTATTATTATTATTATTATTTTACTACCTTTTGGGCACTTTTGGGGCCCTTAACGTGCTCGAAAACTCTTGAAACTTTGCACACGGGTCAGAACCTGCGGCCATCAGGGCCGGGCTGAAGATGGTACCCGGGCGTGGCAGGGTGGCTCGACAGCGCCCCCTGGAACGGGATTTGAAAACATGTCCGTATATCAAACACGCTTGCATGAATTAATCTGAAAATCGGTACACATATAGATCTCATCGTTTCATATATCCTTTGCACTCTTACTTTTTACGCCAGCCCAACAGGAAGTCGGCTATTATGGGTTGTTTGGAAACTCATGTTCAGGAATTTGATATACTCCTCCTAGGGAATTCACCCGATCGTCACCAAACTCGGTGTGCATGAAGTCAAGACATTGAGGATGAAAAATTGCCAGGGGATTTTTGATATCTCGAACGGTTTGGGCGTGGCGAGGAAACGAAATTATGGCGAATAATGGAAACAGGAAGTGTGTTATAACTTCTGCATACATTGACTGATCTTGATGAAACTTCAGCAGTGTGTTCGCTGTAAGAGGCCGATCATATGGATGTGACTATTGTGAGTCAAAGTTATAGCGCCACCAACTGGCAGCAGGAAGTGTGTCACTTTCAAAATGCTTTGAAATCACCCTCTTATTTTTACCCGATTTGCTTCAAACTTTATGTGTGTAATGTAAACACACGGCAGATTTAGACCTGTGAAAGGATTATTGAAATCTTAGATACTGTTGCCGTGGTAACGCATCAAACTTTAAGATTCTTTTTTGATGCTTTTGAGACCCTTAGCATACTTGAAATTGCATGAAACTCGACAGACACATCACATTTATTAGCCAGTAGACATGTGCAAAGTTTCAGAAACGGGCGTGGTGCCGGGGCTCAGTAGCGCCACCTTTTGACAAAAGAGGGGGATTTAGGTCTATACTTTTATCTACAATCTTAAAACTCAGCATGTATAATGTTCATATCGAGCTGGACAACTTTCTAATTTACACTTATTAGCTCAGACCAACAGGAAGTCAGATATTTTGGTTTGAATGTGGATATTTTGGAGAATTTTCTCTTCCCCTCTCTCTGACCCTACGTCTCTCTGTGTGTTTGAGGGGAGGGGGGTTTGTCTGCTGAGTGAGAATGCTTTTATTTTAGTTTTTCAAGGTTTTGGGGCCCTTAACGTGCTCGAAAACTCTTGAAACTTTGCACACAGGTCAGAACCCGCGGCCATCAGGACCGGGCCGAAGATGGTACCCGGGCGTGGCAGGGGGGGCTCGACAGCGCCCCCTGGAACGGGATTCGAACACTTGTCCATATATCAAACATGCTTACATGTAATAATATGAAACTCGGTACACTTATAGATCTCATCGGGCCGAACAACTTTCGTGCTCTAAGTTTTACGACAGCTCAACAGGAAGTCAGCTATTATGGGTTGTTTGGAAAATGCATGCTTTTATTTTTGATATACTTCTCCTAGAGAATTAATCCAAACACCACGAAACTCGGTCAGCGTGAAGTCAAGACATTGAGGATGCTAAATTGCGAACGGATTTTTGATATCTCGAACGGTTTGGCCGTGGCGAGGAAATGAATTTATGACTAAAAAAGGACACATAAAGTGTGTTATAACTTAGTTAATTTTACCTACAGTTACAAAACTCTGCGTGTATATTGTTCTCGTCAAGCCGAACAACTTTCTAATTTATTGTCATTAGCTCAGACCAACAGAAAGTCAGATATTGTAGTTTGAATGTGGATTCTGAGAATTTTCTCTCCCTCTCTCTGACAGAGAGAATGCACCCTGCCATTCTGTATGTGTGTGTGTGTGTGTGTGTGTGTGTGTGTGTGTGTGTGTGTGTGTGTGTGTGTGTGTGTCTGTGTGAGGAGGGGGAGGGGGTATCTTCGGGTGATAGTTTAAACACAAAGTCATTCTTGGGGCCATACTGCCCTCTTGTGTCCAAAATTGTATTTATACGCACTTTTATTCATTTATTACCTGTATTACGCACACACACAGTTCGATCGCACCCGCGCCTCTCTCTCTCTCTCTCACACACACACACACACAGATCGATCGCTCCCGCGCCTCTCTCTCTGTCTCACGCACACACACAGTTTGATCGCGCCCGCGCCTCTCTCTCTCCCACACACGCACACACACACACACAGTTCGATCGCGCCCGCGCCTCTCTCTCTCACACACACACACGCACACACACACACAGTTCGATCGCGCCCGCTCCTCTCTCTCTCTCTCTCTCTCTCTCTCTCTCTCTCTCTCTCTCTCTCTCTCTCTCTCTCTCTCTCTCTCTCTCTCTCTCTCTCTCTCTCTCTCTCTCTCTCTCTCTCTCTCTCTCTCTCTCTCTCTAATGTGCTATATTAGATCAATATGTTTTCCTTAAAAATTTTATTCTCTCTCCCACACACACACACAGTTCGATCGCGCCCCTTTCACACACACACACACGCACACACACACACACACAGTTCGATCGCGCCCGCGCCTCCGTCTCTCTCTCTTTAATGTGCTATATTAGATCAATGTTTTCCTTTCAATTATAAATCTGATGAGAATAAATGTAGTGTGCATAACATTTTTTTGTATAAAATAATACTTCCATTAAAAAAAACACATTTGATTTTCTATTTTAATCAATGTAGAATGTGTAACTTAAAAATAAACATATCAGTGCTCTGTTTGAGGACAAGAAATTAAAACCAATGCAATATGATGAATGTCCAAAAGATGGCACTCACAGACTGTTTTTAAACGAGGTTGAATAAATATTTTTTGCTTTTAAACTGTGTGTGTGGGTGTTGGTGTGTGTGGGTGAGATTTTGGTTGGGGGACAGTTGTAGGTTACAGTTTGAGTTTATAGTTTGACAAAAGCACTTTGTGTTTTATTGTGAGTGTACATAAATATAAGTAAACACTTTGTTACACAAAAACATACTCCGTCATTTTGTTCATCGAGGACGTAAATTCAAACTGCAGTTCAATCACACCCACACCTCACCCACACACACACACCAAACACACACACACACACACACACACACACACACACACACACACACACACACACACACACACACAGATATATTGGAACGTGAGTGAAGTACAAAGCCTATAATAAAGAATAGTTTAGCATCCAAATACATCACAAATGTTGAAACCGTTTGATTCTAATGAGAGAGTTACATGAGCCCAACACCACTTACTTTCACTTTCGCTTTACATTATTTCGGTTACTTCTTGTTTATAGTTTTTTAAATGTTTTGTTCTTTTCTGAATATCATTCAATTTAAACAATTGCTTGTGTAATATTTTGAGTGTATCATCAAATCAGAATAATTATCTTGGTTTCCCTGGTTATTTATTTTTATTTTTTCATTTTACTAAACAGGTAAGGCAAGTAATATTATCTGTGTCTTTATATATGTATATGTATGTATCTATCTATCTATCTATCTATCTATCTATCTATCTATCTATATATATGAATTATAAATAACTTATTTCTGTATAAAATAAAAATTTCCTAATAATCCACACCAACCAGAGCGCACTATTCCTACAACATCATCAGTGCTGAAGCGGAACTACCAGAGCCGTTCGGCAGATAGCGAGCAGATGCAGCATATGTGTTGTATCGAGGCAGGGTCAGGTCAGGGGAATCCATTTGCAGCTTTTTATTAAGAATGGTCAAGACAGGCAGGGTGAACAATGGCAAACAGGGCAGAACAGAAAAGGCAGAGACAAACCAGTTTGACAGGCAAAGGACAAAGACCTCCAGATAAATACTGGGCTTCTGGATTTACACATTTAAGTGCTGCAAAACATATTGACCTAAAAATTATTCTAAATTTAAATGATCTCATATATGTGGCTATTGTGGTTCACGATCATAGGCCCTGTCCCCAAATGGCACACTTCACACTTTGTGGTTGATATGTGCCCTCGATGTGCACTTTTGTAGAGCCCACACTGATGCAAGCTCTACATCACACTTCTTCTCAACAGTCAAAGCGGGGTTAAGTTTTTGCACGTCGTGCACAATAACCCTAAAGGCACCGGGGTGGCGGTGCCACCGGCTTGGGCCCGCAATCGCTGCTCGCAGCTATATTTATTATTATTATTATTATTTATTATTATTATTATTTTACTACCTTTTGGGCACTTTTGGGGCCCTTAACGTGCTCGAAAACTCTTGAAACTTTGCACACGGGTCAGAACCCGCGGCCATCAGGGCCGGGCTGAAGATGGTACCCGGGCGTGGCAGGGGGGCTCGACAGCGCCCCCTGGAACGGGATTTGAAAACATGTCCGTATATCAAACACGCTTGCATGAATTAATCTGAAAATCGATACACATATAGATCTCATCGTTTCATATATCCTTTGCACTCTTACTTTTTACGCCAGCCCAACAGGAAGTCGGCTATTATGGGTTGTTTGGAAACTCATGTTCAGGAATTTGATATACTCCTCCTAGGGAATTCACCCGATCGTCACCAAACTCGGTGTGCATGAAGTCAAGACATTGAGGATCAAAAATTGCCAGGGGATTTTTGATATCTCGAACGGTTTGGCCGTGGCGAGGAAACGAATTTATGGCGAATAATGGAAACAGGAAGTGTGTTATAACTTCTGCATACATTGACTGATCTTGATGAAACTTCAGCAGTGTGTTCGCTGTAAGAGGCCGATCACATGGATGTGACTATTGTGAGTCAAAGTTATAGCGCCACCAACTGGCAGCAGGAAGTGTGTCACTTTCAAAATGCTTTGAAATCACCCTCTTATTTTTACCCGATTTGCTTCAAACTTTATGTGTATAATGTAAACACACGGCAGATTTAGACCTGTGAAAGGATTATTGATATCTTAGATACTGTTGCCGTGGCAACGCATCAAACTTTAAGATTCTTTTTTGATGCTTTTGAGACTCTTAGCATACTTGAAATTGCATGAAACTCGATAGACACATCACATTTATTAGCCAGTAGACATGTGCAAAGTTTCAGAAACGGGCGTGGTGCCGGGGCTCAGTAGCGCCACCTTTTGACAAAAGAGGGGGAGTTAGGTCTATACTTTTATCTACAATCTTAAAACTCAGTATGTATAATGTTCATATCGAGCTGGACAACTTTCTAATTTACACGTATTAGCTCAGACCAACAGGAAGTCAGATATTTTGGTTTGAATGTGGATGTTTTGGAGAATTTTCTCTTCCTTTCTCTCTGACCCTACGTCTCTCTGTGTGTTTGAGGGGAGGGGGGTTTGTCTGCTGAGTGAGAATACTTTTATTTTAGTTTTTCAAGGTTTTGGGGCCCTTAACGTGCTCGAAAACTCTTGAAACTTTGCACACGGGTCAGAACCCGCGGCCATCAGGGCCGGGCTGAAGATGGTACCCGGGCGTGGCAGGGGGGCTCGACAGCGCCCCCTGGAACGGGATTCGAACACTTGTCCATATATCAAACATGCTTGCTTGTAATAATATGAAACTCGGTACACTTATAGATCTCATCGGGCCGAACAACTTTCGTGCTCTAAGTTTTACGACAGCTCAACAGGAAGTCAGCTATTATGGGTTGTTTGGAAAATGCATGCTTTTATTTTTGATATACTTCTCCTAGAGAATTAATCCAAACACCACAAAACTCGGTTAGCGTGAAGTCAAGACATTGAGGATGCTAAATTGCGAACGGATTTTTGATATCTCAAACGGTCTGGCCGTGGCGAGGAAATAAATTTATGACTAAAAAAGGACACATAAAGTGTGTTATAACTTAGTTAATTTTATCTACAGTTACAAAACTCTGCGTGTATATTGTTCTCGTCAAGCCGAACAACTTTCTAATTTATTGTCATTAGCTCAGACAAACAGAAAGTCAGATATTGTAGTTTGAATGTGGATTCTGAGAATTTTCTCTCCCTCTCTCTGACAGAGAGAATGCACCCTGGCATTCTGTATGTGTGTGTGTGTGTCTGTGTGAGGAGGGGGAGGGGGTATCTTCGGGTGATAGTTAAAACACAAAGTCATTCAAATTGTATTTATACGCACTTTTATTCATTTATTACCTGTATTACACACACACACACAGTTCGATCGCACCCGCGCCTCTCTCTCTCTCTCTCTCTCTCACACACACACACACACACACACACACACACACACACACACACACACACACACACACACACACACACACACACACACACACACACACACACACACAGTTCGATCGCTCCCGCGCCTCTCTCTCTGTCTCACGCACACGCACAGTTTGATCGAGTCCGCGCCTCTCTCTCTCCCACACACGCACACACACACACACAGTTCGATCGCGCCCGCGCCTCTCTCTCACACACACACGCACACACACACACACACAGTTCGATCGCGCCCGCGCCTCTCTCTCTCTCTCTCTCTGTCTCTCTCTCTCTCTCTCTCTGTCTCTCCCTCTCCCTCTCTCTCTCTCTCTCTCTCTCTCTCTCTCTCTCTCTCTCTCTCCAATGTGCTATATTAGATCAATAATGTGCTATATTAGATCAATTTGTTTTCCTTAAAAATTTTATTCTCTCTCCCACACACACACACGCACACACACACACACACAGTTCAATCGCGCCCGCTCCTCCGTCTCTCTCTCTTTAATGTGCTATATTAGATCAATGTTTTCCTTAAAAAAATTTTGCACACTACATTAATTCTCATCACATTTATAAATTATTGTATAAAATAATACTACCATTAAAAAAAACACATTTGATTTTCTATTTTAATCAATGTAGAATGTGTAACTTAAAAATAAACAGAATAGTGCTCTGTTTGAGGACAAGAAATTAAAACCAATGCAATATGATGAATGTCCAAAAGATGGCACTCACAGACTGTTTTTAAACGAGGTTGGATAAATATTTTTTGCTTTTAAACTGTGTTTGTGGGTGTTGGTGTGTGTGGGTGAGATTTTGGTTGGGGGACAGTTGTAGGTTACAGTTTGAGTTTATAGTTTGACAAAAGCACTTTGTGTTTTATTGTGAGTGTACATACATATAAATAAACACTTTGCAGTTTGAATTTACGTCCTCGATGAACAAAATGACGGAGTATGTTTTTATGTGTAACAGTTCAATCGCACCCACACCTCAACCACACACACACACACACACACACACACACACACACACACACACATACACACACACACACTCACACACATATTGGAACGTGAGTGAAGTACAAAGCCTATAATAAAGAAAAAATTAGCATCCAAATACATCACAAATGTTGAAACAGTTTGATTCTAATGAGAGAGTTACGTGAGCCCAACACCACTTACTTTGACTTTCGCTTTAGATTATTTCGGTTACTTCTTGTTTATAGTTTTTTAAAATTCTTGTTCTGTTCTGAATATCATTACATTTAAACGATTGCTTGTGTAATATTTTGAGTGTATCATCAAATCAGAATAATTATCTCGGTTTCCCTAGTTATTTATTTTTATTTTTTCATTTTACTAAACAGGTAAGGCAAGTAATATTCTCTGTGTCTTTATATATGTATATCTATCTATCTATCTATCTATCTATCTATCTATCTATATATATATATATATATATATATATATGAATTATAAATAACTTATTTCTGTATAAAATAAAAATTCCCGAATAATCCAGACCAATCAGAGCGCACTATTCCTACAACATCATCAGTGCTGAAGCGGATCTACCAGAGCCGTTCGGCAGATAGCGAGCAGATGCAGCATATGTGTTGTATCGAGGCAGGGTCAGGTCAGGGGAATCCATTTGCAGCTTTTTATTAAGAATGGTCAAGACAGGCAGGGTGAACTATGGCAAACAGGACAGAACAGAAAAAGCAGAGACAAACTTGGTTGACAGGCAAAGGACAAAGACCTCCAGATAAATACTGGGCTTCTGGATTTACACATTTAAGTGCTGCAAAACATATTGACCTAAAAATTATTCTAATTTTAAATGATCTCATATATGTGGCTATTGTGGTTCACGATCATAGGCCCTGTCCCCAAATGGCACACTTCATATGAATTTTCGGTCTTGTGTACTTATTTCATGTGTCTGTTAAATCCATGAGACCGTAGGCTGTCTCATTTTTCAATTTGGGTTCAGAAGGTTGCTCACGCATACTTTGTGGTTTATATGTGCCCTGGATACGCACTTTTGCAGAGGCCACACTGATGCGAGCTCTACAGCACACTTCTATTCAACAGTCAAAGCGGGGTTACGTTTTTGCACGTCGTGCACAATAACCCTAAAGGCACCGGGGCGGCGGTGCCACCGGCTTGGGCCCGCAATCGCTGCTCGCAGCTATATTTATTATTATTATTATTATTATTTTACTACCTTTTGGGCACTTTTGGGGCCCTTAACGTGCTCGAAAACTCTTGAAACTTTGCACACGGGTCAGAACCTGCGGCCATCAGGGCCGGGCTGAAGATGGTACCCGGGCGTGGCAGGGTGGCTCGACAGCGCCCCCTGGAACGGGATTTGAAAACATGTCCGTATATCAAACACGCTTGCATGAATTAATCTGAAAATCGGTACACATATAGATCTCATCGTTTCATATATCCTTTGCACTCTTACTTTTTACGCCAGCCCAACAGGAAGTCGGCTATTATGGGTTGTTTGGAAACTCATGTTCAGGAATTTGATATACTCCTCCTAGGGAATTCACCCGATCGTCACCAAACTCGGTGTGCATGAAGTCAAGACATTGAGGATGAAAAATTGCCAGGGGATTTTTGATATCTCGAACGGTTTGGGCGTGGCGAGGAAACGAAATTATGGCGAATAATGGAAACAGGAAGTGTGTTATAACTTCTGCATACATTGACTGATCTTGATGAAACTTCAGCAGTGTGTTCGCTGTAAGAGGCCGATCATATGGATGTGACTATTGTGAGTCAAAGTTATAGCGCCACCAACTGGCAGCAGGAAGTGTGTCACTTTCAAAATGCTTTGAAATCACCCTCTTATTTTTACCCGATTTGCTTCAAACTTTATGTGTGTAATGTAAACACACGGCAGATTTAGACCTGTGAAAGGATTATTGAAATCTTAGATACTGTTGCCGTGGTAACGCATCAAACTTTAAGATTCTTTTTTGATGCTTTTGAGACCCTTAGCATACTTGAAATTGCATGAAACTCGACAGACACATCACATTTATTAGCCAGTAGACATGTGCAAAGTTTCAGAAACGGGCGTGGTGCCGGGGCTCAGTAGCGCCACCTTTTGACAAAAGAGGGGGATTTAGGTCTATACTTTTATCTACAATCTTAAAACTCAGCATGTATAATGTTCATATCGAGCTGGACAACTTTCTAATTTACACTTATTAGCTCAGACCAACAGGAAGTCAGATATTTTGGTTTGAATGTGGATATTTTGGAGAATTTTCTCTTCCCCTCTCTCTGACCCTACGTCTCTCTGTGTGTTTGAGGGGAGGGGGGTTTGTCTGCTGAGTGAGAATGCTTTTATTTTAGTTTTTCAAGGTTTTGGGGCCCTTAACGTGCTCGAAAACTCTTGAAACTTTGCACACAGGTCAGAACCCGCGGCCATCAGGACCGGGCCGAAGATGGTACCCGGGCGTGGCAGGGGGGGCTCGACAGCGCCCCCTGGAACGGGATTCGAACACTTGTCCATATATCAAACATGCTTACATGTAATAATATGAAACTCGGTACACTTATAGATCTCATCGGGCCGAACAACTTTCGTGCTCTAAGTTTTACGACAGCTCAACAGGAAGTCAGCTATTATGGGTTGTTTGGAAAATGCATGCTTTTATTTTTGATATACTTCTCCTAGAGAATTAATCCAAACACCACGAAACTCGGTCAGCGTGAAGTCAAGACATTGAGGATGCTAAATTGCGAACGGATTTTTGATATCTCGAACGGTTTGGCCGTGGCGAGGAAATGAATTTATGACTAAAAAAGGACACATAAAGTGTGTTATAACTTAGTTAATTTTACCTACAGTTACAAAACTCTGCGTGTATATTGTTCTCGTCAAGCCGAACAACTTTCTAATTTATTGTCATTAGCTCAGACCAACAGAAAGTCAGATATTGTAGTTTGAATGTGGATTCTGAGAATTTTCTCTCCCTCTCTCTGACAGAGAGAATGCACCCTGCCATTCTGTATGTGTGTGTGTGTGTGTGTGTGTGTGTGTGTGTGTGTGTGTGTGTGTGTGTGTGTGTGTGTCTGTGTGAGGAGGGGGAGGGGGTATCTTCGGGTGATAGTTTAAACACAAAGTCATTCTTGGGGCCATACTGCCCTCTTGTGTCCAAAATTGTATTTATACGCACTTTTATTCATTTATTACCTGTATTACGCACACACACAGTTCGATCGCACCCGCGCCTCTCTCTCTCTCTCTCACACACACACACACACAGTTCGATCGCTCCCGCGCCTCTCTCTCTGTCTCACGCACACACACAGTTTGATCGCGCCCGCGCCTCTCTCTCTCACACACACGCACACACACACACACAGTTCGATCGCGCCCGCGCCTCTCTCTCTCACACACACACACTCACACACACACACAGTTCGATCGCGCCCGCTCCTCTCTCTCTCTCTCTCTCTCTCTCTCTCTCTCTCTCTCTCTCTCTCTCTCTCTCTCTCTCTCTCTCTCTCTCTCTCTCTCTCTCTCTCTCTCTCTCTCTCTCTCTCTCTCTCTCTCTCTCTAATGTGCTATATTAGATCAATATGTTTTCCTTAAAAATTTTATTCTCTCTCCCACACACACACACAGTTCGATCGCGCCCCTTTCACACACACACACACGCACACACACACACACACAGTTCGATCGCGCCCGCGCCTCCGTCTCTCTCTCTCTAATGTGCTATATTAGATCAATGTTTTCCTTTCAATTATAAATCTGATGAGAATAAATGTAGTGTGCATAACATTTTTTTGTATAAAATAATACTTCCATTAAAAAAAACACATTTGATTTTCTATTTTAATCAATGTAGAATGTGTAACTTAAAAATAAACATATCAGTGCTCTGTTTGAGGACAAGAAATTAAAACCAATGCAATATGATGAATGTCCAAAAGATGGCACTCACAGACTGTTTTTAAACGAGGTTGAATAAATATTTTTTGCTTTTAAACTGTGTGTGTGGGTGTTGGTGTGTGTGGGTGAGATTTTGGTTGGGGGACAGTTGTAGGTTACAGTTTGAGTTTATAGTTTGACAAAAGCACTTTGTGTTTTATTGTGAGTGTACATAAATATAAGTAAACACTTTGTTACACAAAAACATACTCCGTCATTTTGTTCATCGAGGACGTAAATTCAAACTGCAGTTCAATCACACCCACACCTCACCCACACACACACACCAAACACACACACACACACACACACACACACACACACACACACACACACACACACACACACACACACACAGATATATTGGAACGTGAGTGAAGTACAAAGCCTATAATAAAGAATAGTTTAGCATCCAAATACATCACAAATGTTGAAACCGTTTGATTCTAATGAGAGAGTTACATGAGCCCAACACCACTTACTTTCACTTTCGCTTTACATTATTTCGGTTACTTCTTGTTTATAGTTTTTTAAATGTTTTGTTCTTTTCTGAATATCATTCAATTTAAACAATTGCTTGTGTAATATTTTGAGTGTATCATCAAATCAGAATAATTATCTTGGTTTCCCTGGTTATTTATTTTTATTTTTTCATTTTACTAAACAGGTAAGGCAAGTAATATTATCTGTGTCTTTATATATGTATATGTATGTATCTATCTATCTATCTATCTATCTATCTATCTATCTATCTATATATATGAATTATAAATAACTTATTTCTGTATAAAATAAAAATTTCCTAATAATCCACACCAACCAGAGCGCACTATTCCTACAACATCATCAGTGCTGAAGCGGAACTACCAGAGCCGTTCGGCAGATAGCGAGCAGATGCAGCATATGTGTTGTATCGAGGCAGGGTCAGGTCAGGGGAATCCATTTGCAGCTTTTTATTAAGAATGGTCAAGACAGGCAGGGTGAACAATGGCAAACAGGGCAGAACAGAAAAGGCAGAGACAAACCAGTTTGACAGGCAAAGGACAAAGACCTCCAGATAAATACTGGGCTTCTGGATTTACACATTTAAGTGCTGCAAAACATATTGACCTAAAAATTATTCTAAATTTAAATGATCTCATATATGTGGCTATTGTGGTTCACGATCATAGGCCCTGTCCCCAAATGGCACACTTCACACTTTGTGGTTGATATGTGCCCTCGATGTGCACTTTTGTAGAGCCCACACTGATGCAAGCTCTACATCACACTTCTTCTCAACAGTCAAAGCGGGGTTAAGTTTTTGCACGTCGTGCACAATAACCCTAAAGGCACCGGGGTGGCGGTGCCACCGGCTTGGGCCCGCAATCGCTGCTCGCAGCTATATTTATTATTATTATTATTATTTATTATTATTATTATTTTACTACCTTTTGGGCACTTTTGGGGCCCTTAACGTGCTCGAAAACTCTTGAAACTTTGCACACGGGTCAGAACCCGCGGCCATCAGGGCCGGGCTGAAGATGGTACCCGGGCGTGGCAGGGGGGCTCGACAGCGCCCCCTGGAACGGGATTTGAAAACATGTCCGTATATCAAACACGCTTGCATGAATTAATCTGAAAATCGATACACATATAGATCTCATCGTTTCATATATCCTTTGCACTCTTACTTTTTACGCCAGCCCAACAGGAAGTCGGCTATTATGGGTTGTTTGGAAACTCATGTTCAGGAATTTGATATACTCCTCCTAGGGAATTCACCCGATCGTCACCAAACTCGGTGTGCATGAAGTCAAGACATTGAGGATCAAAAATTGCCAGGGGATTTTTGATATCTCGAACGGTTTGGCCGTGGCGAGGAAACGAATTTATGGCGAATAATGGAAACAGGAAGTGTGTTATAACTTCTGCATACATTGACTGATCTTGATGAAACTTCAGCAGTGTGTTCGCTGTAAGAGGCCGATCACATGGATGTGACTATTGTGAGTCAAAGTTATAGCGCCACCAACTGGCAGCAGGAAGTGTGTCACTTTCAAAATGCTTTGAAATCACCCTCTTATTTTTACCCGATTTGCTTCAAACTTTATGTGTATAATGTAAACACACGGCAGATTTAGACCTGTGAAAGGATTATTGATATCTTAGATACTGTTGCCGTGGCAACGCATCAAACTTTAAGATTCTTTTTTGATGCTTTTGAGACTCTTAGCATACTTGAAATTGCATGAAACTCGATAGACACATCACATTTATTAGCCAGTAGACATGTGCAAAGTTTCAGAAACGGGCGTGGTGCCGGGGCTCAGTAGCGCCACCTTTTGACAAAAGAGGGGGAGTTAGGTCTATACTTTTATCTACAATCTTAAAACTCAGTATGTATAATGTTCATATCGAGCTGGACAACTTTCTAATTTACACGTATTAGCTCAGACCAACAGGAAGTCAGATATTTTGGTTTGAATGTGGATGTTTTGGAGAATTTTCTCTTCCTTTCTCTCTGACCCTACGTCTCTCTGTGTGTTTGAGGGGAGGGGGGTTTGTCTGCTGAGTGAGAATACTTTTATTTTAGTTTTTCAAGGTTTTGGGGCCCTTAACGTGCTCGAAAACTCTTGAAACTTTGCACACGGGTCAGAACCCGCGGCCATCAGGGCCGGGCTGAAGATGGTACCCGGGCGTGGCAGGGGGGCTCGACAGCGCCCCCTGGAACGGGATTCGAACACTTGTCCATATATCAAACATGCTTGCTTGTAATAATATGAAACTCGGTACACTTATAGATCTCATCGGGCCGAACAACTTTCGTGCTCTAAGTTTTACGACAGCTCAACAGGAAGTCAGCTATTATGGGTTGTTTGGAAAATGCATGCTTTTATTTTTGATATACTTCTCCTAGAGAATTAATCCAAACACCACAAAACTCGGTTAGCGTGAAGTCAAGACATTGAGGATGCTAAATTGCGAACGGATTTTTGATATCTCAAACGGTCTGGCCGTGGCGAGGAAATAAATTTATGACTAAAAAAGGACACATAAAGTGTGTTATAACTTAGTTAATTTTATCTACAGTTACAAAACTCTGCGTGTATATTGTTCTCGTCAAGCCGAACAACTTTCTAATTTATTGTCATTAGCTCAGACAAACAGAAAGTCAGATATTGTAGTTTGAATGTGGATTCTGAGAATTTTCTCTCCCTCTCTCTGACAGAGAGAATGCACCCTGGCATTCTGTATGTGTGTGTGTGTGTCTGTGTGAGGAGGGGGAGGGGGTATCTTCGGGTGATAGTTAAAACACAAAGTCATTCAAATTGTATTTATACGCACTTTTATTCATTTATTACCTGTATTACACACACACACACAGTTCGATCGCACCCGCGCCTCTCTCTCTCTCTCTCTCTCTCACACACACACACACACACACACACACACACACACACACACACACACACACACACACACACACACACACACACACACACACACACACACACACAGTTCGATCGCTCCCGCGCCTCTCTCTCTGTCTCACGCACACGCACAGTTTGATCGAGTCCGCGCCTCTCTCTCTCCCACACACGCACACACACACACACAGTTCGATCGCGCCCGCGCCTCTCTCTCACACACACACGCACACACACACACACACAGTTCGATCGCGCCCGCGCCTCTCTCTCTCTCTCTCTCTGTCTCTCTCTCTCTCTCTCTCTGTCTCTCCCTCTCCCTCTCTCTCTCTCTCTCTCTCTCTCTCTCTCTCTCTCTCTCTCTCCAATGTGCTATATTAGATCAATAATGTGCTATATTAGATCAATTTGTTTTCCTTAAAAATTTTATTCTCTCTCCCACACACACACACGCACACACACACACACACAGTTCAATCGCGCCCGCTCCTCCGTCTCTCTCTCTTTAATGTGCTATATTAGATCAATGTTTTCCTTAAAAAAATTTTGCACACTACATTAATTCTCATCACATTTATAAATTATTGTATAAAATAATACTACCATTAAAAAAAACACATTTGATTTTCTATTTTAATCAATGTAGAATGTGTAACTTAAAAATAAACAGAATAGTGCTCTGTTTGAGGACAAGAAATTAAAACCAATGCAATATGATGAATGTCCAAAAGATGGCACTCACAGACTGTTTTTAAACGAGGTTGGATAAATATTTTTTGCTTTTAAACTGTGTTTGTGGGTGTTGGTGTGTGTGGGTGAGATTTTGGTTGGGGGACAGTTGTAGGTTACAGTTTGAGTTTATAGTTTGACAAAAGCACTTTGTGTTTTATTGTGAGTGTACATACATATAAATAAACACTTTGCAGTTTGAATTTACGTCCTCGATGAACAAAATGACGGAGTATGTTTTTATGTGTAACAGTTCAATCGCACCCACACCTCAACCACACACACACACACACACACACACACACACACACACACACACACACACACACACACACTCACACACATATTGGAACGTGAGTGAAGTACAAAGCCTATAATAAAGAAAAAATTAGCATCCAAATACATCACAAATGTTGAAACAGTTTGATTCTAATGAGAGAGTTACGTGAGCCCAACACCACTTACTTTGACTTTCGCTTTAGATTATTTCGGTTACTTCTTGTTTATAGTTTTTTAAAATTCTTGTTCTGTTCTGAATATCATTACATTTAAACGATTGCTTGTGTAATATTTTGAGTGTATCATCAAATCAGAATAATTATCTCGGTTTCCCTAGTTATTTATTTTTATTTTTTCATTTTACTAAACAGGTAAGGCAAGTAATATTCTCTGTGTCTTTATATATGTATATCTATCTATCTATCTATCTATCTATCTATCTATCTATCTATCTATATATATATATATATATATATATATATGAATTATAAATAACTTATTTCTGTATAAAATAAAAATTCCCGAATAATCCAGACCAATCAGAGCGCACTATTCCTACAACATCATCAGTGCTGAAGCGGATCTACCAGAGCCGTTCGGCAGATAGCGAGCAGATGCAGCATGTGTGTTGTATCGAGGCAGGGTCAGGTCAGGGGAATCCATTTGCAGCTTTTTATTAAGAATGGTCAAGACAGGCAGGGTGAACTATGGCAAACAGGACAGAACAGAAAAAGCAGAGACAAACTTGGTTGACAGGCAAAGGACAAAGACCTCCAGATAAATACTGGGCTTCTGGATTTACACATTTAAGTGCTGCAAAACATATTGACCTAAAAATTATTCTAATTTTAAATGATCTCATATATGTGGCTATTGTGGTTCACGATCATAGGCCCTGTCCCCAAATGGCACACTTCATATGAATTTTCGGTCTTGTGTACTTATTTCATGTGTCTGTTAAATCCATGAGACCGTAGGCTGTCTCATTTTTCAATTTGGGTTCAGAAGGTTGCTCACGCATACTTTGTGGTTTATATGTGCCCTGGATACGCACTTTTGCAGAGGCCACACTGATGCGAGCTCTACAGCACACTTCTATTCAACAGTCAAAGCGGGGTTACGTTTTTGCACGTCGTGCACAATAACCCTAAAGGCACCGGGGCGGCGGTGCCACCGGCTTGGGCCCGCAATCGCTGCTCGCAGCTATATTTATTATTATTATTATTATTATTTTACTACCTTTTGGGCACTTTTGGGGGCCTTAACGTGCTCAAAAACTCTTGAAACTTTGCACACGGGTCAGAACCCGCGGCCATCAGGGCCGGGTTGAAGATGGTACCCGGGCGTGGCAGGGGGGCTCGACAGCGCCCCCTGGAACGGGATTTGAAAACATGTTCGTATATCAAACACGCTTGCATGAATTAATCTGAAAATCGGTACACATATAGATCTCATCGTTTCATATATCCTTTGCACTCTTACTTTTTACGCCAGCCCAACAGGAAGTCGGCTATTATGGGTTGTTTGGAAACTCATGTTCAGGAATTCGATATACTCCTCCTAGGGAATTCACCCGATCGTCACCAAACTCGGTGTGCATGAAGTCAAGACATTGAGGATGAAAAATTGCCAGGGGATTTTTGATATCTCGAACGGTTTGGCCGTGGTGAGGAAACGAATTTATGGCGAATAATGGAAACAGGAAGTGTGTTATAACTTCTGCATACATTGACTGATCTTGATGAAAGTTCAGCAGTGTGTTCGCTGTAAGAGGCCGATCACATGGATGTGACTATTGTGAGTCAAAGTTATAGCGCCACCAACTGGCAGCAGGAAGTGTGTCACTTTCAAAATGCTTTAAAATCACCCTCTTATTTTTACCCGATTTGCTTCAAACTTTATGTGTATAATGTAAACACACGGCAGATTTAGACCTGTGAAAGGATTATTGATATCTTAGATACTGTTGCCGTGGCAACGCATCAAACTTTAAGATTCTTTTTTGATGCTTTTGAGACTCTTAGCATACTTGAAATTGCATGAAACTCGATAGACACATCACATTTATTAGCCAGTAGACATGTGCAAAGTTTCAGAAACGGGCGTGGTGCCGGGGCTCAGTAGCGCCACCTTTTGACAAAAGAGGGGGATTTAGGTCTATACTTTTATCTACAATCTTAAAACTCAGTATGTATAATGTTCATATCGAGCTGGACAACTTTCTAATTTACACTTATTAGCTCAGACCAACAGGAAGTCAGATATTTTGGTTTGAATGTGGATGTTTTGGAGAATTTTCTCTTCCTCTCTCTCTGACCCTACGTCTCTCCGTGTGTTTGAGGGGAGGGGGGTTTGTCTGCTGAGTGAGAATGCTTTTATTTTAGTTTTTCAAGGTTTTGGGGCCCTTAACGTGCTCGAAAACTCTTGAAACTTTGCACACAGGTCAGAACCCGCGGCCATCAGGGCCGGGCTGAAGATGGTACCCGGGCGTGGCAGGGGGGCTCGACAGCGCCCCCTGGAACGGGATTCGAACACTTGTCCATATATCAAACATGCTTGCTTGTAATAATATGAAACTCGGTACACTTTTAGATCTCATCGGGCCGAACAACTTTCTTACAGAAATTCTCCTTTTGCACATTATTATGCCAATGCACAGTTCACAGCTAAACTTGCCTACCTCTGATGACCATTCTTAATAAAAAGCTGCAAATGGATTCCCCTGGCCTGACCCTGCCTCGATACAACACATATGCTGCATCTGCTCGCTATCTGCCGAACGCCTCTGGTAGTTCCGCTTCAGCACTGATGATGTTGTAGGAATAGTGCGCTCTGATTGGTCTGGATTATTAGGAAATTTTTATTTTATACAGAAATAAGTTATTTATAATTCATATATATATATATATATATATATATATATAGATAGATAGATAGATAGATAGATAGATATACATATATAAAGACACAGAGAATATTACTTGCCTTACCTGTTTAGTAAAATGAAAAAATAAAAATAAATAACTAGGGAAACCGAGATAATTATTCTGATTTGATGATACACTCAAAATATTACACAAGCAATTGTTTCAATTTAATGATATTCAGAACAGAACAAGAATTTTAAAAAACTATAAACAAGAAGTAACCGAAATAATGTAAAGCGAAAGTGAAAGTAAGTGGTGTTGGTCTCACGTAACTCTCTCATTAGAATCAAACTGTTTCAACATTTGTGATGTATTTGGATGCTAAACTATTCTTTATTATAGGCTTTGTACTTCACTCACGTTCCAATATGTGTGTGTGTGTGTGTGTGTGTGTGTGTGTGTGTGTGTGTGTGTGTGTGTGTGTGTGTGTGTGTGTGTGTGTGTGTGTGTGTGTGTGTGGGTGAGGTGTGGGTGCGATTGAACTGTTACACAAAAACATACTCCGTCATTTTGTTCATCGAGGGTGTAAATTCAAACTGCAAAGTGTTTACTTATATTTATGTACACTCACAATAAAACACAAAGAGCTTTTGTCAAACTATAAACTCAAACTGTAACCTACAACTGTCCCCCATCCAAAATCTCACCCACACACACCAACACCCACACACACAGTTTAAAAGCAAAAAATATTTATCCAACCTCGTTTAAAAACAGTCTGTGACTGCCATCTTTTGGACATTCATCATATTGCATTGGTTTTAATTTCTTGTCCTCAAACAGAGCACTAATCTGTTTATTTTTAAGTTACACATTCTACATTGATTAAAATAGAAAATCAAATGTGTTTTTTTTAACGGTAGTATTATTTTATACAATAATTTATAAATCTGATGAGAATAAATGTAGTGTGCATGAAATTAAGAAAAACATTGATTTAATATAGCACATTAGAGAGAGAGAGACGGAGGCGCGGGCGCGATCGAACTGTGTGTGTGTGTGCGTGTTTGTGTGTTAAAGGGGCGCGGAGAGAGAGACAGAGAGAGAGAGAGAGAGAGAGAGAGAGAGAGAGAGAGAGAGAGAGAGAGAGAGAGAGAGAGAGAGAGAGAGAGAGAGAGAGAGAGAGAGGCGCGGGCGCGATCGAACTGTGTGTGTGTGTGCGCATGTGTGTGTGTGAGAGAGAGAGGCGCGGGCGCGATCAAACTGTGTGTGTGCGTGAGACAGAGAGAGAGAGGCGGGAGCGATCGAACTGTGTGTGTGTGTGTGTGAGTGAGAGAGAGAGAGAGAGAGAGAGAGAGAGAGAGAGAGAGAGAGGCGCGGGTGCGATCGAACTGTGTGTGTGCGTAATACAGGTAATAAATGAATAAAAGTGCGTATAAATACAATTTTGGACACAAGAGGGCAGTATGGCCCCATGAATGACTTTGTGTTTAAACTATCACCCGAGGATACCCCCTCCCCCTCCCCCTCCTCACACAGACACACACACACACACACATACAGAATGCCAGGGTGCATTCTCTCTGTCAGAGAGAGGGACAGAAAATTCTCAGAATCCACATTCAAACTACAATATCTGACTTTCTGTTGGTCTGAGCTAATGACAATAAATTAGAAAGTTGTTCGGCTTGACGAGAACAATATACACGCAGAGTTTTGTAACTGTAGATAAAATTAACTAAGTTATAACACACTTTATGTGTCCTTTTTTAGTCATAAATTCATTTCCTCGCCACGGCCAAACCGTTCGAGATATCAAAAATCCGTTCGCAATTTAGCATCCTCAATGTCTTGACTTCACGCTAACCGAGATTTGTGGTGTTTGGATTAATTCTCTAGGAGAAGTATATCAAAAATAAAAGCATGCATTTTCCAAACAACCCATAATAGCTGACTTCCTGTTGAGCTGTCGTAAAACTTAGAGCACGAAAGTTGTTCGGCCCGATGAGATCTATAAGTGTACCGAGTTTCATATTATTACAAGCAAGCATGTTTGATATATGGACAAGTGTTCGAATCCCGTTCCAGGGGGCGCTGTCGAGCCCCCCTGCCACGCCCGGGTACCATCTTCAGCCCGGCCCTGATGGCCGCGGGTTCTGACCTGTGTGCAAAGTTTCAAGAGTTTTCGAGCACGTTAAGGGCCCCAAAACCTTGAAAAACTAAAATAAAAGCATTCTCACTCAGCAGACAAACCCCCCTCCCCTCAAACACACGGAGAGACGTAGGGTCAGAGAGAGGGGAAGAGAAAATTCTCCAAAACATCCACATTCAAACCAAAATATCTGACTTCCTGTTGGTCTGAGCTAATAAGTGTAAATTAGAAAGTTGTCCAGCTCGATATGAACATTATACATACTGAGTTTTAAGATTGTAGATAAAAGTATAGACCTAACTCCCCCTCTTTTGTCAAAAGGTGGCGCTACTGAGCCCCGGCACCACGCCCGTTTCTGAAACTTTGCACATGTCTACTGGCTAATAAATGTGATGTGTCTATCGAGTTTCATGCAATTTCAAGTATGCTAAGAGTCTCAAAAGCATCAAAAAAGAATCTTAAAGTTTGATGCGTTACCACGGCAACAGTATCTAAGATATCAATAATCCTTTCACAGGTCTAAATCTGCCGCGTGTTTACATTATACACATAAAGTTTGAAGCAAATCGGGTAAAAATAAGAGGGTGATTTCAAAGCATTTTGAAAGTGACACACTTCCTGCTGCCAGTTGGTGGCGCTATAACTTTGACTCACAATAGTCACATCCATGTGATCGGCCTCTTACAGCGAACACACTGCTGAAGTTTCATCAAGATCAGTCAATGTATGCAGAAGTTATAACACACTTCCTTTTTCCATTATTCGCCATAAATTCGTTTCCTCGCCACGGCCAAACCGTTCGAGATATCAAAAATCCCCTGGCAATTTTTCATCCTCAATGTCTTGACTTCATGCACACCGAGTTTGGTGACGATCGGGTGAATTCCCTAGGAGGAGTATATCGAATTCCTGAACATGAGTTTCCAAACAACCCATAATAGCCGACTTCCTGTTGGGCTGGCGTAAAAAGTAAGAGTGCAAAGGATATATGAAACGATGAGATCTATATGTGTACCGATTTTCAGATTAATTCATGCAAGCGTGTTTGATATACGGACATGTTTTCAAATCCCGTTCCAGGGGGCGCTGTCGAGCCCCCCTGCCACGCCCGGGTACCATCTTCAACCCGGCCCTGATGGCCGCGGGTTCTGACCCGTGTGCAAAGTTTCAAGAGTTTTCGAGCACGTTAAGGCCCCCAAAAGTGCCCAAAAGGTAGTAAAATAATAATAATAATAATAATAATAATAATAATAATAATAAATAATCCTAAGGAAAACAATAGGGCCTTCGCCTTTTCAAGGCTTGGGCCCTAATAATAATAATAATAAAATATAGCTGCGAGCAGCGATTGCGGGCCCAAGCCGGTGGCACCGCCGCCCCGGTGCCTTTAGGGTTATTGTGCACGACGTGCAAAAACTTAACCCCGCTTTGACTGTTGAAAAGAAGTGTGCTGTAGAGCAGCATCAGTGTGGCCTCTGCAAAAGTGCACATCGAGGGCACATATCAACCACAAAGTATGCGTGAGCAACCTTCTGAAACCTAAAATGAAAAATGAGACAGCCTATGGTCTCATTGATTTAACAGACACATGAAATAAGTACACAAGACCGAAAATTCATATGAAGTGTGCCATTTGGGGACAGGGCCTATGATCGTGAACCACAATAGCCACATATATGAGATCATTTAAATTTAGAATAATTTTTAGGTCAATATGTTTTGCAGCACTTAAATGTGTAAATCCAGAAGCCCAGTATTTATCTGGAGGTCTTTGTCCTTTGCCTGTCAACCAAGTTTGTCTCTACCTTTTCTGTTCTGCCCTGTTTGCCATTGTTCACCCTGCCTGTCTTGACCATTCTTAATAAAAAGCTGCAAATGGATTCCCCTGGCCTGACCCTGCCTCGATACAACACATATGCTGCATCTGCTCGCTATCTGCCGAACGGCTCTGTTAGTTCCGCTTCAGCACTGATGATGTTGTAGGAATAGTGCGCTCTGGTTGGTCTGGATTATTAGGAAATTTTTATTTTATACAGAAATAAGTTATTTATAATTCATATATATAGATGTATATATATATATATATATATATATATATATATATATATATATAAAGACACAAAGAATATTACTTGCCTTACCTGTTTAGTAAAATGAAAAAATAAAAATAAATAACTAGGGAAACCGAGATAATTATTCTGATTTGATGATACACTCAAAATATTACACAAGCAATTGTTTAAATTTAATGATATTCAGAACAGAACAAAAAATTTAAAAAAACTATAAACAAGAAGTAACCGAAATAATGTAAAGCGAAAGTGAAAGTAAGTGGTGTTGGGCTCATGTAACTCTCTCATTAGAATCAAACTGTTTCAACATTTGTGATGTATTTGGATGCTAAACTATTCTTTATTATAGGCTTTGTACTTCACTCACGTTCCAATATATCTGTGTGTGTGTGTGTGTGTGTGTTTGGTGTGTGTGTGTGTGTGTGTGTTTGGTGTGTGTGTGTGGGTGAGGTGTGGGTGTGATTGAACTGCAGTTTGAATTTACGTCCTCGATGAACAAAATGACGGAGTATGTTTTTGTGTAACAAAGTGTTTACTTATATTTATGTACACTCACAATAAAACACAAAGTGCTTTTGTCAAACTATAAACTCAAACTGTAACCTACAACTGTCCCCCAACCAAAATCTCACCCACACACACCAACACCCACACACACAGTTTAAAAGCAAAAAATATTTATTCAACCTCGTTTAAAAACAGTCTGTGAGTGCCATCTTTAGGACATTCATCATATTGCATTGGTTTTAATTTCTTGTCCTCAAACAGAGCACTATTCTGTTTATTTTTAAGTTACACATTCTACATTGATTAAAATAGAAAATCAAATGTGTTTTTTTTTAATGGAAGTATTATTTTATACAAAAAAATGTTATGCACACTACATTTATTCTCATCAGATTTATAATTGAAAGGAAAACATTGATCTAATATAGCACATTAGAGAGAGAGAGAGACGGAGGCGCGGGCGCGATCGAACTGTGTGTGCGTGTGTGTGCGTGTGTGTGTGTGAAAGGGGCGCGATCGAACTGTGTGTGTGTGTGGGAGAGAGAATAAAATTTTTAAGGAAAACATATTGATCTAATATAGCACATTAGAGAGAGAGAGAGAGAGAGAGAGAGAGAGAGAGAGAGAGCGAGAGAGAGAGTAGCGGGCGCGATCGAACTGTGTGTGTGTGTGCGTGTGTGTGTGTGAGAGAGAGAGGCGCGGGCGCGATCGAACTGTGTGTGTGTGTGTGCGTGTGTGGGAGAGAGAGAGGCGCGGGCGCGATCAAACTGTGTGTGTGCGTGAGACAGAGAGAGAGGCGCGGGAGCGATCGAACTGTGTGTGTGTGTGTGTGTGTGAGAGAGAGAGAGAGAGAGAGAGAGAGAGAGAGAGGCGCGGGTGCGATCGAACTGTGTGTGTGCGTAATACAGGTAATAAATGAATAAAAGTGCGTATAAATACAATTTTGGACACAAGAGGGCAGTATGGCCCCAAGAATGACTTTGTGTTTAAACTATCACCCGAAGATACCCCCTCCCCTCCCCCTCCTCACACAGACACACACACACACACACATACAGAATGGCAGGGTGCATTCTCTCTGTCAGAGAGAGGGAGAGAAAATTCTCAGAATCCACATTCAAACTACAATATCTGACTTTCTGTTGGTCTGAGCTAATGACAATAAATTAGAAAGTTGTTCGGCTTGACGAGAACAATATACACGCAGAGTTTTGTAACTGTAGGTAAAATTAACTAAGTTATAACACACTTTATGTGTCCTTTTTTAGTCATAAATTCATTTCCTCGCCACGGCCAAACCGTTCGAGATATCAAAAATCCGTTCGCAATTTAGCATCCTCAATGTCTTGACTTCACGCTGACCGAGTTTCGTGGTGTTTGGATTAATTCTCTAGGAGAAGTATATCAAAAATAAAAGCATGCATTTTCCAAACAACCCATAATAGCTGACTTCCTGTTGAGCTGTCGTAAAACTTAGAGCACGAAAGTTGTTCGGCCCGATGAGATCTATAAGTGTACCGAGTTTCATATTATTACAAGCAAGCATGTTTGATATATGGACAAGTGTTCGAATCCCGTTCCAGGGGGCGCTGTCGAGCCCCCCTGCCACGCCCGGGTACCATCTTCAGCCCGGCCCTGATGGCCGCGGGTTCTGACCTGTGTGCAAAGTTTCAAGAGTTTTCGAGCACGTTAAGGGCCCCAAAACCTTGAAAACTAAAATAAAAGCATTCTCACACAGCAGACAAACCCCCCTCCCCTCAAACACACGGAGAGACGTAGGGTCAGAGAGAGAGGAAGAGAAAATTCTCCAAAACATCCACATTCAAACCAAAATATCTGACTTCCTGTTGGTCTGAGCTAATAAGTGTAAATTAGAAAGTTGTCCAGCTCGATATGAACATTGTACATACTGAGTTTTAAGATTGTAGATAAAAGTATAGACCTAAATCCCCCTCTTTTGTCAAAAGGTGGCGCTACTGAGCCCTGGCACCACGCCCGTTTCTGAAACTTTGCACATGTCTACTGGCTAATAAATGTGATGTGTCTGTCGAGTTTCATGCAATTTCAAGTATGCTAAGAGTCTCAAAAGCATAAAAAAAGAATCTTAAAGTTTGATGCGTTACCACGGCAACAGTATCTAAGATATCAATAATCTTTTCACAGGTCTAAATCTGCCGTGTGTTTACATTATACACATAAAGTTTGAAGCAAATCGGGTAAAAATAAGAGGGTCATTTCAAAGCATTTTGAAAGTGACACACTTCCTGCTGCCAGTTGGTGGCGCTATAACTTTGACTCACAATAGTCACATCCATGTGATCGGCCTCTTACAGCGAACACACTGCTGAAGTTTCATCAAGATCAGTCAATGTATGCAGACGTTATAACACACTTCCTGTTTCCATTATTCGCCATAATTTCGTTTCCTCGCCACGGCCACACCGTTCGAGATATCAAAAATCCCCTGGCAATTTTTCATCCTCAATGTCTTGACTTCATGCACACCGAGTTTGGTGACGATCGGGTGAATTCCCTAGGAGGAGTATATCAAATTCCTGAGCACGAGTTTCCAAACAACCCATAATAGCCGACTTCCTGTTGGGCTGGCGTAAAAAGTAAGAGTGCAAAGGATATATGAAACGATGAGATCTATATGTGTACCGATTTTCAGATTAATTCATGCAAGCGTGTTTGATATACGGACGTGTTTTCGAATCCCGTTCCAGGGGGCGCTGTCGAGCCCCCCTGCCACGCCCGGGTACCATCTTCAGCCCGGCCCTGATGGCCGCGGGTTCTGACCCGTGTGCAAAGTTTCAAGAGTTTTCGAGCACGTTAAGGCCCCCAAAAGTGCCCAAAAGGTAGTAAAATAATAATAATAATAATAAAAATAATAATAAATAATAATAAATAATCCTAAGGAAAACAATAGGGCCTTCGCCTTTTCAAGGCTTGGGCCCTAATAATCCTTAGGAAAACAATAGGGCCTTCGCCTTTTCAAGGCTTGGGCCCTAATAAACTGGCTGTGCTTTCTGCCTCTTCGTCTCCGTGAACTTTTTCTGGTGCACGTCTCTAAAATCCGGCCTCTAGTTCATAAACGCCAGAGGAGAACTGGCCCCCGACTGAGCCTGGGTTCTCCCAAGATTTTTTTTGTTCTCCATTAGGTCACCTGATGGAGTTTTAGGACACCAGTAGGTCACTTGAAGGAGTTTTTCGGTTCCTTGCCACTGTTGCCTTTGGCTTGCTCAGTAGGGGATATTCAAATTAATTAACCAAGCATTAATACCATTGATCAGCCCTACCAAACGTGGATGTTTTTTCCACTAAGAAACAAACATTGTTATGTTATTTGATTGATACTGTTAAGCTGCTTTGATGCAATTTATATTGTGAAAAGCGCTATATAAATACACTTGACTTGACTTGACTAAACTTAAACAAAAACTCAAACAAAACAAAAAATCGCAATTCTTGACTTGGTATTGGTATCGAAACAATAATTTTGGTATCGTGACAACACTAAACCTTACACCTGCCAACAATGTGGAAAGAGTTTCAAACAACATGGAAACCTTGCAGACCACATGAATAATGTGCACAGTGGAGAGAAGCATTACTCCTGCCTAGGGCTGTAGTCAAGACCACCTTTGTCGAGTCCAAGACCAGGACTAGTCGAGTCCAGGTCAAGACCGAGTCCAAAGAGGTTCGAGTCCAAGACAAGACCGAGTCCAAAAAGGTTAGAGTCTGAGTCAAGACCGAGTCCAGGACAGGGGAAAAAAAGTCTTATGCATGACATTATCAAGACAATCATTTTGGGTTATTATTTGTTGATTTAAAAGCAAAAACAGTGTCACAATACCCAGGATTTTTAAGTATAGGCATTCCCCTTGATATCATATAATCTATAATCTAAAGAAAACAGACTGATGACATATGGTGATACCTCATAGCAGTGTTAGAATTGATAGACAAACACCAACCCACTACTATTACCATTGTTAGGTACTAGTACTGAGCATTTGAGCAACTAAATGACAATATAGCTTCACTCCAGATGTACAGTAGTGTAGAAAATAAGTGACCAGTATTACAGAATGTACCCCTATGGTTGGTTTATGCCTTCCCTGAAAAAAATAGTGTATTATATTGTTATTTGGACGTGGGTTGATAGGAAAGACTTGTATTTTGAGAAAACATTAAAGTTTTGTTAAACAACAATGAACACATTGTAATTTAACATATGTTCTTTTTATTTGAGAACAAACTGCAGAATTTTAAAATAAATTCATCAGGAAGTTGTTTAAGAAATTCATAAGAACCATTTTTCACAGTATACTTAACAGTACAAACATTTGTACAACATTGTATCCTTCAAAAGTAGTTTTAACATGAACTTTAACCGATGTCAGATAACATTACCCAAATGAACCACCTTTTACGCAAATATGACACACAGACCCAGTTACTAGCTACCACCATACATAAGTTATCGAACTTATGGCTTTATGGCATGACAAAATGTATTTAACCCTAACGTTAACGTGAGCATTCATTTGTAATAAGACTGGGCACAAACACAAACGTAATACTAACACAACAAATTCATTTGTAAAAAGACTGAGCACAACAACAAACGTAATACAAACACAACGATAATCAAATCGCATATACCATAATCGTTTGCATTTTTTTACCTCATGAAACCAGTAATACCAGACGTAAGTTATGATAACTTTATGTCCAAGAACATTACCTTTATCTTCTGCTATGTTAGCTAATGTTAACGTTAACACATAGTCAAGGCTAAGCAGCTCCAGCTCTGTATTTGAATCGGCGACGTATTGTGCTTACTGGGAACATAATGAAGACACCTGGACTCGGTCGAGACCAAAAGCCATATTTGGCAAGACCAGAGGCCGAGTTCCATCACTGTGGAAAGGCGTGCAGAAACAAAGGAAACCTTGAGGTTCACATAAGGCTTCACATTATAGAGAGGTCTTTTGCCTGCCCATAATGCCCTGATATAATTTTGATAAGTCGTTTTTTTTTTCTTAAGTTTAAAAAAAAGTTAAAATACCTAAGCAGCAGACTTGGCGAACACCTGTTTAGATGAATATGTAAATATGTGATGAACATTTTCCTTTCAATAACAAAATAAACACGGTGAGGAAAAAATGAAGTTGTGAAGGTATCTTATTATAGCTCTGTGATATGTTTGCACCAGCTCTGCAATTTGGCCCTCTGGTCAAGTCACATCACATTTATTTAAATATAACACTTTATACAATAGATTGCTTATATATTGCAATATATCGGTATAACAAAAACATCTAACCGCATTACAAGGTACTTTTTTTTGGCCTGGTCTTAAGTCAACAGTGTCCAGATTTTGTAAGTCATGTCAGTTAACAGGAAAACCCAATCAGAAAATCCCACCTGCACCTCTCTGTCCTATTCTAGTTGTAAGTGACCCATTTGAGCACTTAATTGTTGACTGTGTTGGACCGTTACCCAAAGCTAGGTCAGGACACCAATATATTCTGACCGTTATGTGTGCTTCGACTCGCTTCCCAGAGGCTGTTCCGCTATGCACGTTAAAGGCACAATATGTAAGATTTTTCGCCACTAGAGAGCGCAGTTTCCAACAATAACAAAGGCGTATGTTTATGACGCAGTGACGAGCGCTGAATGATGGGACTTGCTGTCAAGCTGATGGATCTAATAATGTTTATGGATGAGTGCAAATATTCACGTTTTTTAACATTACAGTGGTATGAAGCAGGTCGCGATTGCTAAAGAGACAGATATCACATGCAAGTCCCGCGGATATAAAGGAATAAGGACATTTAATTCTACCTATCTACCCGCAAGTGCTGGATTAGTCACACAGGAAAGATATCACACGCGAGTCCCGCGGAAATAAAGGAATAAGGACATTTGGATTACTCACACAGGTCAGTTTATTAGACGAATTAAACTTGTGAGGTTACGCAGCCCTGCTTCACTTGGTCTAATGTTACACTATCACACCAAACGGCATTTAAATGTGTGTTGAAAGTTATGTTATTCTACGTGTTAGTTCGTTTGCTATACGAAACTAGCAGTAACGTTAAGCTAGATCAACATTAGAATAACATACTGACCATATTCTATTTCTAACATTTCATCATGTTGAGCTAACGTTATATATCATTGATTTGTTTTATGTAGCCTACATTTGCTCACCTGTCTAATAAAGTTGTCAAATCGTGACTCGTGAAGCTCTGTCAAGTCCAAGTTAGTCATGGACGTGGAGCTCTCGGCATCTCAAAAACGCCACGCTGATAATGATCCTTATTTTAGTTCTCCTTGGTTTGTCCCAAAGTCTGCTTGAGTTCTCCTTGTTTGTCCCAAAGTCTGATTGTCATGGTCTATGTTTGAACGAAACAAGAACTGCGTGCCACTACACGTTACGCACGTAACGTACGCACCTAGTCGTCCACATCTGTCGCCATGGTTGCGTCATGGCTATGGCAGTTAGAGCGGAAACCGAGGATAGCGCGGATATTGCGTCATTTTTTTCCGGGACGGCCACTTATTTAAAATTGGAATTTCTCTGAAATAAAAAAATCTTTGGAGACTTTTGGGATATTGTAAGTACACAACTGCAGGAAATACATCACACTGTGCAAGTGATTTTTGGATAATTTCTTACAAAATTCTTACATATTGTGCCTTTAAAAGCTAAGGTTGTGGTAAAAAAAAAACTGAAAAAAAAAATACTTTTCGATTTTGCACAGATTATCGAAAGGTCAACAATTTAACGAATCCTGACTCTTTCCTCCTTCCCAGGATGGAAGACTGTAGATAGAGTAGGCTTAACAAAATGTTACAAAATTAGATCTACTAAAGGGTTATTGGCAGGTGCCACTCAGCCAACGTACTTCTGAGATTTCAGCGTTTGTCACGCTTGAAAGCTTCCTACAGTTTCAGGTTCTAGCTTTTGGGATGCAAAAAGCACCCGCTACTTTTCAGGATATGATGCATCAGGTACTCTTTGATGTGACTATCTGTTAAGTGTATCTGGATGATATTGTGGTGTATTCAGATAACTGGGCAGATCATGTGAAGACACTTGAAAAGGTTTTCAAACACCTAACTGCTGCTTCATTAACCTTAAATCTTGCTAAATGCAAGTTTGCAAAATGAGTTGTAACATACTTGGGAAAGCTGGTTGGCCAAGTTGTAGTAAAACTAGTTGAGGCCAAAATATCAAAAACCATTCTTGAATTTCTTGTGCCCTGTAACACGCGAGAATTAAGACGTTTTCTGGGTATAAGTGGATATTGAAGTTTACTGTCCCAATTTCTCTGCTCTTGTCTCTCTCCCCTTACAGATTTCCTTAGTACATATAGAAGGTTTGAGTGGACCAAGGATTGTGAACTGGCCTTTGTTACTGCAAAAGACCTCCTGTGCCATGCCCCTGTTCTCTCTGCTCCAAATGTTTAAAGACCTTTCACTTTACAGGTGGATGCAAGTGCTACTGGAGCTGGGGTGGTTCTGCTGCAGGAGGATAAGGCCCATATTGAACACCCAGTTTCATACTTTTCTAAAATGTTCTCCATGACTGTTTGTTGTTTTGGCCTGGCCCTCTGCCAACTCAAGCAATTGTGTTATATTTCTGGGGTAGAGGATTGAAGTGATTCCTCCACATTTATTTTTACTTATCTTATCGTTTTCAATTTAATTTAATTTAACCTGTTACTCACTCTCCCAACCCCAGACTGGGAGAGGATTGAAACACTGGTTTGTAGTATTCAACTGTTTTAGGGTTGAGTGTTGGTTTTTTGAGCAGTGGGGTTACCCATGCCTCCTTAAATGTGGAGGGAAATTTGACAGTAGTGTGGAATATGTTGATGATATGAGTCAGAGCAGTTAGTAATGTCAGTGAAACTTTGGAGAACTTGTTCTCTGTGAGGGGAGAGGAGGAAAAGAATAGTGGAATGAGTGTGGGTGATGGTTGGCTGTGGGTAAGTGATGGTTGCTACATTATTGGTACAGTCGTGCTCAGAATTAATGGTACCCCTGGTAAATATGATAAAAAATGGCTGGAAAAAATAAATCTGCATCATTTATCCTTTTGATCTTTCATTCAAAATATTGGCAAAAATCTAAACTTTCATTGAAGTAAAAGAATAGAAAGTGGGGGGGAAATCACATTATGAAATAAATGTTTATCTCCAAAAGACGTTGGCCACAATTATTGGTACCCTTTTATTAAATACTTTTTGCAATCTCCTTTTGCCAAGATAACAGCTCTGAGTTTTATCCTATGATGCCTGATGAGTTCGGAGAACACCTGACAAGAGATCAGAGACCATTCTTACAGAATCTCTCCAGATCCTTCAGATTCCCAGATCCATGTTGGTGCTTCTTCTCTTCAGTTCACTCCACTCATCAGGTCTGGGAAGGTCATGGCAGAAGCTTCATTTTGTGCTACTTAACACCTTTTTGTGTTGATTTTGATGTTTGTTTTGGATCGTTGTGCTGATGGAAGATCCAACCACGGCCCATTATACGATTTCTAGCAGAGGCTGTCAGGTTTAGATTTTTTATCTGTTGGTATTTGATAGAATCCACGATGCCATGCATGTATCTGAACAAGAAGTCCAGGACCTCCAGCAGAAAAATATGACCACAACATTAAAGATGGTATATTAAATTGTACACATGGGGTACTTTTTATCCTTGTGTGCACCAAACCCATCTTGCATGTTTGCTGCCAAAAAGCTATTTGTTAGTTTCATCTGACCACAGAACCCTGTGCTGTTTGAAGGTCCAGTCATGTCTGACAACTGAATTTGCTGGGGTTTGTTTTTGGATGAGCAAGGAGGATTTTTCTTGAAAACCTCCCAAACAACATGTGGTGATGTAGGGGTTGTTCAATTTTTTTTTAATTGGCTTTCTGAACCCAAGACTCAACTAATCTCTGCAATTCTCCATCTGTGATCTTTGGAGAGTCTTTGGCCACTCAAACTTTCATCCTCACCATGCATTAAGACAATATAGACACACGTCCACTTCCTGGCAGATTTGTAACATCTTTAGTTGATTGGAAGTGCTTAATTATTGCCCTGATGGTCAAAATGGGGATTTTCAATGCTTTAGCTATTTTCTTACAGCCACTTTCTTTTTTGTGATGCTCAACAATCTTTTGATGCACATCAGAAGTATATTCTTTGGTTTTACTCATTGTAATGGATGATTAAGGGAATTTGGCCTTTGTGTTTCCCCATATTTAAACTCTTGTAAAACAAGAAGTCATGGCTGGACAATTTCATGTTCCTAGTCACCCTGGTGTGCAAAAAAAAGGTATATATGAATGGGAATATACTTAAGAGATATTTTACTCGTAAACAATTCTAGGGGTACCAATAATTGTGGCCAACTTGTTTTGGAGAAAAACATTTATTTCATAATGTGATTTCCCCTCCACTGTCAATTATTTTACTTCAATGAAAGGTTCGATTTTTGCCAATTTTTTGAATGAAATATCAAAAGGATAAACGATGCAGAATTATTTTGTACAGCCATTTTTCATCATATTTACCAGGGGTACCATTAATTCTGAGCACGACTGTAAATTAGCTGGCAAAGTCATCAGCAGTCAGAGAAGAGGTGGAGGGGGACAGAATAAAGAGGAGAATGTTGTGAATATTTTCTGGCTGTCTGAGGTATTGCTGAATTTGGTATTAAGAATTTGCCGCAAATGTTTTGCTTTTAGGTTCAGTCATGGGGAATTGTAACTCCAGCAATGTTTGGACCAACATGATCAACATGATGGGTCATTCAGAAGTTATAACAAACATTTTCTGCTTCCTATCTGACAACATTTTTATATTTTTATAAATCATTACGTGGAATTACTGTGTGATGAATTTTTGGTCTGATGGTTGAGCAGGGAGTGTTCTCTCTTTTCTTTTCCCTTTAAAGTTATTGCGTTTAAATCCTAGATGTAGTAAATGGGAGATTTAGATGAGTCTATAATTAATCAGCTCTCCTGGGTCAAACCTTTTTAAGGGTTTAACTGCCAACTTGAAAATTTTTGGGATTTGTCATGGAGAAAGTGAAAAGTGGTGAAAAGTAATATTGAGAAGGGGTTCTCAGAATACATGTAACATATTTCAGTAGCTTAATGTGTATAGGATCTAATTGTATGTTGGTTTTGAATCTTTAGATGTCTAAATGTTTATGTCTGTTGCTTTGTGCAATTAAACCAGGATTAACTTTGGTCTTTTTTTCACCTTAGACATGATGGTGCTGAAAGAAGAGAGTCAAGAAGTGCAGAAAAATGAAGAAAAATATCAATATGAGGATCATCATAATTTCATAACTGGAGTAAAATCTTTTAGTTTTGATAAACATGGGAAACTTAAAGTTCACATGACAATTCACAATAGAGAAAAACCTTATGCATGCCCACAGTGTGGAAAGAGTTTTAATCTAAAAGGACACTTTGAAGAACACATGAGAATTCATACTGGAGAGAGCCCTTACACCTGTCAACAGTGTGGAAACAAATTTACTCAAAAAGGAAGCCTTAACAGGCACGTGAGAATTCACACTGGAGAGAAGCCTTACACCTGCCAACAGTGTGGAAAGAGTTTCAGTCAACATGGAAACCTTGCAGACCACATGAAAGTTCACTCTGGAGAGAAGCCTTACATATGTCCTCAGTGTGGAAAAAGTTTCAATCGAAAAGGAAACCTTAATTGCCACATGAGAATTCACACTAAAAAGAGCCTTTTCACCTGCCAACAGTGTGGAATGAGTTTCACTGTAAAAGGAAGCCTTAACAGCCACATGAAAATTCACACAGGAGAAAAACCTTACACATGCCTTCAATGTGGAAAGAGTTTTGATCAACATGAAAACCTTAAAGTCCACATGATAAGAGTTCACTCTGAAGAGAAGCTTTACACATGCCCTCAGTGTGAAAAGAGTTTCAACCAAAAAGGACACTTTGAAGTACACATGAGAGCTCACTCTGAAGAGAAGCTTTACACATGCCCTCAGTGTGAAAAACGTTTCAATCAAAAAGGACACTTTGAAGACCACATAAGAATTCACACTGGAGAGAGGCCTTTCACCTGCAAACAATGTGGGAAAGGTTTCAACCGAAAAGGAATCCTTAACAGGCACGTGAGAATTCACACTGGAGAGAAGCCGTTTATATGTGGCCACTGTGGAATGTGTTTCCAATATAAAGTAACCCTAAAGTACCACATGAGGATTCACTTATGAGGAAACTGTTTTATATTTCATCAGTGTGAAATTAGTTTTACTGACAAGAAACACATTAGAAATCATTTAATAACTCGAAAGAACCTTGTCTTGTTCCATCACTGTGGAAAGGTGAACAATGAAACACAAACAGAAACAAAGGAAACCTTGAGGATTTTTGCCTGCCCTTAAGGCCCTGATATAACCGTGAAGTTGGGTGTAAAAAGAAGTTCAAATACCTGAGTATAAGACTTGGCGAACATCCCTTTAGATTAATATATAAATATGTGATGCACATTTTCCTTTCAATAACAAAATAAACATTGAGAAGCAGTTGCGAAGGCATCTTCTTATAGCTCTGTGATATGTTTGCACCAGCTCTGCAATTTGGCCCTCTGGTCAAGTCACATCACATTTATTAAAATAACACTTTAAACAATAGATTGCTTCAAAGCAAGCAGTTTTACATATTAACCCCTTACCAGACACATAAATGACATGCCCAAAATAAAAAGGTTGCAGCTCATTAGTCATTCTGAATAGACACAAAAAAACACAAAAACAACATATATTTAGAAAGCTAACACTTAGCTTTGAACTTTTTTAAGAACCAGAACCAGAGGTTTGTAAAGGTCCCGTTCTTCGCGATTCCATTTTTCAAACTTTAGTTAGTGTGTAATGTTGCTGTTAGAGCATAAATAATACCTGTAAAATTATAAAGCTCAAAGTTCAATGCCTAGCGAGATATTTTATTTAACAGAAGTCCCTTTCAAAGCCCACAGCGAACGGCCGGTTTTGACTACATCCCTACTTCCGTATTTAATGACGTAACTAGAACAGTTTGTTTGTTTGTAGAGTGTGTTTGTCGCCATGTCGTCGAGACGCTGTTATTTTCATGCCGAAATAAGTTCACCTTGGTTTGGCCTTCCCAGGGACGCTGTGCTTAGAGATCAATGGTTACAATTTATGTTTAATCTGCATCATTCGTCGACAAACCTATACATTGATGTGAGGCAGTAATAATTTAATGTGCAGTCACGTACACAACATGGCAGCTTTTAAGGCTATATTCATGGTAAAAATAAAGTGTATTTATATAAAGTTGTTTGGATGAAAACAATTTCAAAAGAACTATACACAACAAAAAATTATTTAATTAGGAGGTGTTACAGTACTTTTTGTATTTCTTTGCAGCAGATGTTTTCAACCTCCGTTGGCATTTTGTCACAGTTACTACATGTACACCTATAAAACATATTACTAATATTACAAGGGGACTAAGGTAGGAATAAACAATGGACTTATTTTAAAAAAATTCAACAACACCATCGTTAATTCAACAGACGGACAAAACCATATACCACAAGCTTATATAACGGTTTGTAACATTTAACATTACAATTTAACCAATTAAAAGTATAACAACTACAAAATAAACAGCTTACCACTGTGAAACATCCTGCAAAAGTCGTGTTTAAACAGGTTCTAATCGATTCTTCATCTATGTTCTCCGGGTCTGATTCCGGCTCAAATTGATAATGTAATATGTTTTGACATTTTTACAATAACAATCAGCGCATGCATCTCCAATTTATGGTAAGAGGCGTGACCTTTCCGGGCAACGTGCGATTTTAACGGCTCTGCGTGCGATAAGCTGCTGTCGAATCACAACACAGGAACCGCTGGCACAATCAGAACTCGTTACGTATTTCTGAAGGAGGGACTTCATAGAACAAGGAAGTCATCGGGACGTTTTTTGGACTGTGAAAACAGTGGTATACAGCTAAGTAAATTCTGTGAAAAATACTGTTTTTTTTACACGCGGAACATGAACACATGTTATATTGCACACTGTAAACACAATTAAAGCTTCAAAAAAACATGAAGAACGGGACCTTTAAGAACCTTGAGAGTTTACACTTCAATACTCAGAAATATTTAGAAAGCCAACACTTGAGAGTTTACAGTTCAATCCTCAGAAATAAAAACTATTAAGCGTATATTTTTTAAATGTATAAAAATATGATTGTGAATGTCATATAACAATTTATAGCCACAACTAAAGTGAAGCCACAAGTGTGGTCATGCTTCATTTCAAATCTGAGGATGTTATCTTTAAAACTATCATGTTGTGAGTTTTTAGAGAAGGCTGATAAAATGCTAACCAAATATGTTATTGCCCTGTGAACACCCATTTGCAGTCTGTGACTAATGTCTGGCAAGGAGAACTGGCCCATTCATGCTCTATTGGTGTCAATCGACAAACCTTTCACACCTCTGCCAGTATGAGACTTAATCTTTATTATTTTTTTCTCGTTATTCTTTTGTTTGTATTCAGCCATTATTATTATTATTATTATTATTAGGGACTGTTCGTTTTTATTTAAGGGGCTACCGGAGTTTTGAGATCTATAGTCAAAATAGACTTGACCCTCCCTTCGCCAGCAATACATTTACATTTAGTCATTTAGCAGACCCTTTTATCCAAAGCGACTTACAATTGAGGACTAAAGCAAGCGAGTCATCGTGAAGAGGAAAAACAATGCAAGAAGTGTTCAAAATACAAAGTTCAGGCATTGCTCAGAGTAGCACAAACCAGACAAGGAAGGATTTAAAGGATTTTTTTTTTTTTTTTAAATGTTATGTGCTCACGGAAGAGATGAGTTTTCAGTTGTCTTTTGAATGCTGTCAGGGATTCTGCATTCCGGATGAGGGTGGGCAGATCATTCCACCAACATGGAACCGTGAATGAGAATGTTCTGGAGAGTGATTTTGTGCCTCGCTGTGATGGTACCACGAGCCGTCGCTCATTGCCCGATTGTAGGCTTCTGGTAGGGGTGTAGACTCGTAGGAGTGAGTGAAAGTAGGACGGAGCTGAGTCTGTGGTAGATCTGTAAGCAAGCGTCAAAGCCTTGAATTTGATGCGAGCAGCGAGTGGTAGCCAGTGCAGAGAGATGAACAGAGGAGTGACGTGGGCCCTTTAAGACAAGACGGGCTGCAGCATTCTAGATCATGTGTAGAGGTTTAGTTGCTCATGATGGTAGTCCAGCCAGAAGAGCATGGCAGTAATCAAGCCTAGAAATAACCAGGGCCAGGACGAGAAGTTGTGTTGCATGCTCAGTTAGGAAAGGCCTGATCTTCCTAATGTTGTGCAGTGCAAACCTGCATGATCGAGCTGTCTTTGTAGTGTGGTCTGTTAAGGTCAGCTGGTTGTCAAATGTTGCTCCAAGATTTCTGACCAGCCTTGATGGGGTGATTGAGGATGAATCTAGCTTGATAGTGAAGTCGTGCTGTAGAGACGGATTGGCAGGGAGGACGAGAAGCTCAGTCTTTGCCAGGTTGAGCTGCAGGTGATGTTCCTTCATCCATGCCGAGATGTCCGCCAAACAGTTTGAGATACATGCAGAAACTGGGAAAATCTGGTTGAAATGAGAGGTAAACCTGGGTGTCATCAGCATAACAATGGTAAGAGAAACCATGTGCCTGTATGATGGGTCCCAGTGATGTGGTGTAAATGGAGAAGAGGAGCGGTCCAAGAACTGAACCCTGAGGAACCCCTGTGGTCAGTTGCTTTTGCTTAAGATAATGTAAACATTTAGGCCGTTTTACTTTCGAATTCAAACCTCGGACATTCTATGAAATCAATACTAAATCCTGGACCACTCTACCGGTTCTTGCAGTGGAAAAATAAACGGATACATTTGCGTTATAACGTGACACTGCATGTAATGAGACAACAGCAAAAAAAAAAAAAAAAACACTTTCTCAATTTCAAGAAACAAAAGATCAGCTCTGGCAAACACAAACTCCCAACCGGGAAACCTTTGAACAATAAAACAAAAACTGTTAACCGCTAACAACTGAGGCGGCATAACTTGTTTGTCTCTGTCTTTGGTTAAACTCACACGAAAATAATAATCAGATACTCCGCGGAGCTCCTTGACAGTGACGGAACTGTCCCAAGCCCCTCTAGCTCAGATCGCTACATCAGACTGCTTATGTTAGTGAACAATCCACAAATGTTTCAAGTGTTGATTCTCGATGTCCACCAAAGTTTGACGCCAATTTTTACAGTGCATGAGCACTCTCCGAATTAGCAAGAACGTCAAAGTTGTTACTGCGTTCCGGCTCTTCGCTATCAGCATTCTGCTTACCGGAAAGAAAGATTTCGGCGTCTGACGTCGATTGAAACTCATGAACTTCTCCGCCATCCTCTCTAACCTTTAAGACGGCAGGATAAACCAAAAAAGGATGATAGCCTTTTGGGTAGAGCTGTTTCTTGATCGCGTTAAATGTCTTCCGTCGAGAAGTCGTCTCGGGGCTGTAATCCGCAAAAAAGTACAGATTCAACCTCCAATGGGATGGCGGTGATTTCAGAGGCCTGGCCTCTCAGAGAATTTTCACTCGGTCGCCGTACCTCAACAAGCAAGCGTGCGTGGACGTCCACCGGAGCGGGGTCCATAGATCCGATGTGCCCTCTGAATTTCAACTTTGCGACCTGTTAAGAGTTGGAAACCATATGCTGAGGTTTTCTTGGAGAAACACAATTGGGTCAGAGCCTTCAGCACCTTCCGGTAGATTTACGAGCCGTAAGTAAAGATGTCTGGCTCTATCCTCTTGGTTTATAATTCTGTCTCGTAATTGACTCATTTCTCCACCGCGTTCAGCCATATCCTTCTTCACAGCGCGAAGCGAGACATCCATGGCGTTTTGTTGCATTTTTTGAATGTTGGAGACTTTGGCCTGCGCTTTCACGTCCTTTGTAAGCTGTTTGATAGCTGAAATAGATCAGTCAATCAATCAAAATGTATTTATAGAGCACTTTAAAATCCAAAGTGGACACAAAGTGCTGTACAGTAAAACAATAAATGAATACATAAAAAGCCCTAAAAACAAAGCTCACACAACCCATAAAATACAAATAAAAACAACAACCATACAATGAACCAATACATTTCAGTTATCAAAGGCCAAAGAATAGAGGTAGGTTTTAAGAAGAGACTTAAAAACAGACAATAAAGATGCCTGTCTAATGTGCAGAGGTAGATCGTTCCACAATTTAGGAGCTGCTACAGCGAAAGCACGGTCCCCTTTTAGCTTGAGCTTTGTTTTAGGCACTCTTAGGAGCAGTCAATTGGCTGACCTGAGAGAACGGGTGGGTCCTATAGGGGTGTAGCAGCTCAGAGATGTAGGGTGGGGCAAGACCATTTAAGCATTTAAAAGCAAATAAAATAATCTTAAAATGGATCCTTTGATATATAGGCAGCCAATTGGGTGAGGATAACATGTGGGAAATGTGCTCCTATTTACGTGTTCCAGTTAAAAGACGTGCAGCAGCGTTTTTCACCATCTGGAGACGAGCAATAGAGGACCCACTGACCCCCACATACAGTGCATTACGGTAATCCAACCGAGTGGTGACAAAGGCGTCGATTACTGTCTCAAAGTTCTGCCTAGAAAGAAATGGCTTTATTTTGGCCAATTGCCTCAATTGAAAAAAAATTGTTTTAACCACTGACCTTATCTGTCTGTCCACCTTAAGGTCAGGGTCAATTTTAACCCATAGGTTAGTGATTGTTGGCTTAATATATTGACTCAAGGAACCCAGATCGACACAGGGGGTCCCAGTGGTGCCACCAAAAAACATCACTTCTTTCTTACTTTTATTAAAACTTAAGAAGTTAAGAGCCATCCAAGCCTTTAAGTCATCAAGACACTTAAATAATGGACCAACAGTTTCATTCTTTTTAAGAGGCACATAGATCTGACTATCGTCTGCATAACAGTGGAAAGACATACCATGGTTCCTAAGTATGCAACCAAGCGGGAGCAAATAAAGAGAGAAGAGAAGAAGGCCTAAAATAATTACAAAAAAAGGGACCCCACAAGACAGAGGAGCAGAGGAGGTCACTGAATCTCCAGAGCTGACACAGAAAGTTCTACCTTCCAAGTAGGACCTTAACCATTTCAGTGCAATGCCCTTGATGCCACCCACCGCTCCAAACGAAAGATCAAGATTTCATGGTTCACTTTGTCAAAAGCGGCATTCAGATCAAGAAGCACTAGAATAACACAATCCCCAGAGTCAGTAGCTAAAAGAATATCATTAAAAACCTTTAGAAGAGCCGATTCTGTGCTATGTAGGGTTTTAAAACCAGATTGGAAAACTTCAAAAATATTGTGCTCATCCAAGAAGGCCATTTATTGACTGCAAACTATCTTTTCAAGGATTTTTGACAGAAAGGATAGTTTAGATATAGGTCTGAAATTTACGAGATCTGCAGGATCCAGACCAGGTTTTTTAATTAAAGGTTCCACTAATGTATGTTTAAAAATTAGATGTCTCGAACATCTTTCATCTGCTTAAATTCACCTGACAAAACTTCCTGAACAGTTTCCTTTACCACTTGCTTCATCACATCACGCATCGACGACTCTTTCTGTTTTAGCGCCAATTACAGCGCCGGGTCCATTTGGTCTTCCGATGGGTCTTTGGCTGGAGTTTGATTATTTTTAAGCCTGGTAGTGTACGATTTTAGATTAATTTGTGTGCCCGCACTTGTCTTCTTGTTTTCAGAAGCCATTATCTTTTGAGTTAAGCAGTAAAATCGGTCGGATTAAAGCAAATAATAAGACCTGAGACGGAGCTCTAGACTACACGTGCATCTCGACCATAGGGCTACCCGAAAGTCCAAGATTTAGATTTTTTAATGAGTTCGGAAATTTCATTTACTAAGCGTATAGTAAATGCTGTGAGTAAACGGATGGGAACAAATTAAACTGAGACAGGTGAGTTCGGAGCAGAAGTAAACATACGTTGCTGGTGTATGTGTTTAATTTTTAAAGAGAACATTGATAATATAGTATTACAAAAATCAGAAGAGTACAAGTGAGGAGGAAAGTCTTTCGAGTTGTTGTCCTTTTGTTTTTAATTTTCTAAGAGTGGGAGTAAACCAAGGTGAAGAGAGAGTAAATGAGACAGTCCTGGTTTTGGGTGGAGCAAGGTTATTAAGGAGGTTATGAAGGTTATTGTTGAAGAGAGGAGTTTATCCAGGGTAGAAAAACTGTCGGCACTGGGTAGGCTAGTGATGCTAGAAGATAAATTGTCCAAGTTGATATCCTTAATATTTCGGAATGTTATAATCCGTGGAATTTTAGATTTGGAGAGTGAAAGATTAACACTGAACGAGAGCAGCATAGGGTCAAAAAAATGGAAAGAATCTGCTTTACAGTTAAAAGGTGTAACACCTGAGCAGCAAATTAAATCCTAATTATGTCCTTTAATGTGAGTGGGAAAGTTTATATATTGCTGAAATACAAGACAGTCCAGACTGGACGTAAACTGCATTATCCACATGTATATTAAAATCCCCCAGAAGTATTATATTTGATGAAAGTGTGGATAGGTGAGTCAGAAAGGCAGCAAAGTCAATAATAAAGTCCTTGTTAGGCTTTGGTGAGTGATACAAAGTAGCAACAATGGTGGGAGTAGGTCCAGAAAGCTGCCATACAGTAGCCTCAAATGAGTGACAGACACGGAGCGTTGACTGGCAATATCGTCCACTTCTCACGGTAAATTATCGTGAGACCTCCCCCTTGGCCAGAGTCACACGGTTGAGAGATGTAAACGAATCCCGGAGGAGAAGCATCATTGAGTGAAATAAAGTCATTTGGCTGCTGCCTCGTTTCTGTTAAACACAAAAAGTCAAACTTATGGTCAACGAGGAGATCCTGCACAAGATGTCCTTTACTCGTAAGTGAGCGGATGTTAAGACCAAAGTTGGCAGTAGTGTTACTGAATTTGACAGCCGTGTTAGCCGACCTAGCTAGGGGGACCAACACACTATGATCAGCAAAGTGACCGGTATTCCTCGGTGGACATTGAGTAGTGGACCAGAAAGACTTTATGGATTTGGATTTATCATACTGAAAGTTCTGACGAGAGCCACGGTGAATGTATTTCCGACAAGGCAAGTATAAAATGTCTGGGTGTAAAAGCAGAGCTGGTGATGGTGAATCCTGTAGATATAAACGGAACCTCAGAAGCTCAAGAGAATACTGGAACAGTGCAGTCTCGAACAAGGTAAACAAGGTTTGCCATCAACACTCAACCAAACGCCGGTTTTATTGTTGCATCCTGATTTCCTCCAAACAGCCTTCTCCGCCGGTTTTATTGTTGCATCCTGATTTCCTCCAAACAGCCTTCTCTGCCTCTGAGGCAAAGGACTGCATGCACTGTAAGGAGTAAAGTTACTTTCAGATAAAAGTGTACACTAAATCTTCTTTGGTTGTGCCGCAGCTGTTTTTGCAGCTGTGTCTGCTCTGCAATTTCCTACAGAAACAATATCTTTTTTTGCTCATTTTCAAATAGAAATCCTGTCAGTTAACAAAACAGCATCCAGCAAATTGGACACTAAGCCAGCATGAAGGATGGGACGACCATCCAACTTTACATTTTTTCGATGTTTCCACAATGCCCAAAATCATGAGCTACCCCGAATGCATAGCCTGAATCTTTGTAAATCGTTACACATTTTCCTGTCATTAATTTACAGGCTTCTGTTAAAGGCACAGGTTCAGCTGCTTGAGCAGAGTCATTTGAGGCCAACGACCCGGAGGCCAGTACTTCAAATTCAGTCGTTAACGCGTGACCTACACGGTTTGAGCCTATTGTTTTGTCTTTGAAGGCAGAGCCGTCTACAAACAACAGCAGTGCAGTTTTTCGAAGAAGTGTCTACAAGGTCCGGTCGTGGTGTACATATACTTGCCATCCTCCTCCGTGGGAAGGAGAGTGGCTTGGTTCAACACAGTGCAACACTTAACAATAACATTTGGCATTTCGATCAACAAATTGTTCTATCTTAACCAACGTGAAGTTGATAAGTGCAAAGTTTTCTGTTCTTGCAGAATCATAGATACGGCATGAGGGACAAACAAGGTCACATCAGAATAACCCACATATTTTCTTGAAGTCATGACAGATTTCTCAGCAGCTACTGCCCTCAAACAACGAGGCAGGCCTTCTGCTACAGTGTCTAATTTACCAGAGAAATAGGCTACTGGTCTCAATCTGTCCCCATGATTCTGCAACAACACAGAGGTCATAAAGCCATTTTTCTCATCCACCATCTTTACAAAGGGTTTTTCTGGGACTGGAAGGCCCAAGGTTGGAGCCATACTCAACTGGGCTTTCACATCATTGAAAGCTTGCTCAGCCTCATCAGTCCAAATTAATCTGACTGAGGATTTTAACCACTTTCCCACAGTCAATGCTCTCACGGGTTGCTCTGCAATCGACAATAGGAGCACATCCCCGAAAATGAGAGCATTTGTTTTTAGTAATTGGTTTTGGAGGTCCTTTTAGACCTACTGACCTCGTGGCCCTCTCTTGCCAGATGCATCAAGAGAGTCACACTGTCAGTCACACAAAGCTGTGCCTCAAATCAGAGTCAGTGATTCAAGACTTCGCCTAAGTGCCTCATTGTAAATTTTTGGTGATTCACAATAACCTTGACACAATCTTGTAAAGGTATATGCCTCGCCATTGAAATTAAATCCAATCTTTATCTACTGGCAAACTGAAAAATACATTAGCCAAATCCACTACGGAGAACCATGATGCATTCTGTGGAATTTGGGACATAATGGTATAAGGGTTTGGCACATTTGGAGCCCTGGCTCTGACTGTAGCATTAACAGCTTGTAAATCTTGTACAAATCGCCATTAGCCAATAGGCTGACCGATATTTCGGGTTTTCTTTACATGAAAAATAGGAGTACGGACAAGAGAGTTACTGCATGGCACAATTATCCCCTCTTTTAGTAGTGATTCGAACACTGGCATGATTCCAAGCACTGCTTCTTTTTCAACGGGTATTGTTGTTGACACAGTCTGTAATCAGACTTTAGAACAATCGTCACAACCCGCAAATAACCCCACATCATATTTATGGTTTGCCCACAATTTTGAAGGGACCGCATTTTAGGCCGGATTAATTTGATCTGCCTTAATGTCTGTGCTGTAGCAGCCCTCGTCATTGTCCTCAGTAGCCACGTTTCCACTGTCACTTCCGGGGCTTGATCGGGGCTTACTTAGAGCCAACGGCCAGGATTTCTGGCCGTCGAATGCCTTGGGCCAAAGCGGGCCAGCTCGGGCTAGAGGAGTGGTTACGAACAGAGGCGGAGTTTACCTGAGTCTGGAGATGACAGCGCCGGATGATTCTGTCAGCATTAAAGACTTCTAAAATAATTTAACTCACTTTCATGTTTGAATGCCTTCTGTTTGTGATCCAATGTGGATTCTGATCACCATATAAGGTATAAATATTTATACGCGATGCAAAAGACTATTCGCGCTAACCATTACCATAGTAAACATAGTAAACGTTAGATAGATAGTAAACAAAATACGCATAGTAAAAAAACATAGTGAACGCCTGAAGAAATCAGATCAATCATAAAGGCTATTACAATCATGTTTTTATTTTATCTGTCAGTAGCCTACGTCTCGTCTCTTTATACGGGATAGCATAAATTAAAGCAACTTATTTTCGGGAGCTTCCTCTGTTTCTCTGAAAATATCTATAGTCTACTGGGAGTCGAGAGCGTGCTAAAGCTCCTCAGGTTGTATTTTGGTGGCATATATTTGTAGAAATTATCATTCTTTCTAAATGTGATGTAAATATGTCCTGTAACTACCAAATAAACAGAAACAGACGCGACTGAAGAAGTGAGTCCTCTTTCTTTTGTGAAACGGTAATTTATTTCTATGTGACTAATGTGCAATTTTGACATTAATTCATGATCAATGCATCACTTTTTTATTGTAGACCTGTGGTAAAACATTGATGCTTGGGTTTTAAATATTCAAGTAAACAACAAAATTGCCAGCAAACGGTCGCTTTTATCATTTTTGTCTTGCAATGCAGGCTGTTTCCAGTGATTTCTTTCTGATTAGTTTTCTGATAAAACTTCCATTTGTTGGTGAAATGATGGGTTAGTGTGACGTTGTTCCAGAGAGGCCTGTTACGGGCGTGTTTTAGTGAAGCACTGTGGAGCTTCTGGCCCAACAGTGGAAACGCAGGCCAGGTGCTACTGGCCCGAGGCTATTAGCCCGGCACGGCCTGTTTAAAGCCCTGGCTCGCACTGGCCCGACAGTGGAAACGCGGCTAATGGGGACTATTGTTCTCACCACCTCTACTTTATGGTTCTCATTACAACAAGTAGAAAGCATTCAAAGTTTTGTTAAATTTTAATCCCTGATCTGATTCTGTCCACTCTTCAGATTCGACACAACTTTTCACAAAAGGCCATAACTCAGACCATCATTGGTTTACAGCCTTAGCTAAGGATAAATGCAGTACAAACCCAGCCAATAAATAAAAAGAGCTTTTATCTTCTGTCAAGCTTACAGATAAGGGACACATATGATCATTCCAAAACATGCAGTTAAAACAAATAATCATTGATCAGTTCTGCCAACCAATTTTATACAATGTTTTCATCTCTGTCAACCATATGTTCACATGTGATGTGCAGTGTAATTCAATGTACATTTTGTAATTCAACCCTGTCCTTTGCCCTTTTACACATTAATGAAGACCATTTTTCGTCTTTGACGCAGCCATTTTGGAATTTCTAACAAACAACTTTGTTCGTTTTCAACCATTTTAATTCCCTCAGAATTGGCTATCAATACCAGGCCCAAATTACACATTAAATCTCTTCCTATCAACGGAATAGGAAATTTTGGTTACATAATACATTTATGAGTCAAAGTACGCCATGACTTTGTCTCACAAATTAGAGGTTCAGATCAGTAAGTTGATGGCCTGATGCGGAAAAGGACAGGTGAATATCATCAGACAGTCTGCAAATCACATGGTCGTATAGTACTTCAGCTGGCACCGCTATCTACGGTAAACAATACCAATGTACCCTCCACTATAAGGGGATATTTTGATAATTTAAGAAAGCTATCATCTTTACACAATTGCCATATGGCATCAGACAAGATAGAAACATTGCGGGACGAAGCATTTTCTTCATTGCAGAGAGCCAAAAAATCAGTTTCTGTGAGCGTGTGTGAGATTATAGACTAAAATAGGAAAAATAGAGGGAAAAGGAGATGGCGTGTCAAGGGATGCGACAGCAGCTAAATAAGTATTAAAAAGGTTGTTTTTTTTAGGAAAAAAAAAAAGTATAACGTATAATTTAGGCTATTTACATAACAGGACCAAGGGAGGTGTTTTGCTGAATATTATCACGAAGTAGGCTAGCCTATTTAACTATCATAAATGTTTATTATCATAAACAAGTAGCCTGTTGGCCTATATTAAGTTACTTACATTTTAGACACATTATTGACTGTTTTAGTTATATTTCACCGACGACAATAGTTCCAAGGGAAAACAACAATCAACTTGGTGTTTTGTTAGTGAATGATTATTATGATTAAGCGTTTTGAACGAATCGTTTGAACGAATGACTCACTTAAGACGGCCACTTGCCGTTTAGTTTCATGTTTAAAAGAATTATTAGTACTCCACATGTAATCCTCGTGCATTTTAGTACCTTAATCTAATTACCATCATGTTTCTAAGATTATATGAATATAAGAAAATGCAAACATATAGAACATATTAAATTTAGGGCTGGGCAAGTTCATGCGTTATCTCATTAACGCATTAATTAAATAACGCCGACAATTATTTTATCTCGCATTAACGCAGTTTTTATTATTATTATATTGAAAGTCCGTTGCTCAGTGGCCCTGAATACACATACAGAGAAACCATGGGTCACAGAGGAGGGGTAGGATGTTGATCACTACTGGCTTGGGATGGGCGTCCTCACACGTCTCTGTTTTCTTCACCGTGAAAGCCTTGCGGCAAAAAAAATGTCACCAGAGTTACATGAGGTGATGGATGTAAGTGTGAAAACCATAAACTTCATTAAAAATAATGCAGTGAACTCCAGATGTTTTGCCAAACTTTGTGAAGGCTTGGAAGCAGATCATGTCCAGCTGCTCTATCATAGCGAGGTGAGATGGCTCACAAGAGGACTGGTCCTCAAGCGTTTGTTTGAACTGAAGAATGAGGTCCTATCTTTTCTCACTGAGAGAAATTCTCCTTTTGCACATTATTATGCCAATGCACAGTTCACAGCTAAACTTGCCTACCTCTGTGACATTTTTTAACTGCTGAACCAGCTGAATATCTCACTTCAAGGGAGAAATAGCAACATATATTTTTTGTTGCAGATAAAGTTCCAGCTTTTAAGAGGAAACTTGCTTTGTGGATTAAGAGGGCTCAGGAAAAAATAATGGACATGTTTCCCCTTTTGTCTGACATTTTGGAAAACTCCCCCCAGGTATAGATTAGTGACTTAGTCTCACAGCACCTCTCGCAACTGGCAGTGAAATTTGATGACTACTTTCCTAAGGATCCCAGAGAGGGACACATGTGGATTGTGGACCCATTTTCTGTGGATCCCACTAAAAATGATGTTGCTTTGCCCTCACATCTGGAATCCCAGCTTCTGGAAGTAGCCACTGACAGTACTTTAAAGGAGCCGCATGTAGGATTGTGGCCAAAACAGGTACTGCAATCACTTTAAAAATACCGTAGAGCGGTGTATCCCCTCCCCCTACCCCCTGACTTGAAGTTGCCAGATAAGCTACAGGATTCAGCAGAAACTTAGGCTGCTTCAATGAGCTTCCAATGGCAAGTGACGACGAGACGTACAAAGTTTTTTTTCTGTTAATTATGTTTATGCTTCATGAGATATATTTTGATAAGTAAGTATGTATTTTAAAAATGTACTAATTGTCGTTATTTAAATATAATCAAGCTTTATGCTCGTATATGACAGTATAATCGTAAAGATGTATGCTTGTATGTGACAGACAGAACGGTAGCTGTTAGTCTAACTAGTAACGTTATTTATCTGTCCTTAATGTACGGTAAGCAAGTTTTTGTCATAAGTAGGCTAACAAATAACCAAAACATTTGCCACAGCAATTATAACGCAGGACAAATTCAATATTACCATGGCTATCACAGGGTTGCTTTCAGTCCCATCATAAAATATTGTTAGAGTAACTAAATTTCAGAGCTGCCAACTCTCACGCATTGGCCGTGAGACACCCGCATTTGAGTGGTTTCACACACTCACACGCCACATCCCCGATTTCTCACGCTGAAATATCAACCCGGTCGGTCAAATCCCTGAATGATGAGTTTATCTATAGATTTACCTGTTGAGTCACTCGTGATCGACTAGTTATGCCGCAAATGAGTTAAAATGTCCCGGAATCTAGAGCGAGCGCACATGAGACAGAGGCTGTGTCCGAAATCTCCCACTACTCACTATATAGTGGACTATATAGTGAGCTCGCCATTTTGTAGTGCTGTCCGAATGTATAGTGATGATTATTATACCCTATATAGTCCACTCAATGTATCCCAGAATGCATTTTGAAAAGTAGTGTACAACCGATGGTCACTAACCCAAACCCTACATACCATCATGCATTGCGCTGATCATAAAAATGGCGGATGGACGTCAAGGAGAGCACCGCGACAATACGAATTTGTCATACAAATGTAAGTTATGTTCTTTCTCGTTTAACTTATGATGTAGTAGTTCAACAATTTTGTAAGCACGTATTGCCCCATAACGGCACAAATCATGCCTAACGACCCAGCTTGCTAACATTAGCCCTCTACTTTACAGTACAGTAATGAAAATATATGAAATATGTGTATTACTTTTATTTATGTTTATAAGTTACAATCATGTGTGGAGTAACGCATTATAACAGAAACGGCCAGAAAAATCTATTTAGCCCATAGCTGGCTCGGCACCAGCTGACAGATGATGGCGCGTTTAAATAGTGCAACAGTAATGACGTAATCAACGGCGCAGAGAGATGATCGAGTAGTGTCCGAAAGTGGTGTTTCTATTATGCTGGTGAGCTCACTAAATAGTGCTCTACTCCCTACCTCCTACATGGGGGTTTGGGAGAAGTGGTTTGAGAGGAGATTTCGGACACAGCCAGAGAATCCGCATGGCGCGCACCCGCACGGCAGAGATGGAAAACGAGCGAGAGCCCGTGTTGGAGAATGCCATCGTCCACGATATACGCTTAGAACGAATGACAAATCATTTTTTTAGGTAAAGTTAGGCTTCTGTCTCAATTACGTTTCAAATTGCCATAATGGACGTGCTTATGTTGTTTTCCTCTGCGTCTCAGCATAAGGACAGAGAAACGGGCTCCTATAATGCATTGCTAATGTTAGTATACGTCCATGTGTGGTAACGTTACGATACTTTGCACGAACATGCATAACTTTGTTCGACTGTCATGAATATATGAAATGTCCATTGACATCAAGTACAAGTTAGCCAAGCATAGATGAATCTTACCTGTCCAGGAGAAAATTAGCAACGTTAGCGTCTGTTCAAATTCTTCTGTTTTCAGCCTGCTCCATCTTTCAAAAGCATCTCCAATACAAATTCTGGTTTTATTTCGGACTTTGTCACGACGAATTTCTGAATTATAACGAGGTCTTTTTGATTTAGTAACGTTAGACATTTTTATCCAACTAGAGTTAGGGTAGATTAGAGCAAAGCTGACAACCCGGATCCCGAAACACTACTGACTTTGTGATTGGTAGATAGGTGGAGGGTGGGCATCAGACCAAAACACAACAAGACAACATCAACATCAGTTGAGGGCTGCAAGTCCACTTTTTAAATGACAATATCCTAGCAATACTACTGTTGTCAGTGATATAAGTATTTGAAATGAACATGATTTCTTAATGTCTAGTGACACATCAGGGCCTTTTTATGATTAAGTGAAATAAATTTCTTAAATACAGCTCCTTTAAAGTTGCAGTGGGGCAAACTAGATCTGGGCTCCTTCATGATTGCTGTCTCAAAAGAGTACCCATGTCTAGCACTGAGGGCTGTGAAACTACTCCTCGCATCAGGATTCTCCATTGTGGCCACGACTAAGACCAAGGCCCAAAACAGACTCAAAGCAACACTGGAGGCTACTCTGAGAGTGAGCCTTTCCCCCATTCCACCCAGGCTGGATCTGATGTCTGTGAAGCAGGCCCAAGTGTCTCATTAAGAGGGGAACATAAATAGGGAGTTGTAGCTTGTTCAAATTGGACTGTAATGACTGTTATTGTTCATTTATAACAGATATGAAGAGCAACTTCAGGTTCTGCCTTGCAAAAATGTAGACTGCTGAAACAATAATCAAATTATTTTGCAGATTATAAAGCAATATTTTTTCATTTGCACTTTATTTAAATTTTCATTTACAACTTATTTATTTTTAAAAATATTATTATGAATTTATTTATTTTAGCAACACATTTTATTGTTTTTATTTTATATATATATATATATATATATATACATTTTCTATTTTTGTAAGTAAAATTTGTCAAATCTGTGATCAGTGATGAAAAATCACTGATTTTTGTGTAAGGCTAATATGCCTGACTTGAGCCTTTAAATAGGTTCTTGATGCAGATTGATTTGTTCCATAAATTGTGTGTTTGGCATCTTGTTGAATGTGCAGGTTTACATACACATGAATAATAAACTGTTAAATTGCAAGTGGATTTCATTTAGTTATTGAATACAAATCAGACCAAGGGTGAGATCAATAAACCAATACAGTGCTAATATTTGAATGGGCCCTGGGCCACTTTGTACTGTAAAATTTGGGCCCAGACATCAAAAAGGTTAAGAACCCCTGCTCTAAGGGATGTCGGGTGACGTCACTTCTTGTTGACGTTCAAAGTATTGTCAAACAAAACGGAGGCTAGCTCGACCCTCCCTCCTCCTCATCAGCGCACTAACCCCCCAAACCCACCCCCAAATCCTTCTTGTCGGTTATTGACTGGAACAGTTTGTTATGTTTCGTGGTGTGGGTTAGCCCAGTTTGTTTTTGTTGCCGTTTCTGGAGCCTGGGGTGTCTGCAGAGACCGTGTCTTTTTACAGTGTGGGGACAGGCAGCCAGCGGATAGTGAGGAGATGTTTGCTGTATGTCAAAAAATGTTTTGGCCTAAAAAAACACGTGAAATCGCTTAGAGCACCTTTAAGGTCATTATGAAATTAAGATAATGCATGTACTATGTTATGATTGTACTGTACAATTAATACAATCGTTGCTGAGTCTGAAATCTAAACACTTTAACTCAGAGCATCCGATAACATCAGAAATTTTCATCCACGCTGCTGATTTATGTAAATGAATGTAACAACTAAATGTATCTTGGAGCGCAGGTTGAAGTCAGTAGGCTACATTAACGATGATTTGAGACAAATATCATGTAAATTGAATATAAAACTGTGTAAATGGCGCAGCAGGAACAGAGTAGCTGGGCGCTTCAGACAGTCGCCGAATGGCGCTGCCGGTTTGTGTACACTGTATGAAATTAATGTGCTTGAATTTTAAAGATGCTGCGCTACGCTTCTCATCCGTTGTGCGACCCCCTTAATATTTACATTTTCATATGAAATATCTTCCTGACGGCGGAGTTGATAGAACAAAAGTTATTTTCAACTACTAGAAAGTTGACTTCACAGACTAAAAAGTCCCCTGGCCTGCACAGTGAATCCCAGCTGTGTACTTTTTTTTTGTGCTCGACCACTTGACCTCACTCTAACAGGGACATTTCCTACTGGACACAGACAGTTTATGCTGCTCCATGATAAAAGAAAAATGTTTCTACTGATACATGTTCAGAAAAAAGAAAAACGATTGATAAATGTTACCTTGGTGTTGCTCGGTAGGTGCCAGTTATAATGTTATGATCGGGACTCTGAGGGTAACTTGTTTTTTTATTATAACTAGATCAAATATTAATGCCCTGGCAGTGGCAAAAAACTTTAGTTTTATATTTGATTTGATATATTTGGAATATTGCTGTTAAAAAGCACCTTATGTGATTCAAGTATTTGCAAACCAAATTTTATAGCACTTTTTTTTATATAGCAGTACTTTTAAAATAAAAGTGTGGAATACACTACTTTTGAATTCATTATTGAAACTTGCGATTAATCGCGATTAAAACAATTTAATCGTTGCCCAGCGCTAATTAAATTTCCACAGTATATTAAAATTTATACATCTAAATGCCACCTCCTGATGCAGATTCTGTTTTCTCTCCAGTGAAAAAAAAAAGAGATTTACATTTCAATAGTTCAATTTGATTTGTAAAGGCCCTATAGTGACTTATTCTAATTGAATGTATTGATAAAATTTAAGCATTTAACATGAAAGATGACAGCCTAAGGTTAGGGGGAAATTGCCTTTATAAATGTTTTTTTTTTTTAAATGGCATGCGAATCCATTTTAATTTATATATAAATATGCTGATTTAAGCAGGCTACAGCTTAGGCTACAGAACACCGATGGGAATATTGGTTCTGAATAAATTACATTTACAACACAAATTAAAAACTTTACTGAATGTAATTAGATATTGCACCATCACAGTATTTGAAAAGGGTAGAGATTTTATTATAATATTAGGTCAATATACATGAGTGAGTCGCTCGCTGCGTGAGGAAAGTGAGTCCCCAGCTGAGGAGAGTGAGTCTCTTGCTGCGTGAGGAAAGTGAGTCCCCAACTGAGGAGAGTGAGTCGCTCGCTGTGTGAGGAAAATGAGTCGCTCGCTGCGTGAGTCCTCAGCTGAGGAGAGTGAGTCGCTCGCTGCGTGAGGAAAGTGAGTCCCCAGCTGAGAGGGAGTCGCCCGCTGCGTGAGGAGAGTGAGTCGCTCGCTGTGTGAGGAAAGTGAGTCGCTCGCTGTGTGAGGAAAGTGAGTCGCTCGCTGCGTGAGGAAAGTGAGTCGCTCGCTGCGTGAGGAAAGTGAGTCGCTCGCTGCGTGAGGAAAGTGAGTCGCTCGCAGCGTGAGGAAAGTGAGTCGCTCGCAGCGTGAGGAAAGTGAGTCACCAGCTGAGGAAAGTGAGTCTCTCGCTGCGTGAGGAAAGTGAGTCCCCAGCTGAGGAGAGTGAGTCTCTCGCTGCGTGAGGAAAGTGAGTCCCCAACTGAGGAGAGTGTGTCGGTCGCTGCGTGAGGAAAGTGAGTCCCCAGCTGAGGAGAGTGAGTTGCTCGCTGTGTGAGGAAAGTGAGTCCCCAACTGAGGAGAGTGTGTCGCTCGCTGCGTGAGGAAAGTGAGTCCCCAGCTGAGGAGAGTGAGTCGCTTGCTGCGTGAGGAAAGTGAGTCCCCAGCTGAGGAGAGTGAGTCGCTCGCTGCGTGAGGTGAGTCGCTCGCAGCGTGAGAAAAGTGAGTCGCTCGCAGCGTGAGGAAAGTGAGTCACCAGCTGAGGAAAGTGAGTCGCTCGCAGTGTGAGAAAAGTGAGTCGCTCGCAGCGTGAGGAAAGTGAGTCACCAGCTGAGGAGAGTGAGTCTCTCGCTGCGTGAGGAAAGTGAGTCCCCAGCTGAGGAGAGTGAGTCTCTCGCTGCGTGAGGAAAGTGAGTCCCCAACTGAGGAGAGCGTGTCGCTCGCTGCGTGAGGAAAGTGAGTCCCCAGCTGAGGAGAGTGAGTCTCTCGCTGCGTGAGGAAAGTGAGTCCCCAACTGAGGAGAGCGTGTCGCTCGCTGCGTGAGGAAAGTGAGTCCCCAGCTGAGGAGAGTGAGTCGCTCGCTGCGTGAGGTGAGTCGCTCGCTGCGTGAGGAAAGTGAGTCGCTCGCTGCGTGAGGAAAGTGAGTCGCTCGCAGCGTGAGAAAAGTGAGTCGCTCGCTGCGTGAGGAAAGTGAGTCCCCAGCTGAGGAGAGTGAGTCGCTCGCTGCGTGAGGAAAGTGAGTCCCCAGCTGAGGAGAGTGAGTCGCTCGCTGCGTGAGGTGAGTCGCTCGCAGCGTGAGAAAAGTGAGTCGCTCGCAGCGTGAGGAAAGTGAGTCGCTCGCAGCGTGAGGAAAGTGAGTCACCAGCTGAGGAAAGTGAGTCGCTCGCAGCGTGAGGAAAGTGAGTCGCTCGCAGCGTGAGGAAAGTGAGTCACCAGCTGAGGAAAGTGAGTCGCTCGCAGCGTGAGGAGAGTGAGTATATAGATCCACCGACCGGCCTATCAGTGGGGAATAGCTAGTGGCTATAGTAAAGTGACTTCCCACGACAAGTCATTAGTCTTATTTTTGGACCTTCCGGCCGGCCATACAATCGCGCTCGGTCTCCTTCCACAGCAAACGTGTTTTAGGCATGTTACCTGTTTAGATTGTATTTGATATTGTCCACATTTGAAAGGTGATGTGAACAGTTATATTTGTGCAGAAGAACAGATTTTGACTACATTCAGCCACACTAATGAACATAGCATTAATTTTACACAGATTTTCTGGTGCCATTTTAAATTGCAGAACCATATAAAAGTATTAAAAAAACAACACCACCACAAATAGGATCAAACGTAGGCATGACTTTTCAGGTGTATCTATAAACGTGACAGAATTTTTTTATTACACGGATCACAATTAAATTGCCTTCATCCAGAGTGAGTGTGCAGATGATTTTTTAGATTGCTCCTTTTTCTAAATCCATTGTCACACCGATAGACAGCTATGTCTTTCCAGAATGCGTTTGCAAATGATGTTTCAGGTCTCTATGATATGTGAAACTCTCTTCACACTGAAGACACTTGTAAGGCTTCTCTCCAGTGTGAAGTCTCATGTGAACCTCAAGATTTCCTTTAAGTGTGAAACTCTTTCCACAGTGAGGGCAAGCGAACGGCTTCTCTCCGGTGTGAATTCTCACGTGAGTCTTAAGATTTCCTTTTTGTGTGAAGCTCTTCCCACACTGCTTGCAGGTGTAAGGGCTCTCTCCAGTGTGAACTCTCATGTGGATATCAAGGGATTCTTTATATGTAAAATTCATTCCGCACTGGCTGCAGGTGTAAGGCTTCTCTCCAGTGTGAATTCTCATGTGAGTCTTGAGGCTTACTTTATGAATGAAACTCTTCATACAGCGAGAGCACATAAAACGCTTTTCTCCAGTGTGACTTATCATGTGATATGTAAGATTTCCTTGTTGTGAGAAGCTCTTCCCACACAGTTTGCAGGTGAAAGGCTTCTCTCCAGTGTGAAGCAGCATGTGAGTCTTGAGACTTACTTTATGACAGAAACTCTTTCCACAGTGATGGCATGTGAAAGGCCTCTCTCCAGTGTGAATTCTCATGTGCGTCTTAAGGTATTTATTGAATCGGAAACTCCTTTCACACTGCTGGCATTTAAAAGGCTTCTCTCCGGAGTAAAATATTACATGCCTTTTAAGACGCTTTATGTCCGGAAAACTCATTCCACACTGACATAAAAAACAGTCCTCTTTTGATTTAATTCTCCTATGGTGATTAAGGGTTTCTGTCTTTTGAGCTCTTTTCTTTGCTGAACTCTTTTCAGCCTGTGAACAACTAAAAGATTTTTCTCCAGTTATGAAATCATGATCTTTCTCTTCCATTTCATTCAGTTCTTGACTCTCTTCTTTCAACAGCATCCGGTCTAAGGTGAACAGAGACAATTACAAGTTAACTCCAGTGTAATGGCACAAAGCATTAGACATCAAAACATTTAGACATTTAAAGCTGCAGTCCGTAACTTTTGGCACTCTAGCAGTTAACCCTCTGGGGTCGGCGGTCGCGCTTTTTTTTTTTTTCTTCTTAGTGCAAAAGAGACTCAAATAACTCGAGCCTATTTTGTCATACAGGCAAGTGTTATACATCATTCAAAACTGTTAAATGTCTTCTTTTATTGATGTACTCTCATAATAAAAACAAAATTAACATGCACGTTCTGCCGTCTCTCTCAATATGAGAAGAGCAAGAGCAAGTTCTGCCGTACGAGAGCAAGTTCGTCTGTACAAAAACTTAATACACACCTCATTTTTAATGACTAAATCTAAGTTTAATTCTCAAGAACGCAGCTTCCTGGTCACCGACAAAGATTAATTTGGCTCCGCTCTAGAATATTTGGTCATTATTTACTTTCGTTGTCAAGGAAACGGGAGGTTTTCTAACGTTATGATTAGTAATCCTGCTTATTTGGAGGTTTAAAACAGCAAGGCATTAAGACATTTTGCGTCCAGTGTGCATACAACAAAGTTGAAAACAATGTCTGTAGTACTTATATGATTTTTTTTACATGACCTTAGCAAAAAAAAAAAAAAACGTACACAACGTAAGTATTGAATTCCTAATTTCGAGGTCCGGCCCACCGCCAATATAGCCTTTCTAACCTTAAGGGTGTCTTACAAAAGTTAAATTAATAAATTGTTTTATGAGAATGAGTGGGCAGGGTTATGTTCACATCGTTTTATAGTAAAAACTCTAGACTACAAGATCAAATTAACAAAAGTCTTATGAACAAATATTCAGTATTTTATGGCCTTATTTTGTTGAGACCATGCATAATCTTTATTTTATTTAAAAAACATATACATCCATCTTGCTTGCATATTATTGTAGCAGAGTTTGTGCTGAATACAGTTTAATAAACTTTAGCCATTAATATGTTACAAGCAACAGAAATAAGTAAAAATGTCAGGGCATGTCAGAACACCTCCAGGACCCAGAAAACAACTTAGACTGGTGCGGTCCAACCAAGTTATTGTTATCGGTAAAATTCACTATCAGTCGACCTCTAATATTGACCCTCTGGTCCCTAAGGGTATTTTGGGGCCCTGAAGAAGTTTTGACATGCATTGACATTTGTGCTTTTTTCAGTTGCTTAGAAACAAAAATAATGGCTATAGTCGGATTACACTGTATTCAGCACAAACAGGGCTACAGTAATATGTGAGCAACATGTACATAAAAGTTTGTAGTTTTGAGAAAATATTCATTTGTTGGAATTGTATGGTGAATACCATCGCGTGCGTCATTGCAGTAAGGTTGATGCTTTACTGTCACACTTCCTCATTTACATGTAGTGGTGAAAACTGTAATAAAACAATACAGTAATATCCAGGGTCCATTTCTCGAGTAACATTACATTGAATGATTATAACATGAATATGCAATGCCATTCTCAATGTAGCAGTAGTTATCCAGGCCATTAGCATTGCTGTGAGCTTGTACACAATAGTAAACCATCAAACTTACTACGACTGTCTTCATTTGCACAGTTTAACTTGGTGTTAAGTCAGTTTCAACACACTTGAGAACACTACACCCATCACGCACACTGAACACCGCAGCACACGAAGCTACAGGCCTCACTGTTATTATCTCATCACATTAACCCTCTCAGGACCAGACAAGGATACATACTGACATGTAACTGCCTGTTCGAGTTCCAATGTGATGGCATCGCGTATGAGAATAGGACTGGGGCGGTATGGATTTTTTTCTTACCGCGGTTGAAAAAGCAAGAAATTCCTGCGGTATTGCAGTAAACCGCTATAAGCACCATCACGCAATACATACCTCGTACACACAAGCGCACACAGGGTGCGATTTGCCGGGGGGGTGCGTGGGATTTCCCCCTTTCTGGTCAATGTATCCCTGCCACTGATTAATTATTTTTATCCCCGGTGGGGATAAATTTATCCCCCCCTCAAAGTGATCAGTGCTTCTATAGTGGCGAGACGACACAAAACTTGGGGGGTGGTGCATAGTATACAATAGTACATTGTGTTTAATTTGTCGTTTAATGAGATCTTATATATGTTGTTAGTGGCGAGAATTTTTTACTTGAATAAACACATAGATCCGAATACTAACTCAATGTACTTTAATGGTTCAGTGGCAGAACTTTTGCCAAGCGTGTCAGAGGTTCTGGCTTCTAATCCACTCTAAGTAGAATAGTTCCCCCCCCCCCCCCCCCCCCATCAAAACCGATTGTTTATTAGTGGTTGTATATCAAGCAGGGACACTTATTTTGTGCATTATGTTTTGTGATTTCACTGTAACGAATAGAGTCTCTCCGCAACGGATTGAAGCGCGCGTCCGAGTGAAGACTATGCGCGAGTCACAACAGAACACTGTATCCGCGGCAACGAGCACTTTGGTCACTTGATTTAAAAAAAGAACACATTTCAGATCGCCTCTTATTTAACAAATGATTATTTATCTACCTAAGTTACCTGGCTGCGCAGCTCAAACACGTGAGAGAATCGTGTTAAATAAGCACGTGCAATTAAAAACTGAGGTCCTGCTTTTGGGGCTTTCTTATGAGTCATGTGCCTGTATTTTAATGCTTTTGCAAAATAGAATTCAAGTTATAGTCTACAAGAGACATTACACAGGTAATCTCGCATACAGGCCTAATAGTCAATACGAATGGAATGTTATTATGTGTCATGAAACATTGCGCTCCCCAACTCGCGAAAGGTCGGATTTGCTCCATCTTTTGATGATGAGTTTTGTTTAGAAAACCTTGAATCCATGTTAGACACAATGTCACAAGACTCGATCCAAGTCATTAGAATCAATGAATCCATGCAATTAGACAAAACGTGCACATGTGCAGGCACTTTTTTTTTGCGGTGATGACGGTGACGAGCTCAGACCCACGGTAGGGGTCACGTGACCGCGGTATTGTGGTAATGCGATAACCGTCCCAGCCCTATATGAGAATCGACGTCTGAGGATATCTGCACCCTCCTTCCATTAAGTGGACTTTCTCTGGAACACTTGGGACTTGTTAAGACTGAGTACTCCTATTAACACCACTTCATTGCCTTATCTCAACATCATTGTATCTTATGAATCAAAGCACGTTGTTTTATTGTTTGGGTATTTTGTGTAAGCCTACTCTGTTTTATTTGAGTCATATTTACATTTTGTTGACATTGTGAGAAAATAATTCAGTCTTTCATTTGATCAATTAATACATTGAGTGAATTTGACCCATGACTCTGGCTTCTTTACTCCTCTTCTAGTTACTGGACTTTAACAGTAAATAGTCCTCTAAGGTGATTTAGAACCGTAACAGTAATCAGTGCATATTGCAGTCTTCAATACACTTAGGTCAGGTGCAGGTACCACACCTACACTACCGTTTTTTTTTTTTTTTTTTAATAATTCTCTTCTGCTCAACAAGGCTGCATTTATTTGATCCAAAATAAAGCAAAAACTGTTTATTTTTTATAATTTTAAATAAATAATATCTATTTAAATATATGTAAAATGCAATTTATTCCTGTGATCAAAATTGTCAGTATCATTACTCCAGCCTACAGTGTCACATGATCCTTCAGAAATCATTCAAATATGATTTTCTGCTCAAGAAACATTTTTGATTATTATCAATGTTGAAAACTTTTGATCAAAATTTAGGATTCTTTGATGAACTGAAAGTTCAAAAGAACATAGAAAGAAATCTGAAATAGAAAGATTTTTTAACATTATAAATGTCTTCTTTACTGTTACTTTTGATCAATAAGGCATCCTCGTTTAATAAAAGTATTACTTTCTTAAAAAAAAAAAAAAAAAAAAAATAAACTCTTACAGAGCCCAAACTTTTGAACAGTAGTGAATAGTTTTCTATTTACTTTCTATATATTTTGAACTTTCTATTCATCAAAGAATCCTGAAAAAACTGTTTTCAACATTCATAATAATACAAAATGTTTCTTGGGCATCAAATGAGCATATTAAAATGATTTCTGAAGGATCATGTGAAACTGAAAACTGGAGTAATAATTTAAATCACAGGAATAAATTGCATTTTAAAAAATATATCCAAATAGAAGTCTGGAAATAGTCCAACGAATATAAATAAAAACCCACTGATCCGAAATTGTATCCAAGGCTCAATCAAGTCGCTATTCAAAATGCAAATGTCTAGTCCTGCTACTTATACGTATGGCAAAAAAGGAGTATTTTAAGTTTTTAGACTGTCATGAGGAAAAAATCCAGCCGAATGCACCGACGCATTCTTCGGGCTCAGTTAACTAAACTAGTTTTGCGATGCTTCTAAAAAAAAGTGAAATTTTAATTAAAGGGTGGAGATTTCTGTCCCTTCATTGACAGCTATGCAACTAAAAACGTTGACGCTTCAAAAAGTTCTAAAGAGATCATAAAACTAATCTAATCTTCTGAAGAGACTTGATTCAGTTGTGAAAACAAGCTCGAGCAGGTTTACTTACCGTGCAAGAAATAAGGTTCATACTCGTGTTACGCAGGAGGTTTGAGCTTCCGCAAAAACCAATGAGAACTGCAAGAACTCCTGTATTATTTTTCCTAATTCAATGTGTGACTTCATGTCATAATACGAATCTGGGATATGAAAGCAGGATCTTATCATGTTCCCTTGAAGGCAGCGTTATTATTTGTCTGATCATGTGATGTCAACATGTCTGTCCACATGAGGGACCTCGCTCCATGTCAAATAAAACCATTTTAATTCCTCAGAAAATATCATTCATTTCTGTAGAGCTGGACATTTTAATAAGGATCAAATGAGTTCAGCTTTGAGAATGAAACCAACCTGTTTGTTCCTCAGTATCTTCATATTTCACTCTGAATGTTTCTTCAATCTTCATGTCTTCACTCTCCTCTTTAATGAATGTCATCTTTGTTTGTTCGTCAGTATCTTCTTGTTTCACACTGCTCGCTTCTTCAATATTCATTTTTTCACTCTCCTCTTTACTAAACGCCATCTACATAGTGGGTCACGTGAAACTCAGTTGCTTCACCAGGGGTTTTTCTGTGTGTTTAGACAATATTGTCACGATTAAGATGAGAATAGGCTAATTAACAGAAAGAAAAATAAATCCAAACGAAATCTCTGGGTGCGTCTCAATCAGCTCCATAGTTCAAACAACTACCATAGCTCCCTAATTACTACAAATAAAACAAACAAAAAAACATGGGTATTGTAGTTAAGCCATGGTAATCACAAATTAACCATGGTTTTGCTACACTGTTAATAGTTTAAACATGGTATTTGTAGAAAAACTGTGGTTGTGCAAATGGTAATCAATAAAAAAAAAACAAGGTTACTACACTTTTACTGTAATAAAACCATGGGTAATTTCCGGACTAAAAATAACAAATTATACTGTTCATTTTATTAGTTTAAAGTTGGTATTTAATAATTTGTATATTATATTTAATAGATTCCATTTTCAAGAAACATTTACAGCTGGTTTGTATAAGTTAATTACTTACACTTGTGTTTGTTTTCTCGTTGAATTTACCCCGTTTTGACCAGCATGCCTCGTCAACGAGTGATTTGAATTCAAGTGATTCAAAATCACTGAATCATTACGTGAATCATTTTATTGAATTGACTCGGAGTATCAAAAACCTCATCATAACTTTCTCTAGTGACCAAATTCGTGTTCACTATAAACTGATTCACGATATACAATGCAAAATGAGACGCACATTTTCTGTTCAATATGTGTGTATGCGCTTTACTCACAGAAAATAACGTTCATTAACGTTAGATAAAGCAATACAATTGTACATTTAATTCAGACTAATTCCTTTAAGATCGCCTCTAATAATTATAAAATCAACTGAATAATTTGTATCTATTCAAATACGTTAAATGCTTAAAAACACAAGCCTTTCTTCACCAGAATCACAACAGACAGGGGGTGGCGGCGCAGGTTTATGACGTCACATCGTCAGATTAAAATAAAAGTCCCGTTCACAAGCTGCTATCTAAAGTCACAATAGTACATTCAATTTAAATGCAAAACACACGCATAGTAAAAACAATCAGAAATAAATGAGGTATTCATATTTGAGGATGGACAGACTCTTCTCTCTACTAGAGAGATTGACTAAAAAAGAAATAAACGGAGCAATTCTAAGAGGGACCATCTGGCTCCATATATAGGCTATATATATATATATATATATATATATATATATTAAATGGAAGCAAATAAAATGCATTGATTTATTTACAGAGGTTTTTTAAAAACTGTTTACAACATTCAAAAATTAGTTTAAGAACATGGAAAAACAACACAAAAGTAATATTGACAGCAACAGAGTAAATAGAGACACTGGTATCCTCCATAATTTATGCCCTGTTATTCGTAGCCTGAGCAAGACACGATAACATGATTATGGTTAAATAAGACATCTATTATACACAAATACATTTATTTTCATATTGAATATCACAACATACATTTATCATTCTTTCAAATATGACAACTTATACTAAATAATAGTACATTTACAGTATATAAATATAATATATATAAATGCTGATCAATGTGTTACATACACATGTATATTCATATAATGCGTTATCCGTTTGATGACATTTCATCCGAATTAATACAATTTGTCCAGTGAATGGAACACAGAATAGAGACCCTCCATCGGAGCGCAGCTTGTGTACATTAATGGAGTAAAATTATCTACTGCTTCATTTTGGCATTTATTTGCATACTTTAACTATTACATATCTGATCAATCTCAGCATGTTTTAAGTTTGTGTCTCTACATTTGCATCACTAAGCTTAAATGAAAATGTCTTGCTCTGCTCTGCACCCTGGAAGTGTTCTGTTAATTCTGCTAAACTTTAATTAGTCAAATTAAAAATGAAGCTAATATATATTAAAACTAAATAGACGTGTTTGAAAACTAAAAAAACTAAACAGAAACTAACAAAAATTTATAATAAAACTAATCAAATTAAACTGAAATTTCTAACAAATTTGAAAGTGATATATAAATAAAAAAATGTTTTTTCACAAATACTAAACTACAATAACCTTGAGATGAACCTGGGGCCTATACCATGAAGCTGGTTTACCAATATATTATTATATATTAATTATATAAATAATATATAATTATATATATATAATATATAATATATATATAATATATTTATATAATATATAATATAATACATATATATAATATATATATATATATTTTTTTCTTTAATTATATATATATATATATTATATATTAATTATATATAATTATATTAATTGATATATTTTATCAACTATATAAGTAACTTCACAACTTTTCACTTACACAGATATAGCAAGATATTTCCTTCTTGCTGTGTAAATGCATTTATACATTTCATATTCTTCAATCTTCAGCAGAAGAGAGAAAAGAATCTTGCTGACTCTCTCACGAGAAGTGAATTGCAGTTTCTCTACGTTTCAAGGCATGTGATTGGCTGTTCTCTGCTGATGTCACACTGTCATGTGTATGCGCTCCATGATCTCAGGATTAAAGCCTGAATTGACAGGGAAAGTTGATGATCAGTGTCGTGGTACCAACAAAGCCTGATTGGATTGGTTTGGTTCCCTTTTGAAAAAGCTTTCATCCCTAGAGGGCGATATGGGGAATGCCTCCAGCATGAACGGTGTCTGAAGCATGAGTCTAAACACGACAATGAACTTGACATTCATCCAATGATGTCACCTATGTTGTGTCCATGACTTTAAAAAGGGCACCTGTGAAATACGTCATGCTCTTTCTTGTCTTCAGGAGACTGTTTGTTTGTACATGAGTGATGAATGCTGTCGACTCTTCGAAGAAGCTGGATGCGCTAGGTATGATGTATTCACGGGACTGACTACAAGAGACAGATAAGGAGCTTTTTCCCTTCTGCTCTCTCCTGGGGGATAGTATTTAGCGTTTGCACAAGCACGTTTGGCTCTAGAGGGAGTTTAAGTATTTTTGGGCCTCTTCTCACTCAGTTGTTGTGCTGAGGCATCCTCTTCCTAGAGTTTTGCTCAGATAGCGTCTTCAAGTAGTTGGCTACTTGTAAGCCTCCTTTGCAAGCTGTTCTGAGTATAGGACATGGCTAGGCCTCTCTCCTCAGTTTAGAGAGACGTCATGTTAAGGCCTCCATCCGCAGAGCTCCACCACGCAGTGCTGCTGAGTTGTCAGGCTTTTGAGCCTCCTTGGCCACTGCCTTTAGGAAGCTCATGGGCCTCCTCACACTTCAGGGGGTTATTTTATCCTTCGCCCTTTTAAACTGCATACGATACGAAATAAGTTGATTAGGCTCCATCGAGCCTTCTCGGGAAGCTGTTTTGGCCTCTCTGAGCCTTCTTAGGTCTGGAGCATTGCAGGGTTCTCAAGTCTCACGCATTGGCCGTGAGACACACGCAATTCAACCAGTTCACACACTCACACGCCACACCGTGTATTTCTCACGCTGAAAAAGCAATGCCAACCAAGTTGTCCTGCAAGCTTTATATATAACGTTGTATACGAGGCGCAGTCATAAAAGAAAACAAATGAATGAAAGAAACCATTCTGGACATTCAAACGAGAAGCATGCGCGATAACCTGATATTTTCTGGCATCACTGAAAATTCCCCCGACGATCCCGAAGCAATGATCAGAGACTTCATGAAAACTCAACTCAAACTCCAACCGGACACTGTAAATGAAAATACCTTCCACAGAGTTCACTGTCTCGGAACACGTTCAAATAAATAAATCACCTCGACCGATCATCGCTAAACTGGAACATTACAAACACAAAGAACTCATAAAAAGTAAAGGCAAAGAACTGAAAGGAACCAACTACGGATTAAATGATCAATTTCCACGCGAAATAAACAATCGGCGCAAAATTCTCTACCCCATCATGAAAAAACACAGACAAAACAATAAACGTGCAAATATAATTGTGGACAAACTTTTTATCGATGGAAAGCTCTACCATGACTCAAAAATTACTCCATGGCTCTTTTAATATAGTAGCTATAACATTGAACAATCTGTGACTGTCAGATTACGGTATATATTGATATGATGCACCACCCTCTCTTTGTTCTTTAAACGGATACGTGGATCTTAATCCACCAATCCTTGTGCTTTTGTTTATTCTGTCTCACTATGTCACTCTGTACTTGTTTATATGTATACTCTACATGTGTATAGCCTACAGTCTCTTTTTTTGTTTTTATTACTGTTATCATCATTATCTCTTTATAGACATTTAATCAACAATCATGCAAATTAAAATAATTAACCATCTGATGAAATTAGGGGCTGATATATCTTTTATACAGGAAACACACTTATCAAAATCAGAACTCGGAAATCTAACATTTAATCAATTTAACAACATTCTCATCATCATACAATAGTAAACAACAAGGAGTTTCAATGTTAATAAATAAAAATATCCCACTAATTCTTAACACGTCTGTTATTGACCCAGAAGGGAGATTTGTCATCATCAATGTATCCATTAACCCAATAACATACACACTAGCTAATATTTATGGACCAAACAATGATGATCCATCCTTCTTTCATAATTTTTTCTCACTACTACACTACTATACAAATAATATTATTATTGCTGGAGACTTCAATACTGTTATAAACCCACAAATGGGCCGATCAAATTCATCAAATTCTACAAGAACCTGCCAGTCTACTGAAACAATCAAACAATATATGACTAATTTTGGACTTGGCGATAGTTGGAGAATGAATAACCCTTCACTCAGAAAATATAGCTATTTTTCTTCTTTTCACCAGTCCTTTTCCCGAATTGATTTTTTCTCATCAGTAACTCACTAACCCAACATGTAATAGAAACTTCAATTCATCCAATGATAATCAGCGATCATGCTCCCATCTTCATCTCATTAAATACTCAATCCTCTATTAAACGCCCCAATAGATGGCGCTTCGATACCTACAATAATCACTACTTCGCGATTCTGACTTAGACAGTTTTATTAAGAAAGAGCGGTCTTTCTTCCTGGAAATGAATGACTCTCCTGGGATTTCACCATCATTATTATGGGAAACAGGCAAGGGCAGTAATTACAGGAAAAATAATATCATATTCGTCATACAGGAAAAAACAACAACAACAGCTGGAAAATAACTTAGAAAAGAGAATTAAACTCCTCACAGATACCTACTGTACCAGCCCTAGAGAAAAAATACAATGCGAACTAAACCGTCTTAAAGCTGAACTCGATAGCATAATAAACCAAAAAACACAGTTTATTATCTAAAAACTCAAATACAAACAATACCAATATTGTAACAAAATGGGTAAATATTTAGCAAATCAACTAAAGGGTAAACAAGAAAAAGCAATTATTCCATCCATATACGATGATTCAGATAAAATAACCCAGAACCCACAAGAAATTAATAATGTATTCCGAACTTTCTACCAAAAATGATATTCTTCTAATCGCAATCCAGATGAAGCAGAAATAGAACATTTTCTAAAAGAATTAAAGCTACCATCGATGTCAGAAGAACAGGCAAATGCATTAGATACACCTCTCACTCATGCTGAACTCCATAAAGCATTAGACCAAATGCCAAATAACAAATCACCCGGACCTGATGGACTACCAGCTGAATTCTATAGACACTTCTGGTCAATTCTTTCTCCTTTATTCCTCAAAGTTATTAAAGAAATTAAAACTACTTCGACAATACCAGCACACATGAATACGGCGGTTATGGCACTTTTGCTAAAACCAAACAAAGATCCAATGCATCGTTCTAGTTACCGCCCTCTTTCATTAATAAACACAGATTTAAACATCATTGCCAAAGCATTAGCTACTAGAATAGAAACAGTTATCCCGATGTTAATTCACCATGATCAAACAGGTTTTATTAAACACAGGAATGCTTCAGATAATATGTGTAGATTATTCAACCTAATTAACCTTGCCCAACAAAATCATACCAAAAACTATAATTGTATCACTTGATGCCGAAAAAGCATTTGACAAAGTTAACTGGACATTTCTTTTTAATACTCTACATAGATTTGGCTTTGGAGAGTCATTCATCCACTGGATAAAAATATTATATACTTCACCTAGGGCCACAATAACAACAAATGGGATTACATCACAAAATTTCCCACTTCACAGAGGGACCAGACAAGGATGCCCACTTTCTCCCTCTTTATTTGACCTATTTATGACAAAATTATAATATCAAAGGAGTACAAAACGTCAATACACAACATAAGATCTGTCTTTATGCAGATGATTTATTGTTATGCTTACAAAACCCTTATAAGTCATTGAAAGAAACCTTTAAAATTATCAATATTTTTTCAAAACTTTCTGATTATACAATAAACTGGAATAAATCAACAATATTACCACTTTCTGAGGGCGCCAGGGATTCCACAGCTCATGATTCTTCTCTTCCACTCCACACTGGCAACATTACATACTTGGGTATCAACATTTCCTCCAGACTGTCAGAGTTGTTTAATCTCAACTATACCCCACTTTTAAAAAAAAATTGGAGATGATTTAAAACGCTGGACTAACCTACCATTATCACTTATCGGTCGCATTGCTACAGTTAAAATGAAAACTTTACTACAAGTCAACTATCTGTTCTCAATGCTTCCAACAACACCCACCGATAAATGGTTCAAATCACTGGATTCATTAACCTCTCACTTCTACTGGAAAAATAAAACACCTAAAATTTCACTGGAAAAATTACAAAAGACAAAAACACATGGCGGCCTAGAATCTCCAAATTTACAATATTACTTTTTAGCAAACCAGCTACAATATTTATATAAATGGATTCATAAAAATAATCATAAAAATTCATGGATGGAATTAGAACAAAACCATTGCAAAGATACTTCAGTTTCAGACCTTGCCTTTCTACCAAAATCAATTAAGAAAATGCTCTATTTTAATAATATTACAATTGCATCAACTCTGACAGCCTGGTGGAAAGTAAACAAAATTAATAATTCACCACTAACATCATGTGGATACACCCCCATTTGGTTCAACCCTGATTTTCAATTGTGCAATAAACCAATCAATTTTCCATCTTGGAAACAAAAAGGAATCACTCATCTCCTTCACTTATTTGAAAACAACCAATTTGTATCTTTTAAAATATTAGTCCATACCCATGAATAAATGGGAAAAAGACTTCGCCTTCTCCCCCAACACCGACCTCTGGAAGGAAATCTGTAACAACACATTCTCAATGACTAATAATACTAACCTCCAGCTCATACAGTTCAAAATTATTCACAGGATTCACATCACCGAAAGAAAGATGTTTATAATGGGCTTGAGGGACACAGACATTTCCTCACAGTGCACACTGGGGAGCACAGATGACTATTTCCATGCCCTATGGACCTGTCAATCAGTTCACTCATTCTGGATATCAGTGACCACAAAACTCTCCGTCATCATGGGTTGTGGAATCCCTCCATCTACGTCACTCTGTTTACTCAATAACTGCATGGAAGTTGATAATCTCCCAATCAAATACAACCCCCCCCCCCCCCCCTCCTCCCCTCTAACTATCGCCAAGAAAGGAATTTTGCAAAACTGGAAGTCCAAAAATTGTATACATATCAATCACTGGACTAATCTTCTAATAGAGTACATCACATTAGAAAAAATAACATACACTAAAAAGAATATTATTTTTACATTTCTTGATATCTGGAAAGCATTCCTAACTCATCTTCATATAAGTCAATAACCTGGAACCGGACCAACGCATTCCCCCAACCACACGTTTACAAACAAATAATGAATAATCTCTGAGTATTACTGTACAGTACTACAATTATTCAGTATAGATGTCCTTTATATATATATATATGTATATGTATCTATTTGTATGTATGTGTGTGTATATTTGTATATGTGTGTAGATGTATGTATGTGTGTGTATGTATATATAAGTATGTATATGTAGGTATGTGTGCATGTATACATGCATGTATTTGTATGTGTGTGTATATGTATGTATGTATACATGTATATGTATAATGTTCGATAAGCTGTACTTTTATTTTATTTAAAATATGCATACTATTGCTATATTTTTTTATTAAAGACGGTGGTAGTAGGGATGATGATATTGATATTATTACTATTATTATTATAGAATGATTAGTCTTCCCTTCCTCTCTCTCCTGGTCAGATCCCTCCCTCATGTTAAAGAATCATATTGATTGGATACCTGGGTTGGATGTGGTGTCTCTGGCTGGGGAGCTAACCAGTGCACACCTTGCTCTAAGCCATGGAAGGGAAAAAAGAAAAAAAAAAAGGAGAAAAAAAAAGGAAAGGAAAAGAAAAGAAGGGGGGGGGGGGGTAAGAGCCGGGGGCCAACCAACCATAACATTTGGTTATGTCAGGTCACAAACAGACTAAGGGAGCTTGGTTTGGAGGTGCCTGTTATGGTGCCCCGGCATACTTTTTAGAGGAAACCTCAATGGAGCCTAGAAGCTTAACTACGGGGGTTTGGTGTCGCTGGCAGCGGTGAGTGGGAATCGGATTATTGAATAGAGGAGAGGTGTCGTGTCTGTGTGGGGAGGGGGTGGGGTTGTCTGTTGGTTGTGCTCACTGGCGGTTGTGGATCAGCCCTAGAGTTTAGAGCAGGTACGGTGACATTATTGACTGACCTAAATGTATTGTTGTTAGTACTATTGTCACTATTATTATTATCGATTGCTAGAGCTAATGCTCCTATTATTGTCATGAATTATCATTATAAATATTATCATTGATACTATCACCACTAATATTAATATATTGCTGTTGTTGTTGTGATTGTTGGGGTGACCCTCACTAAAACTACACTGATACTACCGGACTGCCCCTATCTATACTTGCGTCACAGGAAGGATCTCATGTGCCTACATACACTACTTTATCGATGACTGTGTTGGGCTGTTTTGTATTTCGTTGTTTTTGTTTTGTTTTTGTGCTTTTTCTCTCTTCTGTATTGTATTGTGTCACACTACCTTGTATGTGTTACTCTTTTGTTAATTTGCAATAAAAAAAAATTAAAAAAAACTCAACTACTTTTTAACCAGGCCAGAAGCTTTGGCTCAGTTTGGCTAGCTTACGTTATCTGAAACTAAGGGAAATGTTAATGGGTAAGAGAAGGAATGAAGATGTATTTCTTCATTTTATTTTAATTGATATATTATACTGTATTAATAGTCTTTCTAGTTACTTTAAGGTACATGTATTAAATCAGAGTGCTCTGGGTAATATTTTATATCCTGTCAAAACATACATTAATCATTGTCCCAACACACAATAAATCATTATACCATTTCGACTAGACACACACAAAATGCAAAAAGATTTGTTTTTCCAAACTGTTTGGAGCAATTTGTTATATTTTTGTAATTTTTGTATATTTGTAATTTTGAAATATAACATTAAAGAGTATATTTGATGTGATGAATTACTCTGTCATTTATCAGATTTACCAATTGTTATAATTTCAATTTGTGCTGGTTAATTATGAACAATGGGTCAAATTGGGGGGCGGGGCTTCATTAGGGCTCCTCCTCTAACTGCATGTGATCTCACTCCAAGCTTTTGATAAAACCTGAGAACCCTTGGATTGTTAGGCTTCTTCTCATTATGAGAAGATGTCCATCACTAAACCTCTCCCACAAATTGATACTCAACAGAAGTCCAAAAGATAATCTGTGGGTGCGATTATTGGGATGTGGCTTCCATCTATAGCACCAACACATTGTGGTACTCTTCGTCATTGTTAAAAAAAAAAAAAGATGCACACAGGGAGGAGTACCTTCTTCACTGCGTTGCAAAAATCTTTCACACAGTTGAAAACAGTGGTTAGGCCTGCCCCAAAAAGGTGTCTAACACATCTGTATTCACTTCCAGTAGCCAGCTTCCACAGGGCAGTGGCTACCTGTTTTCTCACAGGCACACACAAACGGTAACATGGCAGAGGCGATGGCAGATGTACTCAAAAGACTCTCTGGAAACTGAAAAATTGGATAAACTGTGTCGTACTGAATGCAGGAATGAGGATATGCCCACACAAGCGCCTTGCCCTAATCCGCAGAGCTAGCTGTAAAAAAAAAAAGAGAACAGTTGTCAAAAAGTGTTATTATTATTATTATAAGAGCATTTTGCAGGTTAATTTTTTCTTTACAAAATTAATATATAATCTTGTATAAAAATAACATGTTAAAAAAAGAAGTTAATGCAGAATTTAAAATTAGAAAGTTTTTAAAAAATGCTTTTTTCATTTTACTTTTTACATCGCATCATTTTACGTCACGAGAGGGAGTCGTTTGCCGGGCTCTGTGTTGGCTCAGTGCAGAGTTGGTTGGTATTCAGTAGGAGCGGTCGTGATTCAGTGTGTTTTCTGTAGTTTTTGTATTTCAATTTATCATCATCATGGTTTATAATTGTGTTTGTGGGGGTTGCACAAACTCCAGCCTGTCAGGACATCGAGTCCACAGGTGTCCGAACAAGAAAAAGGACATTGTCATCTTCCGTGCCTGGGTGCGTTTTGTGCAGGTGAAGAGACAGGACGTTGTTCTGCATCTGCTTCGAAAAAAGAAAAGAAATTTGTGATTTTTAGTAGAAAAATGTTGTACAATAACTTCTATTTTTTGTTTTATTTATATACTTAGTAGTTTTTATGGTATGGATTAGTCATTTTCTGCATTTTACATACATCTCTTTGGACTGTGCAACATGTGGGTATCAGCGTTTTTGACAGAGCCGCTAGCCAATGCTGCATCGAAATATGCCGGCCTGCAAACTCTTACTGAGTGGGGCCATTGACTTTTCAGGTTGCATGGCTACCCAGACCATCAGGATGTTTCAGCTGTTTTGGCTTCAGAGCATCAGTGTCAGCAGCTTCCGCTATCAGCGAGGCAGAATGAGCAGGAAGGGATCATTAGAGATCTGAATGAGAAGAGGGGCGGATTGATCCTGTCTGGTGACTGCAGGTAGCATACTTCAGCTTATCTCAATCAATAAAATAGAAAACAAGTCAAAGCTGTATGATATCATATAGTTTAATGCAGGGGTTCTCAACATTTTGCAAGGTGGGCCCCCCCAAAGCTGGTTCATTGCAGATGGGCCCCCTCCCCTTCCTCAAATTTACATTTACACCCCGCCAGGGGCGATTCTAGGATTTTCATTTTAGGGGTGCTCAGCCCCCAATGAGGGTATGATTTAAAAAAAAAAAGAAAAAAAAGTAAAACTTTAGTTTAGGGTCTAATGCTCACACTGTTAGAAATTTCTGTAAATTACACAGTATTTAACTGTAAAATGAACTGTATTTTACTGTATTTTACTGTAAGCATGTTACTGTATTTTAAAGTTGCATTGTGGGAACTATCCCCTTGGCGCCACTAAAATACAGTATTTTTAATTTACTGTAAAGCAAAATACAGTAAAAAAAAAAAAAGAGCGCGAAACCTGACCAATCACAGACAAGCTTGTATTTCTGCTTGAAGAAAGAAGAAAACGAAGACACAGATGCAAGAAGAATCAGTCAGATACAAAGGTGTGTTCAAATATTCCTGCTTTTACTTTATATTTTATATTTTTGGTTTAACTAAAAAAAGAAAAGAAAAATAAACGCTGCCCCTTAACGGCGCGCGGTCACCTCACACTTTATGCTGTGGAGAGAGCTTAACGTTACTAGAGAGAGTTGTGCTAACACTCTGTGCAAATATTCATATATCTTCCCTTTCTTCCCCTTTTCTGAACGTTTCGGCGTCAAAATATGGACATTAACGGGTCTCTGCCTTGGGTTTGACCACGTCAGGAGCAGGTGAGTGTTCATGTGAATTTAAAGTCAGTCGTTTTTTCCCGCTTGTTTTTTAATCGCTTGTCGTTCAGACAGTCATTTAAACTGATTACCCCACATGCACGTCATACTTATGCTAGAGTAAAACCCGAAATGTTCGTGTGCAAACACTGTGGCGTCTCTGTGGAGACATTATACGCATTTATTAATCATGCCAAAGGACATAAAAACACGGCGAACTTCAGGTTTTCGTGTGCAGTTCCTGAATGCCCATGCACTTTCCAAAGCCTCTCCGCACTTCAGTCTCACATTTACCGCAAACACAGAAAGGCCGCAAAAAAACCTAACACATCTGAACAACACGATCTAAATTCTAGATGCAGCGTTGAAGGCTGTACATTCGTGTCGACTAAATTCGCCAGTCTTTGTGAACATCTAAAATGGCATATTCGAGATGGCAAAAAAATTGAATGTCCGATTACTGGCTGTAAAAAATATTTTCGAGTGAAGTCTTCATTTTCAGCACACCTCAGTAGAAAACATAAAAACGAATTTGAGAAATCTGTCTGTGCAGATATAACTGAGATTTCTGTCGCTGTGCCAGATGTGAATACTGAGGGCTTTGATGATGTGGAATTTCAAGACAGTAGTCCAGCTATTCAGCTTGACAAAGACAAATTTCTGACTAATTTGGCTTTATTTTATTTGAGGATGCAGTCAAAAATGATCCTGCCAGCTACAACAATTCAGATTTTAATTGATGAGTTCATGGAGGTGCATACAAATAGCATGACACACACCCTGTCCAAAGTTAATGAAGAATTGACAAAGCTTACAATTCCAGACTGTCAAATAAATGAAATAGTAAGTGGGTTATCTAAAGAAAACTTACTCAAGATGTATAATGAGGGATATTTTAAGTCGGATCAGACTTGGAAGTCTTTTTTCAAAAAACATTTCAATTATGTGGAGCCTGTACAGGTTTACCTTGGCTGTGATGCATCAGGGAAAGAGCGCTTTTGTCAGTACATACCAGTGAAAGACACTCTAAAGGCATTTCTGAACAATGGATCTGTTAAAGAACAGTATGATAAGACCAAGGGGCAAACATCACAAAATCCCCTGTACTTGAGGATATAAGGGATGGGAGAAATTTTAAAGAAAACACTCTTTTTAAAGAGTCTTCATCAGTAGTGTCTCTAATTTTATATCAAGATGCGTTCGAGGTAGTTAATCCCCTTGGCTCTGGAAGAAAAAAACACAAACTAGTTGGTTTGTACATGACACTTTCAGAAATCTGTCCCCATAATAGATCATCTATTGATCCTATGCAATTGGTCATGCTTTGTAGAGAGGAAGATTTTAAGTTTTTTGGGCAGCAACAAGTCTTCACACCTCTTTTGAGTGATCTCAAGGACATGGAGGAATTTGGAATTGTACTGGAGAATGGAGAGACAGTGAGGGGAGCAGTGATTGCCATTGTTGGAGATAATTTGGGGTCACATAGCATTGGAGGGTTTACTGAGAATTTCAGTAAGAGTAGACATTTTTGCCGTTACTGTCTTATAAAAAGAGACATGTTTGAAAGAAAAAGTACAGACTTAGGTCCAACAAGAACAAAACAGAGTTACAAAAACAGTGTGGCAATGTCTGAAGGGCAAGAAATTTTTGATGGTGTCAAGTTCGACTCTGTGTTCAACTGCCTAAAACACTTTCATGAGTGTGATCCTGGGCTTCCTCCATGTTTGGGACACGATCTTTTTGAGGGAGTTGTTTCAACAGATCTGGCTTTGTACATAAAACAGCTTGTCACTGTAGGGAAACACTTCAGCTATGTTCAGCTCAACAGAAACATATCCAGCTTTAAATTCTGTGGAAGTGACATGAATAATAAGCCATGTGAAATAAAACCTGATGGTGGAAAGTTGACAGGACATGCAGCTCAGAACTGGTGTCTGCTTCGATTGCTTCCATTACTAATTGGGGATCGAATAAAAAATCCACTTGATGATGAAATTTGGCAGTTGTGCTTGAAGTTAAGGGAGCTTGTTGAAATGATATGTGCACCAAAAATTCATCATGATCAAGTAGCCTACATGAAATGTCTGATTGAAGAATATGTGCACTTAAGAGCTACCCTTTTTCCAGATGCACCACTAAAACCAAAACATCATTTTTTACTTCACTACCCTGAACTCACACTTAAATTCGGACCACTAATTAGACTATGGACTTTACGATTTGAAAGCAAGCACACATATTTTAAACAATGTGCAAGAAAATTACGAAATTTCAAAAATCTAGGGAGTTCACTAGCTGAAAGACATCAGCTATTGCAAGCCTATTTGAGTGCTGGCTCCATCTTTCCTCCAAATGTGCAAGTAGGTGAAGCAGATGAGTTTCGCAGTCACATATACAACACACACATTCAGGAAGCTGTAAGGATGCAAGGCATTCATGACTCCACCTTCGTAACATTAACTGCAACATACAAAGGAACCAAGTACCAGACATCAATGGTTGTTGTGGTAGATCAAACTGATGATGTATACACATTCGGAAAAATTGAAATGATTCTGATACACTTCTCAAAAATATTCTTTGTTGTTGAAAAGTGTAAATCAGTGCCAGTTGTTGATCTGGGTTTACACTTTCTGCAACAAGATTCAAGTCCCCACTATTTATGTGTAAACGCAGAGAATCTAGCTGACTATTACCCTCTGCCAGTATACAAACGATTTGATGCTAATTTTGTTGCACTTCACCTCTCTGTTTGTCTTAGGTGAGAAGCTAAAAGATGGAAGCCGTCATTAGAGGTGTTCTACCAATGCTGGATGATAATCAACTAAACCACCTGATATCAGAATTAAATAGAATTGGTGTAAAAACAGATGATGACCTCCAATATTTAACATCAGATGACCTAAAAACTTCCTTTCACCAATAGACTGCAGGAAACTAATTCATTTTTTCAAAATCAGAGGCAAGTCATTTGTATATAATATACAGTAGTAAAAAACTGCTTATGTGGGTTTTAAGCCATATTCATTATCAGTGAAGTAGAAATATGTATATTTGTTAAATGATTAATTTACTGTTATTAAATACTCTGTCACGTTTCTACACTACATCTGTTAAATTAGATTATGTTCAATATTCCATTTAGTTTTGTAATATACAGTAGAAAATCGGCTTATGTGGGTTTTAACCATGATCAATGAAGTATGTACATTAGTCAAATAATTAATTTACTGTTAGTGAATACTCATAATTTCACGTTTCTACACTACATCTGCTAAATTTGTTATGCACTTTTTTTATGTTCAATGTTCCATTTAGGTAATGAAAATATTCCAGCTACTCAACCAAGCAACCGTCCCAACTCTTCAACATTCCCTGTGCAGTGTCATGGATCCAGTGAAGTTACAAATCCGAGTCCATCATTTACTCCAGTCCCAGTTCAAAGTGCAGCATGGGTGTCAGATTTTCAAATACCCTGGGGTAAGATGACACCGAATTTAAGAACATGTCTTGCACAAGGAAAGCAACCTGAAGCCTCAGATTGGAGACACATGGTTAGGGTGATTGTGGATTCCATCAGAGAGGTGTGTTTAAATCCAACCAAGCGGCAATGTTCAGAAGTTGCACAGTCAATTATCCATAAGTATCCAAACATTTTTAGTGACAAAACAGAGGAAGGAGAGGTAATTGGTATTGGTTACTACTCTTTGTTGTGTCAGTTGAAGACAAGGGTGGAACATCTTAACCGGAACAATACAATGGCTCGACTTAGAAAACCTAAACGAACAGGAGACGAAGTAGATGATAGCCAACCTTCAACATCTAAATCCGCTAAACTGGATAGCTATGGCTGTGTGAACTGGAACCCTACTGAACTTCCTGAAGGGGAAACCTTTGATTCTTTAGAGATAAAGAGACAGGAGATCCTTAGTCTATTTTCCCAAGAAGGACCTCGTGCAGCCGAGTGAGGCAAAGTCCAGGAATTAATGAAAATGACATTCATTGCACAACGTCACAGCATTATTGCCAACCCTCCACCCAGTATCACAGATATTCAGGCAAGGTGGCCTCTACTCTTTACAAAGAGATTCTTATGCGCACATTTTAAGGAACTGACTGGGATTGATCCTGACATCAGATTAAAGGACTCCCTTTGTACCAAAGGGGAAAGGATTCTCTGCTTCTTCAAAAATCTTCAGTCCAGGTGGGGAAAAGAAGTTAGAACAGTCCTCAAAGACATCGACAGAGAGGGCTGAGATGTCGACCCAGGCCTTGCAGCAGTCCTGTTGATGATGGCCCACTTTAAAGAAAAGGAGGAATCACTGTTCCTTTTAGCCGATGTGAGTATTTTCCATTTATATATTTGAAAATTGATGTAACTGACAGTTAGTAAAACTTTTGTGTGTGTGTGGGGGGGGTGGGGGGGGGGGGGCTCACAACAACTCCAACAGATGCAGAGACCAGGGTTTCACTTCCTTCTACTCCAAGGCTGATTATGCTTGGTAAGATCCTTTAATACATGATAAACAATGTTTAAGAGATTGTTTAGAGCTGCACGATTAATCATTAAAAGATTGCGATCACATCTCATAAACAAATGTCAATGATTCGCCTGAGTCAATCAAACTCTTGACTAAAATCATAACGTTCAAATCTGCATTTGTGCTGCCGCTGAAGCAGAGAAGGCAGTTGTCATGTATAGGTATGAAAAAGCTCCACAGTCTTTTCAACCCCCAATATCATTATTTCAGTGTTACAAATATTCAAATTATAAGTACTGGGATAAACGTTTATAGAGAGTGATCAAAATAGAGCAAATCAGCTTTTTAATATAACTTCGCACTTCAAATAAAGCATTTATGTTTTGCCACTAGGTTTGGGGACAAGGGACAGTGAAAAAATGTATTTGACATTGAATCATTCATTCAGGAGGAACGATTCATCCCTTGTTATTCAAAACTTATTTGAGGTGATGTTAAAGGGATAGTTCACCCAAAAATGTAAAATCTGTCAGTAATTACTCACCCTCATGTCGTTCCAAACCCATAAGACCTTCGTTCATCTTCGGAACACAAATGAAGATATTTTTTATGAAATCTGAGAGCTTTCTGACCCCTCCATAGAAATCAACATCATTGCAACTTTCAAGGCCCAGAAAGGTAGGAAAGACATTGTTAAAATAGTCCATGTGATTACAGTGGTTTAACCTTAATGTAATGAAGCAACGAGAATAATTTTGTGTGCAAAAAAACAAACAAACAAAAATAACAACTTTACTCAACAATTTCTTCTCGTCTGTGTCAGTCTCCTACGCTGTTTACGTTGTAAATACAGCACTTCCGGGTTCTACGTCAGAACGCCGCCTCACTATTGGCCGACGCTGTTCATTTGGGCACCACAACACATGCGTGTGATGCTGACGCAGGAGCAAGCCAATGGTGAGCCGGCGTTCTGACGTAGAACCCGGAAGTGCTGTATTTACAGCGTAAACAGCGTAGGAGACTGACACAGACAAGAAGAAATTGTTGAATAAATCCTGGAGTCACATGGACTATTTTAACAATGTTTTATCTACCTTTCTGGACCTTGAAAGTTGCAATGACGTAGCTATCTATGGAGGGGACAGAAAGCTCTCGGATTTCCTCAAAAATAACTTAATTTGTGTTCTGAAAATGAACAAAGGTCTTATGGGTTTGGAACGACATGAGGGTAATTAATGACAGAATTTTCATTTTTGGGTGAACTAACACTTTAACATTACCTCAAATAAGTTTTGAATAATAAGGGTGACTAAATGATGTTTGTCATTTTTGGGTAAACTATCCTTTTAAACTAATGCGAAAAGCTCCATCTACATATTGTCACTGACACCAAAACCAAATGTTAAATGTTTTTGCAAAGTTAAACACTATAAATTAATTAATTACTATTATTATTTTTTAGGGGATTCAGTTCTACACAGCAAAAAATGGATGCTGTCAATTGAAGGCAAAGTCCTCTTTCCTAAGACTGACCTACCAGATTTGTCCTCTGCGTTTGCTGTTCTATTCGGTTGCTATTATGTGCTAAACATCGAGTACCAAGTGGAAGCAGCCACTACTTTGGAGTTCATTCAGAGGTAGGTACATCTTGCAATATGCCATAATATTAGGTAAACATTAAAGGGACATCCACCCAAGTTCTGTCATAACTTACTTATTCAGCAGAACACAAAATAAGATATTTTGAAGAATGTTGGTGACCCAACACTTTTGTTTCCTGTTGACTTCCATTGTTTTTTGTGTCCATATAATGGAAGTCAACAGGAACAGAAAGTGTTGGATCACCAACATTCTTTTGTGTTCCACCGAAGGGTATGCCCAACTTTAAGGGATAGTTCACCTAAAAATGAAAATTCTGTCAGTAATTACTCACCCTCATGTTGTTCCAAACCCGTAAGACCTTCGTTCATCTTCGGAACACAATTGAAGATATTTTTGATTAAATCTGAGAGCTGTCTCACTCCTTCATAGGCTTCTATGTAATTTCATTCTGCCGGCCCAGAAAAGTTAGTAAAGACAATGTTAATATTAGTCCAAGTGACTACAGTGGCTCAAATTTATTTTATCAAGTGACGAGAATACTTTTTGTGCGCAAAAAAAACTTTATTCAACTATTCATTTTCTTCTGTGCCTCTGACGTGAGTTCACGAGAGCAACACGACGCATGCGCCAGAACTGAGAGGATGATGCTCACGATAATTTGATGGGAAAGTGTGAAATGTAAGCCATTCATTTTGTGGCATTGGTAAGGCACTTACGTTTTCTCGTTGGTTTGTCACGATTCGCACATCCAGGAAATGCACACTTTAGAACCATTTTAAACATCACATCGAGACCCGTCTGCGTCATCATCTCAGTTCTCGCGCATGCGTCGTGTTGCTCTCGTGAACTGACTCGAGGCCCACAATGAATAGTTGAATAAAGTTGTTATTTTAATTGTTTTTTGCACTCAAAAAGTATTCTCGTCGCTTGATAAACTTAAGATTGAGCCACTGTAGTCACTTGGACTATTTTAACGATATCTTTAATAACTTTTCTGGGCCGGCCAGTTTCGATCCCTTAAGAAGCCTATGGAGGAGGGATCCAGCGCTCAGATTTCATCAAAAATATCTTAATTTGTGTTCCGAAGATGAACGAAGGCCTTACGAGGTTGGAACAACATGAGGGAGAGTAAATACTGACAGAATTTCCATTTTTGGGTGAACTATCCCTTTAAGAAAACATGCAAATAGGAAAAACATCTGCAAATTAAGAAAACATTTTCATCTATTTTACAACACACGTGTGCTCCAAATACTCACAACACAACCAAATACAGAAACGTGCTGCAAATGGCACAGAACACAATGGAAATGTTTTCAGGAGAACCAAATAAGCGACGAACCCGGCTGTGTACATCCGATGTACGATCAACGGCTGTCTGAATTCACTCACTCGTTTTCATTTACTCCTTCAAGTGAACTGTAATAGTGGACTAACGAAGAGATCAGTGAATTAGGGTTTAGGCGATTTCGGATGTAGCCAACGTAATTTCCTCGTTATTTTCACCTGGGGTGTTCCCATGACAAGGCAGCATGGTGTCCATCAGCTGAATATCTTATTATTGCTGTTAAAATAACTGTTGCAAATAAATACATTTTATACAAAAAAAGTTTTTTTATTATGCTTTATTTATCTGTGTCTCAACTTAAAAAATTACTGTCTCATCTTTGGACCCTACATTACCTAACATTTATTACCTCTGAAACTTATTTAAACATAACGTGTGCAAGTACAAAAAAACTTAGAATGTTACTGATGTATAGATTAATATCTTACCCTCATGTTCGTATTACATTTTGTATATTGTATACAAAGTTGTATGTCATAAACATGTCATCTCTGAATGTAAAAAAAAAAAAAAAAGTTTGTCTGGGCTCGTCACTTATTTGGTTCCCCTGAAAACATTTCCGTTGTGTTCTGTGCCATTTGCAGCGCGTCTCTGTATTTGGTTGTGTTGTAAGTATTTGGAGCACACATGTGTTCAATTTTTGTCTTAACTAATGTTTAAAACATTTTTACACATCAAATGATCTAACAATTTTTTTCTGTTATGTTAAGGTTCATGGTGAGGATTAACCCTGACAACAGCAAGTGCTCCTCAAAGTTCCAGGTCAGCAAAAGAAGTGGGAAGATAGTGCAAAGGAAGAACTCTGGCCTGAACCCTCATGTATCCTCCTTCATTAAAGAGTTTCTGGATTTCAGCTGGCAAAACTATTAAGCTACTAAGAGCGAATACACTACACAGGAGTTTTCTGAATTAGTACATTTTTAAGATTGTTCTTGTGACTGAATCTGTTAATGAATTGTTTTAAAATGCTCTTTATATGAAACGTTTATGTATAAATGTTACTGCACGTTTTTGGAAAACTGATCTGTAGGACAATCTGCAAGAATATTAAAATGTTATTTCATGTATTACAATTGAACAATTAAATAAAAAAAAGTTAAACAGTTGTCTTTGTTTCTTTTTATAGTTTTACTAGTTTTTACTACTGAGACCTGTTGAAATACAATAATTTGTACAGTTTTACAATAAATAGTAAAAGTGTACAACAAATTACAGTAAATTTCATAGTGTAAATATATTTGTATTTGCTGTGGAGAAAATACCATAACGTTGTGTTTTACAGTAAACAATACTCTATACTGTAAATAAATTTACAGCAAGTTAAATGGTACTGTAAATATGAATACAGTATTTTTACTGTAAGTTTAATTTACAGTAAGTTACTGGCAGACAGCTGCCAGTAATTTGCTGTAATTTCTACAGGAATTTTTTTTACAGTGCACTATTAACTAGTTTCGTTAGCATGCATATGGCAGGGTTTTATAATCACTGAGGTCCCCAATGTGGCACAGGCTAGGGGGGTTCGGGGACTCCCCCAAGAAATGTTTTGAAGGCCAAATAAAAATTGGATGACAACAGCTTTAAAACCATGTCAGTGGGCAGCTGATTATTTTTCTCTCCTCATAAGCGTCACACTGATTTTTTTTGTTTTTATCTTGTTCTGTTTCTTCCCCTCCTAAAGCTGAGCTTTGACTGATAAACTTTGCATTTTTGTCTGTCAGTGAAGTAAACAGGGTCAACAAGGTTGATTTATGAATAATTTTCTTAGACGCGTTCATTTACTGAAAGCGACTAGGAAAGCTAGGTAACTAACTTTATTAAATGAATTCACAATATGTAGGCTACGCATTCATTATTGATTATATGCCTAATACAGGACTTTATAATCACTGAGATCCTAAATCTGAGGTGTATATTTTTTTCTCTCTGATATGTGCATTTCAAGATGTTTGTAGGCCAAAAAAGGATAAGAAATAGCTTTAAAACCGTGTCAGCGGGCTGTAGATTATTTGTCAATACCTGCTCTCTCCTCATCTACATCACTCTTTCTTTTTCTCGAGCCTGAGGTCTTCGGCGGCCTTACTGTACGTTCACACCGCCACCGACTTGAGCTTCCAAAGCTACCAGAAGTCATTCATTTTCAATGGAAGCTGGCTTCTCTCAGCTGCACGGAGCGTCAAATCCATCGGCGTCGCGTTTTGAGCGTCAATCAGAAAGTTGAAAGTAGCTCAACTTTATGGTAATGAGCTGTGACGCAGTTCAAAGCAAAACGGCAGCAACCAGTCTGAATATAGACGTCCTTCGCGCTGGCTGATTCCAGAGAAACACACAATTTAAACTTTCGTTCCTACCAAAACATTACTTCCGAGAAAATGTAGGAGAAGCTAATAATCGCTGTTGCTGATTTCCGGTTGTGGCAGGATGGGTTATCACCCCTCCCACTTGTTTGAGGTTCTGTTTCCACTGATTATCCCGCATCTAGCACGGGACTGAGACGCTTTCCATGAGTTTGTTTTAAAGTGAACTTTCTGGGCTTAGGCTCAGTGATGCAGTGATGTGCTTGAAGTTTCTTTTGTTTTTTTCTTTAATTAATTAATTAAGTAAGTTTTGAATTTGTATTTTTGTTTTCATTTCAATTATGTCAAGTGAATTCATGTGTTGCTTTCAAAACACTGTTTGGTTGAGCTACACTGCCGAATTCTTTTGACTATTTTGTTTAGTGACTCTTTTATTTAATTTGAGTTTATACCGTGTCTTTTGTTGTTTTCGTGGGGGTTTTGATTCGTGACGACTGGATTGGGACCAAATGGTTAGTCCCTTCTGGGAATTGTATTAATTAATTTGTGATATTTGTATTTTGTTTTCTTTGCATATCAATGCTCTCTCTTATTGTTTTTTTTTTTTTTCGTTTCTTGGTAGGACCTGGGCACCCGGGGGACAGACGAATGACCTTTTGGTGGTGGCATTCTCACTGTGTGTCGTGGTCTTCTCTGACATGAGTTGCTGAGTGTGTGCTAGTGTGTGTGCACTGTGAATAGAGTGATTTTCATCAGGGTGATATCTTGACACTGCCCCTGTTGGTAAGCCCAGGTTCCTCTACTGCCAACGATAGAATCTAACAAATGTGAGAGTGATTGCTGGTCAATACCTTTTATAACTATTGTGTCTTAACAATTAATTAACATTTTGTACGACTACCATTGTCTCTGATTCCACCCATGATTAGAATCTGCGTGTGCCTTTCAGTTAGAGGTAGTTAGATTATTGGGATGAAATTCCTCAGGTGGCGTAGTCGGATATAGTATCAACCAGATTTTTGGGCGTGGCTATAATTTATTGCTTTGCCCAATTCCATATATAGTAGAGCTGCCCTCACACACTCTCTCACACTATCATTTATGATATGACATTGTTTGCTTATTATAGGGACCAGTTACAAAAGAACGAGGCATGGGATAAAATAGCTGGGATAGTTGGTGTCTCCGGCGAGTTGGTGAAGTGCGTGCTGATGATTTATAATATTTTTAACTAGGAGGGAAATAATTGCACAACAATGAGCAGTGCACCGTAGCATGCTAGGCTTCCTTGCTTGATGTGAATGGTACGATCTGTTTGCAGATCATTTTACCCTTATTAAATGCGCAAAAGTAATTAAAAGTAGAAGCATTTTAGTGCAATGCACTTACATTAATGAGTTGTTTCAAACGGGAGTGTGGCAGGGGGGGCGTGGTTCCGCGAAGTCCGTGACGCGGGAGAGGATCGGGAGACAGGTGCGGCGTGAGTGGGTTAAGTGTGAATGACAAACACCTGTGTCTTGTTTCAGTAACTGGCGTGGGGAGACGGATAAAAGCCACGAGGAAAGAGAAGGAAGGGAGATGAGAAACGGACGTGTGTGCGAGGAGAGCGAGAGAGTGTGTGAGAGTGAGAGCGAGAGCGAGCCCTGTTGATTTTGTATTTTGTGAACCGAGCGCGTGTGGCGCATCCTTTTGTTTCGGTACTGTTTGTTTATTTTTTACTGTTTTGTGGGAAGAATAAAAACCCCCTTTTTCTTTAAAGCCGACCCTGTCCTCTTCCTTCCACAACTACGAGAACATTGATCACTACACTGGTGCCGAAACCCGGGAAGGAAGACGGAAGCCGCCGCCAGCATGCAGACACCGCCACCATCGCCACTTGCGGATGTGGTTGCTTCCCTCGCGGCCCTCCACCAAGATCAACATCGGGCCCTGGTCGAGATGAGGACCGATCTGGAAGGCCGGTTCCAGTTCCTCGTCCAAGGCCAACAGGAGGACCGCGAGAGGTTCCGGAGCTGGATGGACCGGGAGGTTCGGCCGGGTCCAACGCCGCCGCCGGTCGAGCACCCCCACCTGCCTCTTAATAAGATGGGCCCACAGGACGACCCGGAGGCGTTCCTCGACCTCTTCGAGAGGTCAGCGGAGGCAGGTGGGTGGCCAAAGGAGCAATGGCCGGTGCGCCTCATCCCGTTGCTGACCGGGGAGGCGCAGGCGGCGGCCCAACAGCTACCCGTCCAGAACCTCCTGGTTTTTGACGACCTGAAAAGAGCCATTCTACAGCGGGTCGGCCGGAGCCCAGAGCAACATCGCCAGCGGTTCCGGACCCTGGGCCTGGGCGAGAGCGGTCGACCCTTCGTATTGGCTCAACAGCTCCGGGACTCCTGCCGCAAGTGGCTGTTGGCTGAGGGAAGCGACGTCCACGAGATCATCGACCGGGTGGTGCTGGAGCAGTTCATCGGCCGTCTGCCGAGGAAAACGGCCGAGTGGGTCCAGTGCCACCGACCGGCGTCGCTGGACTTGGCCATTCAGTTGGCGGAGGACCAGCTGGTGGCGTGCTCCAGGGTCGGCGAGAACCTCCCCAACATGTCGCTCTCTTCCTCCTTTGTTTCTCCCTCCCCCTCTTCTACCTCGTCTCCCCTTCCCAGGTCCCGTCCTCCCGGACCGTTCCGTGGCCCTCCCCGGGGGGGGGGGGGGATCTTCACTGGATCCGGCAGGAGGCCTGAGACCCCAGCCCAGGGGCTCGGGGGTCACTACCGGGGGGGCGGACCCGGCTGCCTTTCCCTCCCTCTCCTCACGCCAGTCACCTACCCCACTTCCTGCCTCTAGAGCAGGGGGGAGGCCTGGGCCGGCCTGCTGGCGTTGCGGGGACCCGGACCATTTTATAGACAGGTGTCCGTTGATGGAGGTGGGGACAATGATCCGGGTTCCGGATGCCCCGCAGGCTGCCCACGATCAGGCTGGCCGGTACCAGATACCCGTGAGTATAAAGGGGGGTACCTATCAGGCTCTGGTGGACTCAGGATGTAACCAAACCTCGATCCACCAAAGCCTGATTCAACCTGAGACATTGGATACGAGCCGCATGGTTCGGGTAAGGTGTGTGCACGGGGATGTGGTGAAGTATCCGCTCATGTCGGCTTTGATTAAATTTAGGGGGCAAAAGCATAGGGTGGAGGTGGCAGTTAACCCGCACCTCAGGCATCCGCTAATTTTGGGAACTAATTGGCCAGCCTTTACAGAATTATTGGGGTTATTGTGCGCGGATGTCTCTTGTGGGAATAAAAAGCAGGAGAGCGGGGCGGTCGTGCGCTTGGGTGAGGCTGAACTGGGACCTCCGGGACTGGATCCAGGGGATCTGAACGTAATGGGGAGACAGATTCTCCCAGAGCGTGATGATTTTCCCCTGGAACAGTCTCAGGATGAGTCGTTAAAACATGCGTTTGAACAGGTCCGTACCATCGACGGTCAGCCTCTCCAGCCTGCTCGACCGCTCACTTATCCATATTTTGCTATCTTAAAAGACCGGTTGTATAGGGTGATACAAGACACTCAGACAAAAGAGACTACAACCCAGTTGTTAGTACCGAAAAGCCGTCGGGAAATGCTTTTCCAGGCGGCTCATTCAAATCCCATGGCGGGACATTTAGGGCAAATAACGACACTTAACCGTCTCATGGCCCGGTTTTTTTTGGCCGGGCATTCACGAGAACGTGCGCAGGTGGTGCGCGGCTTGTCGTGAATGTCAGCTGGTAAATCCGCCGGCCGCCCCAAAAGCGCCGTTGCGCCCCCTTCCTCTAATCGAGGTCCCCTTCCAGCGAATTGCGATGGACCTCGTCGGGCCATTAGAACGGTCAGCACGGGGACATCGCTTTGCCCTAGTCATTGTGGACTATGCAACGCGATATCCTGAGGCAGTGGCACTCCGCAACATCTCCGCGAAAAGTGTGGCGGATGCCCTGTTTCGTCTAATCTCCCGAGTGGGGATCCCGAAAGAGATCCTCACTGACCAAGGCACGGCGTTTATGTCACGTACGTTACGCGAACTTTACGAGTTATTGGGCATTAAATCGATTCGCACCAGCGTCTTTCACCCACAAACGGACGGCTTGGTGGAACGATTTAATCGCACATTAAAGACAATGATCCGTAAGTTCGTTCACGAAGACGCCAAAAATTGGGATAAATGGTTAGAACCCTTGTTGTTCGCTGTGCGCGAGGTCCCGCAAGCCTCCACGGGGTTTTCCCCCTTCGAGCTCCTTTATGGTCGTCAACCCCGCGGGGTGCTGGACGTGCTGAAGGAGACTTGGGAGGAGGGACCCTCGGAGAGTCGAAATGAAATTCAGTATGTCCTGGACCTGAGAACAAAACTCCACACTTTGGGGCGGCTCTCAATGGAAAATTTGTTACAGGCTCAGGACAAACAGACCCAGTTGTACAATAGGGGAACAAAACTGAGAAAATTTTCACCGGGAGATAAAGTCCTTCTATTGCTTCCCACGTCAAGTTCCAAATTACTCGCTAAGTGGCAAGGACCCTTTGAGGTCACCCAGCGAGTCGGGGATCTCAATTATGAGGTTCTTCGAACGGATAGGAACGGGGCGCGTCAGATTTACCATCTCAATCTCCTAAAAAAGTGGAGCGAGGCGGAGTCAGGGATGCTGGCGACGGTGATCGGAGTGGAAGAGGATCTCGGGCCAGAGGCGAATGTCAAATCACCATCGCTCGCTCTGGCTCCGGGCGGAGATCATCTTTCACCGTGCCAGCTTACTGACGTTGCCAAGTTACAAGCGGAGTTTACTGACGTGTTCTCGTTCCTACCCGGTCGAACCAATCTCATTCGGCACCACATTGAGACCGAGCCGGGCGTGGTAGTGCGCAGCCGGCCATATCGTTTACCTGAACACAAGAAAAAAGTCGTTCAGTCGGAATTAGAGGCGATGCTTGAAATGGGGGTAATAGAAGAATCCCACAGTAACTGGGCGAGCCCGATAGTTTTAGTACCTAAACCCGACGGCTCGGTTCGTTTTTGTGTGGATTACCGCAGGGTGAATGCTGTATCGAAATTCGATGCGTATCCAATGCCCCGGATTGACGAACTGCTTGATCGGCTCGGCACTGCTCGTTTTTTTTCGACACTGGATTTAACTAAAGGATATTGGCAGATCCCCTTATCTCCTATGTCTAAAGAAAAAACAGCCTTCACGACGCCGTTCGGATTACACCAATTCGTTACGCTTCCGTTTGGGTTGTTCGGGGCTCCGGCCACCTTCCAGCGTCTCATGGACCGGGTACTCCGGCCACATGCTGCTTATGCCGCTGCTTATCTAGATGATATCATTATTTATAGTAATGACTGGCAGCGCCATATGGAGCATGTGCGCGCGGTCCTGAGAGCGCTGAGACGGGCCGGCCTAACGGCCAACCCAAAGAAGTGCGCGGTTGGGCGCGTGGAGGTCAGGTATCTGGGATTCCACTTGGGTCACGGGCAGGTGCGTCCCCAAATTGATAAGACAGCGGCTGTTGCAACGTGCCCGAGACCCAAGACCAAAAAGGAGGTGAGACAGTTCCTGGGGCTGGCGGGATACTATAGAAGGTTTGTACCTAATTATTCGGACCTTGCCAGCCCGCTGACTGATCTCACTAAAAAGGAGTCGCCAGATCCGGTTCAGTGGACGGAGCAGTGTCAGCAGGCTTTCACCCAGGTAAAAGCTGCTCTATGTGGAGGGCCGCTACTACAGGCTCCTGATTTTTCTCTCCCTTTTTTATTACAGACCGACGCGTCGGACAGGGGGCTGGGTGCAGTCCTGTCCCAGGAGGTGGAGGGCGAGGAACGGCCGGTGCTGTACATTAGTCGCAAGCTCTCAAAGAGAGAGACTAAGTACAGCACCATTGAGAAGGAATGCTTGGCCATCAGGTGGGCCGTCCTCACCCTCCGATATTACCTCTTGGGACGGGAATTCACCCTCTGTTCGGACCACGCGCCCCTCCAATGGCTCCACCGCATGAAGGATACCAACGCGCGGATCACCCGTTGGTATCTAGCCTTACAACCTTTTAAGTTCCAGGTGGTCCACAGGCCGGGTGCACAGATGGCTGTCGCTGACTTCCTCTCCAGGAGGGGGGGGGGGGGAGGCTGCAGGCCGGACGGCTCCCCGGCCTGAGACGGGCGGTGGGGGTATGTGGCAGGGGGGGCGTGGTTCCGCGAAGTCCGTGACGCGGGAGAGGATCGGGAGACAGGTGCGGCGTGAGTGGGTTAAGTGTGAATGACAAACACCTGTGTCTTGTTTCAGTAACTGGCGTGGGGAGACGGATAAAAGCCACGAGGAAAGAGAAGGAAGGGAGATGAGAAACGGACGTGTGTGCGAGGAGAGCGAGAGAGTGTGTGAGAGTGAGAGCGAGAGCGAGCCCTGTTGATTTTGTATTTTGTGAACCGAGCGCGTGTGGCGCATCCTTTTGTTTCGGTACTGTTTGTTTATTTTTTACTGTTTTGTGGGAAGAATAAAAACCCCCTTTTTCTTTAAAGCCGACCCTGTCCTCTTCCTTCCACAACTACGAGAACATTGATCACTACAGGGAGGTTTACGGCTACAACATCTGGCCCGCCAAAACGTTACCGCCAGTTTCATTCATTCTTTCAGTGTTTGTCATGTCCATTCCGCGGTGCATTTTAGGTTTAAACTGTTTCTAGATACTCAAATTTGTCTCTGTCTTGCCAGCAATATAAACTCGCTCTCCCACCAAATGCATACCAGCAGCATATGATTAAAAACTTGATATATCAATATAGTGCAGTGATTGCTATGGATTTTTAATTTTATGTAATTATGAAAGATAAATAACGTTAATCATGCTATTTCCTTGATTGATGGATAACAAATATTGTCACCCTAGATGACAGTGGACAGTGATAATGCCAGCAGCAAAAGCATAGTATAGCAACTCTAATAAAGTTAAGCTTACAAGAGAGAAACATATCTTCATGTAAAAAAGCTGCTTTGTGATGTGATGTTGAATATTCACATATTGCTTATGTTTTTTTTTTTTTTTTACTGTTGTCTGTTCACTAGCTGAGGATCGCAAAAAAAAATGGAAGAGCTTTAGGGACATATTCAGGAACGAAAGAAAGAAGGAAAAAGAAAAAGGAGTGGTGCGGGTGCAAGCAGTGCCCAGCGGACAAGGGCCAGAGGACATTGATAATGCCATGGCCGGGCACAGTCAGGCACCAGAGCAGACGTCAGAGCTTCAGGCACAAGAGCAGGCACCAGAGCTTCAGGCATCAGATAACACAGTGCAGAGAGCAAGCCAGCCCGCTCCGAGAAGGAAGAGGCCCCACACCTCTGACTTTGAGTAGAGACTGATCACAGCATTGGAGGCTGTGAGCAACAGACCGGGACCTGTCCCCAGCCCTTTTCCTCCTCCTCCTCCTTCTGAGGATAGTGATAGCTATTTTTTAAAAGCCTGCAGGAAGACTTTAGAACCCGGTCTTTAAGAACAAGGCAGGATCTCAAGTTTGAGATGCACCGCCTGGTGTATGAGGCAAAGTGTCGTGAGGTTGACCCTTGGGCTGAGAGGAACAGGGCGCAGCTGACAACACTGTGAGGGATGTTAGTAAGCTTGTTACCCTCGAAGTGCTGTCAGCTGCCCCTTGTTCTCTCTCCCTCACATGCATGCACGCACGCGCACACACACACACACACACACAGTATCATTCACACAGGAAGTGGAGTGAGGAACGGGGTGAGGAACCAAAGTGTAGTGAGGAACCACGTTCACGTCTGCCGTCACTTGTCCTCCCGTAGCTGCCCACATCCACTACCCGAAAGCAATATTGGGCATATATATATAAATGTTATAATAAATGTTAAATACATTTTAATAATTTTAAATAAATACACAAAAAATATTTTCAACATTCATGGTTGTGTTTCATATTATTTTTAGTTTTTTCCAAATTTTCTATATATATATATTTTTTAATTCTGGGTTTATTCACTTAAGCATAACTTGTAATGGGTACAAAATAATTATACTTTTCTACAGACTTCTCTTGGTATCCCTGCATTTCAACCACAATGGCAGCAGAGAAAGGGCTTGAACCAATGACGGTGAGGTGGGTTATGCGGTTAGCTACCCAAGGTTCGGCAAAGGTGGCTGGGTAGTCCGTTCTGTTAAGGAAAAGCTATCATACGGTTAGCAGTCTTAGTCAGTTCCTAAATATCATTAAGTAAATCAGACCATGAGTTAGGAATGAATGTGATTAAACTTTTGCTTCCTTCTCCCAGCACATGCATCAGCCCTCATGGAGTCTCTGAGAGTGGAATCCTCCAGGTCACCACAGGCTCTACGAGAACGCACTAGTGCACTACACCTGCTCCCCTTCCAGATCCCTCGAGAGGATCAACAAGGCTGAGGCTGTTGACGTGTATTTAGCACAGCATTCACGATTGAACACACGTTAACAACACATTAGTGTGATACCCGCAAATATATTAGGCATTTATAAGTATATTTTAAAGAAAATCTAGTTCCTACATTATTTTCCTATACATTGACTCACTGGGGGCTCTAACCTGCAACATCCCACCTTTATTTCTATAGAGCTTTACACAATACAGATAGTTTTGAAGCAGCTTCAATCACAACAGTAAACCGATTCAAATTCTGCTGTAAAGCAGCTCTACCAAGCAAACTGTGTCATTGCATAGCTCAAGTCAGTTCAGTGTTGATTCAGTTCAGTACAATAACTGTATAAAGTACATAATTTATACAACAAATGTAATTTAGCTGTGAAGCAGCTCTACACAATACATAATATCATCCTCCAGCTCAATTAAGTTCAGGTTTTGTTGTCATATTATAGCGTATAGCAATAGCTATCTTTACTTGCATTTAAATGCTTTATTGATGTCTTTCCGTGGTTGAAAAGCTGACTTACGTGATATATGAGACATGATACGGATTTTGGGTAATACTTTCTGGTGTTTGTTTATTTCACTCTGTGACTATCAGTAAAATGGAAGAGATGATCAGTGCATGTGCCGCTTGAACTGAGGCAAACCAGCGACCTGTCGCGCCACAATAAGCGCCAAAGTGGTATTTACAGTTTTAATTCGTAATACATCTAACATAATTTAAAAGCTAAGACTTTGTTTCATATAAAAAGTAAGGAAGCACAAAAAGCATTGTGATTTATTGGATTGAACTATCCAATTGGCATGCTCCAATACTTTGTTCATCAATTCAAAACAGCATAGACTAAAAGATCGATTCTTGGAATTTAAGAACGTACTTACCCTTATTCGTGCTCGTTGTCGTGCCTTGAGAGAACCTGCAATGACTCTTTGCAGATCTAGTCGAGCCAAATGGTCGAAAGTCAGGTAAGTTTGTAAAATTAGAAACAGAGATTGGACATATACTCTGTATGGCGCCATCTCTGTTATGCATCTTCCGCAAGAGATAACAAGCGTTTCCGGTCACATGTTGGTGTGGTGCCAGTGGAAAGCGTGCCAGTTCTGAACGAGGGCCACCTTTGGCCGAGCACTGGCACCAGCTCCGGCACCAGCCCGTGGAAAAGTGGTATTTGAGACCGCCGCTCCCTAGAGCTCCACTAGGATAGCGAGTGCGAGTTGTAGGCTCTCTTGAGCCACCTTGCAAGATGTCCTGAGCGTGGGGCGTTGATAGGTCTCCTCTCAGTTTAGATTGTCGTCATACTGAGGCCTCTGCTCCTAGAGCTCTACCAGGCAGTTTGGTATGTTCAGGCCAGTGTTCTTGCAGGTTTCAGTAAGTCAAATTTGAGACATTTTAAGACCATAAAGATTGAAATTTATGACCTACCAAATTTTTGCAATACAAAAAAAAAAATTAAAATCAAAGAAATTCTGAAAAAAACATTAATTCAATGAATTCAGTCATTGAAAAAGCATTAATTTAATTTACAGATAAAGCAATAATTGATATCACGTTTTTTTTTCAAAATTATGCCGGTTTCCGGTTTATGACGTTTTTTTTTTCCATGCATAGTCAGGTGTTTAATGCATTTTCTACTGGTTGAGAGAGGAATTACTGCAGTAAATTGACTTAGGATGGTCTATTTTACTGTCATTAGTGAATATTTTAGAATAATTCCACACTAGTAATACAGGTTTGCATGGCACCAGAAAATTATGCTGTTGTTAATAAGAGCCATTCATGATTCTAATGAAGTGAGGAATCAGAACGCAAAGACAATTGCAGTCAAAATACAGAACTTTTATTTTGAATAACACAATTAGAACAACTTGGAATACTTTTGCTAGTTCAAGTACAAGTCCAGGAACAAGTCCAGGAACATGCTTTTTCTGTCGTTGTAAGTCCCTTTAGCAAACGCGTCTTTAAGTGACATTTGGCTCGACTCTTCTTTAGCTTTCCCCGTGTTACATGCTGATGTGGAGGGCGCTGAGTCCGCGGCTGACATTAATTTAATACATTCTTGATATTCCAAGACATGTTTGCGGCTAAGGTGCTGGAGCAAATTGCTCGTGTTGCCGCCTTTGGCGAGAATTTTAGCCCGACAACACTTACAAAAAATGGTTGTTTGGTCGACGTCGGATTTTTGGAAACCAAAAAACCTCCAAACAACAGACCCGGCTCCTTTTTGGCACAAGTTGTTCTTCTGTGTCATGTTGTACTAATTCTTCAGCATCCATCGTCCATGTAACGTAACAGAGCACTGCTGTTTGTTTACCCTCACTCGTCGCTGCTTAGAAGTGCAACATTGTAAAGCGTCCGTCTGAAACAGTGTCGCGCAGCGTAACGTTCGTTCCAAACGTTGTGTAATTAAATACACCGGTATGGCGGTTTATTCAAAATCAATATTGTGACGAAAATATAAACCGTTTTCGGGTTGAACCGGTTTAACGCCCAGCACTATCTGCCTCCCTGGCAAGACAGCTGGACTCTTTTAAACTGGTTTTCCTCTTTTCTTAGTTACTCCTGGACCCCCAACACTGCACGTTTTCTTTGTCTCCCTAATCAAACACACCTGATTCAACTCATCAGCTCATTATCATATACAGGTCCTTCTAAAAAAATTAGCATATTGTGATAAAGTTCTTTATTTTCCATAATGTAATGATAAAAATTTAACTTTCATATATTTTAGATTCATTGCACACCAACTGAAGTATTTCAGGTGTTTTATTGTTTTAATACTGATGACTTTGGCATACAGCTCATGAAAACCCCAAATTCCTGTCTCAAAAAATTAGCATATTTCATCCGACCAATAAAATAAGTGTTTTTAATACAAAAAAAAAAAGTCAACCTTCAAATAATTATGTTCAGTTATGCACTCAATACTTGGTCGGGAATCCTTTTGCAGAAATGACTGCTTCAATGCGGCGTGGCATGGAGGCAATCAGCCTGTGGCACTGCTGAGGTGTTATGGAGGCCCAGGATGCTTCGAGAGCGGCCTTAAGCTCATCCAGAGTGTTGGGTCTTGCGTCTCTCAACTTTCTCTTCACAATAGCCCACAGATTCTCTATGGGGTTCAGGTCAGGAGAGTTGGCAGGCCAATTGAGCATTTACCAGTGGTTTTGGCACTGTGAGCAGGTGCCAGGTCGTGCTGAAAAATGAAATCTTCATCTCCATAAAGCTTTTCAGCAGGTGGAAGCATGAAGTGCTCCAAAATCTCCTGATAGCTAGCTGCATTGACCCTGCCCTTGATAAAACACAGTGGACCAACACCAGCAGCTGATATGGCACCCCAGACCATCACTGACTGTGGGTACTTGACACTGGACTTCAGGCATTTTGGCACCTTGATTTTCCGAATTTCGGTCACCTCTTCTCGTTGTGCAGCGTTTTTTGGCACACTTTTTCCTTCCCACAGACTTCCCACTGAGATGCCTTGATACAGCACTCTGGGAACAGCCTATTTGTTCAGAAATGTCTTTCTGTGTCTTACCCTCTTGCTTGAGGGTGTCAATGATGGCCTTCTGGACAGCAGTCAGGTCGGCAGTCTTACCCATGATTGCGGTTTTGAGTAATGAAACAGGCTGGAAGTTTTTAAAAGCCTCAGGAATCTTTTGCAGGTGTTTAGAGTCAATTAGTTGATTCAGATGATTAGGTTAATAGCTTGTTTAGAGAAACTTTTCATGATATGCTAATTTTTTGAGACAGGAATTTGGGGTTTTCATGAGCTGTATGCCAAAATCATCAGTATTAAAACAATAAAACACCTGAAATACTTCAGTTGGTGTGCAATGAATCTAAAACATATGAACGTTTAATTTTTATCATTACATTATGGAAAATAATGAACTTTATCACAATATGCTAATTTTTTTAGAAGGACCTGTATATCCCCATGTGCTCTGCTCATGCTAATGTCTGAACACTGCTCTAAACCATCCTCTGCCAGCTTTCTCTTCTGGCTCTGCAGTTCCGACCCTTTCCTGGTGCGCTCCTGATCAAGAAAGATGAGTTACCTTGACCGTGCTGCACCCACACATGTTAGGAGCTCTCTGGAACCTTTGTCACACCCCCATGCATCTCTACAGTCACAGATCAGCCTATTTGTGATGATGGTCTCCTCGTGCATATTTTCAATCTTCACCTCCTTGTTAACCGAAAATCCCCTTTCAACGGAGGCCTGCCCATGTGAAAGAAGGAGCAACTTCTGGCAAAATTCCCAAGCAGCAGCATAGGGATGGCGTAACCTCTCAAGCTGGAAGATGTCTAGTCGGTTCTCGAATGGCTGGAAGGTGAGAAGTTCTTCAATCCTTGCCTCAACGGACAGGAAAGACTCAAACTGATGGACAATTGTATCCCCTAAAACAAAGTGAGTGATAAAAGAAAAGTCAAATATGCATATATATAAATCACAGCACTCAAGACTCAAACCGACTCTTAACCTATGTAATGTCTTCTATAACAACAAAAGCCTGTGTAAAATGATGGGACTTATTCAATACATAAGAGCCACTGCACACAGAACAGGTGCATGACCATTAGAAGAGGGAATAACAAAAGATTGATGGAAATGATAGAAAATGCCTAATGATTTAGGGCTTTGATTTAGCGTCTCAGTAGACTGTCAGAAGACAAATAAAGTAACAATAACAGAGTTGAAAGGGTTTCATTCAATTAACAAAGCAATTAACATTCACTTGTTCTAGAGTAGACTGGCCCTAAAATACTTCACATGTAGGCCTAATAATGTGACAAATACTTTGATTAACTTGGATAAAAGCAATCGCCAGAGATGAATAAATAAACAAATAGAATGTATGCTGAGAGGTTTATGCCAACAAGTGATACAACCCATATACTGTAAATAATTACCTTAATTAACTCAGCCAAGGATTTGACAAAGGAAGGCATCACAGGTTCGTCTGTTTGGTACTTCCTCATGAATGGATCAAAGGTCCTGGCCACAGTCGTGAAGAAGTGCATCCTCTCAGGATCGCTGTGGGCTGCTTCAATGGTGTCAAATGATGCCCTCTTGGGGTTTGGCAGCTCTTTTCTGTGCACAGCGCCCAGGTATAGCTTGAGAAATGGCCAGACCGCCAGAGCCCTCTCAATAACCGGAAGATTTACCGGAAAAACACTTAAGATGTCGTTCAGAACCCGTAAGACTTCCGTTCATCTTCAGAACTCAAATGAAGATCTTTTTTATGAAATCCGAAAGCGTTTACGTCTCTCATAAAGAGATTGTATTAAATCTGTTCATCATATAAAGCGATCGAGTCTCTTCAGAAAATTTGGACTAAACCACTCAAATAATATGGATTAGTTTTATAATCTATTTATGAACTTTTTGAAGCGTTAAAGTTGCAATTGCGTAGCTGCCAATGAAAGGACAAAAAGCTTTTGGATTTCATTAAAAAGATCTTCATTTGCGTTCCGAAGATGAACTAAAGTCTTACAGGTTTGGAACGACACGATGGTGAGTAATTAATGACAAATGACATTTTTCGATGAACGAACCCTTTAAGTAATCCATGTGACTCCAATATTTTAACCTAAATTTTACGAAGTGACGCGAGTGCTTTATTTGCACAAAGAAACAATTTACCACTTTATTTATAAAATTATATTTTCCAAAGTGTGTTCACAATGTCTGCTCTCGCGTCAACAACATGCATGTAATTTTAAGGTAAAATAAAAATGTTCATCTTATACAGAACTGAGGTTTAGTCTACTTCTAGCTTTTCAAAACTGCATCAAAGTTCTTCCTTATAAAAATAAGTATTTCAGCTTTAATGGTCACAAATTAGTCTGTTTCGTTTCTCATCCTACACGTGAGAAGCTGAGGTGAATGAACGCTCACAGTCTACGCTAGTGCAGGACGTGGACACGTACGCTTGCGCAACTTCAGCGAGCGCAGGAAAGTGTCTCTTGTTTGTGCGGCAGTTCAGTAACGGCTGTTCGCTTCTTGGTATCTGTGCCTCAGACAGGTAGCTCCGCATGACGTTCGCCAATGATAATGTAGTCTGTGCACGCGGGTGCACTTCCGGAAAAATCATTTATCTCTTGCATTTATAATGCACCTTGCAGCCACGCATTACAATGAAAATGCAGACCGTGAGCAGGCAACAACATCAGCAGGACAAGCTATATGTACAAGGTCTAAGTCAAAGAAGGGTGAATGCACTGCAAAGCCACTTAAAACAGCCCCTTTAGATGGTATGTTTTAAAATGAATTTTATTTAAATTCATCTACAAATACACTTTACACATAGTGACACATTTGAGATGTTCTAAAGGGCTGTGTATCAAAATGAATGAATATAATAGAATTTCCTTCTGTATGCTATGTTTTACAGAAAATGTGAATGACCTGATGGAGGTCATCTTTGAAGAGGTGTTTGCAGACCCCACACCATTTGTAGAAAAAAAATCCCCATTCGCATGTTTCTGTCCACTCAGTTTGAAAAACCTTCAAAGGAGGAAGATATTGTCCGCCACGTCTCAAGCTTTAGTCAAGGGGCGGTCGAAATCCAACAAACTGTCCATCCGGATCAGGAAACTCCTGCTGAATCCGGAGCACAACACAGGATGGAAGTACAACCCTGATTTTCCGCCCTAAATAGCCCCAGCACCAGCTCACAAAGCTTCGATGGGCGAGATAACGGTAACGCCTGTGAAGAGAGTGGTGGACACTATAAACATTGAAGATAACACTGTAAAAAAGATGTACATATTTTCAATTCTTTGTGTTACATTTTCTCTTTTCTTTCTTTACAAATATTTTGAAGAAAAACATTCATGTCTCAATTTAGTTTTTTTGCAGTTGTGTCATGAAATTACATTTATATTGGTTTACAAAATAATGTAATAAAATGCCATAAACAAAACTTACTCTTCTTCTGTTTTACGCCTCAAAGTCCCATAATCAGCTTTGTAAATGTTTAAAATGTTCTGCAGGGTGTAAGGATTCAAACAGTTCGGTTCGAAGCCTGGGTGGTGTGTCATGCATTTTAGAGGCCCTGAAACCTGATTCATTCGTCTTAAAACCTAAGGAAGACAAGCCACCAACTATTTATAATACAGTCAAAATTACGAAGTAAAAGCAACTCATTTTAAAGCATCATATGACCTCTTTCATTTGTGCATCCTTCTGGACATTTGTGTCTTTATTTGTTGGTTTTTTTGTGATAATTTTGCCTTTGCACACCTTTTGGCACAGGTGTGCATTGTTATTGGAATTTTAGTATTTCACTCCCATTTCCTTAAATAAATATATTTCACACTCAGGACCTTAGGGACAAAAATGTCCCCATTAAAACGGCAATATTTAATCCCAGAGTCATTTAACTATAAAATGATGCAGTGTTTGTTAATAGGCGTTCATTTTGTATGTGTATATAATGTATAAAATACATTAGTGCAATTTTTTCAAGCTTGGCCTACAAAGCAAATACTCGATTTATTCCTGTTTCTGCATATTATAGAAACAATTGGATAAATTATGCAGCTACATTTGTGAGGGTGTGATGTCAAGACTGTGGTTTGTATGTGTAATAAAAAAAAAAGTGTGTGCGCGTGTAATATTTAAGAGAGAGAAACGCTAATGCACTGCAAATTACAAATCCAACCACTGTGTGTACCAGTGGACTTTTGCTGGCATCTAATGGGGACATTTTTGCCACTGTGTCAAAACTAAATATTACCAAAAGCTCATTGTTTTTTGAGATATCAACCTCAAATTTGCAACGCAACTTGTTAGATTTATGGCTTTGATTTTCCAGCAGTTTTAGAGTTAAAATACTGTTCATAAATAATTTTCATAATCTTAAACCTTTATTGTTAACCCTTTACTTAGCACTCTTTGAAATAATTGGAAATTCAAAATTCCAGTTATTGGGGGTTATTACAAGACTTCTGAACTTTTGTGACTTTAAAAAATCAAATCAAGGTCAATGAAGTTACCATATATGGTTCCTTGCTGGTCTATGGTAATTTCCCCCTCCAAAAAAGTGAATTGATTTAAAATATGAGACGCACATATACAGTGCTGGTCAGAATTACTTGCCCCCTTGCTAAATATGATCAAAGATGGCTGAAAAAAACTGCATTGTTAATCCTTTTAATATTTAAAAAAAAAAAAAACTTTCATTGAAGTAAAGGAATTGAAAGTGGGGACAAAATCACACTATGAAATATATGTTTTTCTCCAAAACACATTAGGAACAATAATTTGCCCCCTTTTATTAAATACTTTTTGCAAGTATCAGTAATCAGTCTTCTTCTATGATGCCTGATGACGTTGGAGAACACCTGAGAAGAGATCAGAGACCATTCCTCCATACAGGGTTATGGCCCAATCTGACCATAGAACCTGTTTGAAGTTCCAGTAGGGTCAGTTACTTTTCAAACGTTCTGTGTTCAGATGAAACAAAAAAAAAGAGCTTTTTGGCAGCAAACACTTGAGATGGGTTTGGTTCATACAGGGATAAAAAAGTACCCCATGTGTAAAATGAAATACTCTGCTGTATCTTTAATGCTGTGGGCCTAATTTTCTGCCAGAGGTCCTGGATTCGATCAAATACCAACAGATAAAAAATCTAAACCTGACAGCCGGTGCTAGAAATCTTATAATGGGCTATGTTTGGATCTTCCAATAGGACAATGATCCAAAAACAAACATCAAAAATCAAAACAAAAATGGGTCACTGAGCACAAAACCAAGCATCTGCAATGGCCATCCCAGTCCCTGACCTGAACCCTGTAGAAAATGAGTGGGAAGCGCCAACACGGATCTGGGAATCTGCAGGATCTGGAGAGATTCTTGATGGAGGAATGGTCTCTGATCTCTTGGCAGGTGTTCTCTACACTCATCAGGCATTATAGGAGAAAACTCAGAGCTGTTATCTTGGAAAAAGGAGGTTGCAAAAAGTATTTAATAAAAGGGGGCAAATAATTGTCCCCAATCTTTTTTGGAGAAAAACATTTATTTCATAATGTGATTCCCCCCCCCCCCCCCCCACTTTCAATTCTTTTACTTCAATAAAAGGTTTGATTTTTACTAAATAAATAAATAAAATTATATATATATATATATATATATATATATATATATATATATATATATATATATATATATATATATATCAAAAGGATAAACAATGGAGATTTATTTTTTACAGCCATCTTTGATCATATTTACCCAGGGGGCAAACAATTCTGACCAGCACCGTAAAAAATAAATAAATACATAAAACATATATAAACTTCATAGAATAGTTATTGAGGAACATTTTTTTTCTTCTTTTTTATGCGTCAAAGTCACTTTTAGATATAATACTTTTAGATTAGATATAATACTTTTAGATGAACTAGGGAAACTTGTTTCCCAAAAGTGTATATATACAAAATATAAGACATGTATAAAATATAAAAACAAAATATTAAAACTGAAGAGAATATTTATTTAGGAACATTTTTTTATTTTTCAGTTATCACAATATCAATCAAATCACTTAGGCAACTGATTCATGGTACTTGACAAAGCAGTTGCGATCAGCATTGAGGCTCAGGTGGACCTTACAGACCCTGCAGACCACATTTGACCTCGATATGTTCCCCTTCTTGCTGCAGTACTTTCAGGTCTGGCGGTTGGTGTAGACATGGAACAGGGACATGTCAAACCGCTCAGGAGCATCTGGGGTGTAGCTGCGGTGTCCCCGTACAGGCTTGGGGACATCAGCAGAGGTGCTGGGGGCACATGGAAATGATGAGCTCCTTCGGGAGCGAGACATGACTGTTCTCTGGCTGCTGCAACTCCTGAACACCTGGATCCGGATGTTCTTTAACGACAGGCCATCCACTATAAGGTAGAGGTGGATCAGCATGTCACTCTTGTCAATGCCCCCCATGTTGGGATTGTAGCTCTTGATGACAGCAGGGCAGCTTACCTGTTCCTTTCTCTTGGTGTCACTGCAGTACCGGTAGACTGAGGATATGGCCTCCACCCCCATGTCAGTTGACAGCAGAGTGACGACCATGTTGTCCTTCCATCTGACGGCCAGGATCCTGGTGACGTAGTCATGCATACCACAAGGGACAGCCTTTTTCTCCATATCCTTGATGGACTTCAATGGAGGCTTGCCTATTCTGTTGTCCCTGGCTGTCCCCGTGTACCGGCAGTTCTTGTCTTTGAGGTACCGCACCATCTCCAGGCTGGTGAAGAAGTTGTTCGCAAAGATGGCTGAGGTGGTGGAGGAGGACATGTTAATGGCCTGGACGGCCATTTTTTAAAAAAATATACCAAATACCAAAAATACCCATTTTTCAGGCTTGTTCTTGATGTATTGCCTCAGGTTTCCAGCCGTATTGCCTTTGTAGGCGACCATAACCTCATCCACAGACTGCTTGGGGGTCTGTGGCTCACTCCTAAAGGCATTAACTAAGAGGCTGAACAGTGGCTGGACTTTGAAGAATCTGTCGATGTTGCCAGGGATCTGGGTGTTGTCATTAAAGTGGACAAGTCTCCTCAACTTGAGGGACCCTGGTCTCCATTGCCCAGTAGTCATCAATGGAGGGCAGCTCAGAAATCCCCATGTAGAGCAGGATAGCCACAAAGGTCGTCATCTCATCTTCAGTGGTGGTGAAGGTGGTGTTGACGTCCTATTGGGTTGCATACAAGTTGTTTTGGTATGTTATATGCTTGATGACATGGGGGCTGAAATACCTGTAGAAGTAACTATATGGAGTCTCAAAGAAGTCACGGGAAAGTGCTGGTACTCAGGCAGGGGATGATTGTTCAGGTCAACCTTCTTCCAGGTGGTTAGCCTGGCTGCTTGCTTCCTCTTCTTGGTGGGCCCCTTGGCTTGTGGTGCTGGCTGGTCTTCGTCCTCGTTCTAAACATTGTCGTCCTCGTCCTCAAGCTCCTCCACCGCAGGCCGCGCACACTTCCTCTTGACAGAGGGGCCCATGTCACCCGGGCATGGAGTGTCCAGGTTGTGGTTAAGTGGGATGAAGTAGGGGTCTGCCACATCGTCTTCTTCCTCGTCTGAGCCCTCATCGTCACTGATGGTGGGGTCAGCTGGCACAACAACAGTCGGCCTCTTTCCATAGAAGAGCCGAGTAGACAGCTGTAAAAGAAAAGCGAGTATGTTTTTGAGTCAACATCAAGCCACTTTGAGTTATTTGTGAAAGAAAACAGTAACAGTGAAATGCAGATCTACTGAAAACAAAGAATATTGACATTTAAATTGTAAATACATCATAAGAAGTGAAAAATACTGTACTGGTATAAGTACTGGTGGTATCACTTATTTTATCTCACAGTAAAAATAAACACCAATATATGCCATAATAATATAAACTGGGTTAGGAGTAATAATTCTAATAATAATAAAAACTGTTATAAGTTAAACATATTTCACTATTTATGGCTTGATAATTTCAATAAATGGTTTAAGTTTCCCATTGGATCATTGTATAACGTTATACAAAACTGTGGCAACATTCAATGCACTATTGAGTACTATTGTCCTACGTTATAATGCATTAAGTGAAAATAGCACTATAAGTGCTGGTTGTACCACATATTTTAGCAGTAATGAGGCTCACAGTAAAAATAACCACCAATATACAGACGTGCTCAAATTTGTTGGCACCCCTCCACAAAAAACGAAGAATGCACAATTTTCTCTGAAATAACTTGAAACTGACAAAAGTAATTGGCATCCACCATTGTTTATTCCACATTTAATAGAAATCAGACTTTGCTTTTGATTGTTTATTCAACATAATATTGTAAATAATAAAACAAATGAAAATGGCATGGACAAAAATGATGGGACCGCTAACCTAATATTTTGTTGCACAACCTTTAGAGGCAATCACTGCAATCAAACGTTTTCTGTAGCTCTCAATGACACTTCTGCACCTGTTAACAGGTAGTTTGGCCCACTCTTCCTGAGCAAACTGCTCCAGCTGTCTCAGGTTTGATGGGTGCCTTCTCCAGACTGCAAGTTTCAGCTCTTTCCATAGATGTTCGATAGGATTCAGATCAGGACTCATAGAAGGCCACTTCAGAAAAGTCCAATGTTTTGTTCTTATCCATTCTTGGGTGCTTTTAGCTGTGTGTTTTGGGTCATTATCCTGTTGGAGGACCCATGACCTGCGACTGAGACAGAGCTTTCTGACACTAAGCAGTACGTTTCGCTCCAGAATGTCTTGATAGTCTTGAGATTTCATTGTGCCCTGCACAGATTCAAGGCACCCTGTGCCAGGCGCAGCAAAGCAGCCCCAAAACATAACCGAGCCTCCTCCATGTTTCACCGTAGGTATGGTGTTCTTTTCTTTGAAAGCTTCATTTTTTCGTCTGTGAACATAGAGCTGATGTGACTTGCCAAAAAGCTCCAGTTTTGACTCATCTGTCCAAAGGACATTCTCCCAGAAGGATTGTGGCTTGCCAATATGCATTTTAGCAAATTCCAGTCTGGCTTTTTTATGGTTTTCTTTCAGAAGTGGAGTCCTCCTGGGTCTTCTTCCATGGAGCCCACTTTCGCTCAAAAAGCGACGGATGGTGCGATCAGAAACTGACGTACCTTCACCTTGGAGTTCAGCTTGTATCTCTTTGGCAGTTATCCTTGGTTCTTTTTCTACCATTCGCACTATCCTTCTGTTCAATCTGGGGTCGATTTTCCTCTTGCGGCCGCGCCCAGGGAGGTTGGCTACAGTTCCATGGACCTTAAACTTCTTAATAATATTTGCAACTGTTGTCACAGGAACATCAAGCTGCTTGGAGATGGTCTTGTAGCCTTTACCTTTACCTTTACCATGCTTGTCTATTATTTTCTTTCGGATCTCCTCAGACAACTCTCTTCTTTGCTTTCTCTGGTCCATGTTCAGTGTAGTGCACACAATGATACCAAACAGCACAGTGACTACTTTTCTCCATTTAAATAGGCTGAATGACTGATTACAAGATTGGAGACATGTGTGATACTAATTAAAGAAACTAATTAGTTGGAAATATCACTATAATCCAATTATTTATTATCTTTTCTAAGGGGTACTAACAAATGTGTCCAGGCCATTTTAGAATATCTTTGTAGAATAAGCAATAATTCATTTCTTTTCACAGCTTCTTTGCTTTATTCTATGACATACTAAAGGCATGCATGTATACATGATAAAATAGCTTTTAATTTAATCACTTCTCAGGAGGAATGAAGCATTATTTCAATGAGCTGTAAGGGTACCAACAACTTTGAGCACGTCTGTATTCCATTTAAGTATAATAAAAACTGTTATAAGGTCATAAAACTGACCAAAATTACACATATTTCACTATTTATGGCTTGATAATTTCAATAAATGCTTTAAGTTTCCCACAGGATCACTATAATGTTATACAAACCAGTGGCAACATTCAATGCACTTTTAAATACTATTGTCCTACGTTATAATGCATTATTTGTAAAACATAAAAATACCCTGAGTATGGCTTACAACGCATTGGCCGTTAAGTCTAAAAATGGACATACTGTCACTTGCTCTAGTCTTACCAGAACGAGACGTGTGATCAAATAAGATCACACCATTTTTCATGCCACAAAGTTCACTAATTTCTAGAAATCCTACACAAGCAACATCTATCTCAACATTTAACACAACTATTCCACCATGTAATGTGTGAGTTTCATTAACTTACCATTGTTCGCTTTGATGCTATTTCCGTATTTACGGGAGAAGGCAGGAGCGTAGATGAGTACTTCACAAATCCTGGAATGACGCTGAAGTTTGAAATTAACTCCTGATTGGTCAGATGCCATGGTGTCACTATCTGTGACGTAGACTGATATCCGTTGATTGGCTGGGAGAAATCCATGAGCTTATACGAGCTCACGGAGAGGCATGTAAACGCCATGTTCGAATAAGTTAACAAATATGGTTCTTCGCCCGATAAAGGATTAAACCTCTTTTTTGGTCTCTTTTAAAATGAGACCTTACTTAAGTCTGTGCTCCCAAGCTTCACTTTTTTTATGACAGTTTGTTGACACCGATATTTTTGTTAAGGACTTCAGAGTAACTTTTTTAAATTGACACACAAGGGTTACATTTTGAAAATTAAATTAAATTAAAAATAATTATGTCTATATGTGTTTTTTCCCCCCACAAATGTGACAACTGCTAGTGTGGGAACATTTCCAAAAAAGAGGATTGATTTAATACAAATATAGATCTTTTTATGGTGTAATTTATTGCAGTACCTTTGGTATTTCCATGCAGCAGACATTTTCAACTTCGCTGGGCATTCTATTGCAGTTTTCACATCTGCACCTAAATAAACCAAAAAAATACACCAGTTTGTTTTTAAACTCTATTTTATGTTATCACTTCAGGTAGGGAAGCACAGACTTCCTCAGAGGCAGGGGCGGAAGGACCAAAAAGGGCACTAAAAAAAAAAGTTCCTTGTTTTCTTTTTTTGTCCTTTCTTTCCTTGGCATTCTATGAAAAGCCGTTGATACAATAAGAATGCATAACACATAAAACGAAAATAGGGAAATTATGATAATATTACTAAATATTATTTACTTTACGAAACAAAACTTGATTCTCACTGTTTTCATTTTCAAGAATCATTTTGTTGTAAATGTTATGTATTATATGCATGAAAGTGTTAGCTATCATGAAATCAGTAACGCTTTACAATAAGGTTTCATTAGTTAAGTTTGTTAACGAACTAATAATAAACTGCGTTTCTAGCATTTAATAATTAGCCTGGGAAAACCCAGACGAACTTCCGGCAAATTTAGATTTGCTCTGCAAGTTAGTCTGGCGAAGAGCCCGTTCAAGCTCATTTCCAATCTTTCCAAATTGAGGCACCAATCACAAACGTTGAGGCGGGCTTTAAAAGATGACGATCGATCTGATTGGTTTTTTGGTCTATCCAATTGCGCCCAGAGGCATTTGAGCGACGTCCGTTGGTGACGCCCCTTTGGAAATGAGCTGTCAATGAAGCTTCCCCAGACCCTAACTCAGTTACGACTGAGAAAGGTCTGGCTTTAACCAGGCTATTTATAAATCTTAGTTAATATTAATTTCAGCATTTACTAAAACATTATTAAAATCAAAAGTTGTATGAGTTAACATTAGTTATTGCACTGACTGTGACAAAACATGAACAAACAATTAACTATTATTATTAACTAAGATTAACAAATACAGTTACAAATGTGTTGCTCATGGTTAGTTCTCGTTAGTTAATACATGAATAATAAATGAACCTTATTGTAAAGTGTTACTCTGAAATCAAAGATATAAAATTCCTTACAATTTAGAGTTGGACATGGACTTAAGATTTCATTTCCCTAGATGTATTTCTCCAAGCTAATAACACTTGCCTAGGATAAAAACTATGGCATTGTCAGACTCAAGACTTATTGTCAGCCCCCCCCCCCCCCCCCCCCCCTCCGCGTGCACGCCACTGACATGAAGTCATTGCAGTAAAGAAGATAAATTAAACCTTTATAACAATATATCTAAAAAAGGTGAGTGGTAACTTACCACTGTGAAACGTTCTGCTGAAGTCGCGCTTGCAAAGTTGGTTCCGATTCATCGACTGGGTCATCTACATTTTCAGGATCCGACTCGGGCTCGAACTGATATGGTAAAACTGATGACACAATCAATGTATAAGTATAACTGTCATTATAATTGCTTTGTAAGCTGAAGCTCGTAATTATGGAAAGGGGGCGTTACGAACTGAATCAACTGGCCAATCAGAGCACACTGCGCTTTTTGGAACGAGGGGCTTCGTAGAAATCAGTTGTTGCAATCTCTGCCTCCCTCTGGCTGTTTGTTGACAAAAAGAAACACGCATGTGTGACGTGTTGGGCCAGTTGGGTTTCCGTAGTATAAACAAAGTATAGCGGGGGAATCAGTCTTAGTTGATGGTGCGAATGTGGTAGTGACGCAGTCTTTGTTACAGTTGAATGCTAGCTAGCATAGTGCCTTTTATGCCCGTGAATGTGTACCACTGTGCGTAATAAAGCCCGAGTTCATTGTTGCAACCAACCGACGCCTCAATGTTTTGTGCTTCGGCTCTGTTAGCCCAGACCACTAGACGCAAGTTACCTGTCACGAACCAAGTTATTATGTTGAGACCAGCCAACTACGGTTCGGAGCGTGAAAGCTGTAAAGGTAACAGTGCATTTTAGAACGACTTTTAGAAAGAGGAGCAATAATGTACAGTGTAGGGTCTTTCGCACCAGGTAGTTCTAGGAACTAGCCACCAGGGCGGTTCCCCGAGAACTAACGGTTCCCCTAGGAACGTTTTCCTGGTTGCATTCGCACCGCCAGTAGGAACTCTGAAGTGACGTAAACCGTGCTTGTTGTTGTGACTTATTATGATGGAGTGGCGGACAGTTATTTTGACGCCGCTGAGAACACACAGTGCTTGCATTCTCTTTGTTCATTAGTTTACGATCTGTCTAACACGTTATTTGATAGCCTAGAACTGTTATACATAGAAAGTATATGATAAGGTATTAGCATTTATGTTTAGGGACATAAATTAAAAAAAACGATGCGTGCACCAAGGTTTCTGAAATTGTTGGTGTTTCTGGTGAGTTGCTGATGTGCATTAACATTATATATTTTCTGAAAAAAGCGGGAATAAAATGCTTTAGAGCTACAGCACGCAAAACAGTTGTTGATGCAAATCAGTCAGTAAAGTTAACTTTACAATTTTTACAAGATCAGTTTTTGTCTCTACATAATTAAATGCGCAACTATGATGGCTATTTACTGATGCTGTACAATAGCCTACTTTAGCCCGCCAAATTTCTTTCCTTCAGTAATTTTCTTACTTTCACATTATGAAATTGATTAATATTTACTGATCAATATGCTTATTTGCTTGCGGCCCCTTTAAATAAAGTTTAAAAAAAGATCAAGCATTCGATCTACGTCAGAGCATCTGAGAGCGTCCACGAATCTTGCAGGGCGGCGGCGGTGTGAACGTACAGTTAACCTTAAAGCTTCCTATGTTTTTATCCTATTTTTAATCTTTATATGTACTCTTTTGTATATTGTATTATGTGCTCATTTGTTTTGAAGTTTATTAATATTATTTTTTTCTTTGTAAAGCACATTGAATTGCTTCGATGTATGAATTGTGCTATAAATAAATTAGCTTCCTCAGTTGCGTTGGATTTTCTCCAGTAAATACATAGGCTAATGTGTTTACACAGCTTTTTTCTTTAAATGGCGGGTGCTGTTGTTTCGCAAGCATTCGGCCAATCAGCGAACACCGACGTCAGTGGCAGTTCCTATAGTGCTGGTTTAGACCCGACTCTGAAGTAGGAGCTAAAAGGAGCTAAATCCAAAAGGAGTTCCTAGAACTAAAATCATTCCTAGTTCCTGCGGTGCGAACGCGCCACAATCAGAGTACTACCGCCACTGTGAAAAGGTTCCTCCGGTGCTCATGTAAATTATTTATTTCTTTACATTAAAGCATGTTAACATTTTTTATTACAACCAATACACAAAATAATGAACTTTGAAAGAAGCGTCGTATGACCCCTTTTAATGTTACTCAAAATAATTGTTTTATTTAAGCGTCTTCTGTATTATTTTTCCTAATTTAATGTGTGACTTCATATCATAATACGAATGTTCAGTGTTGAAGTAGGATCTTCTCAGCACTTGAAGGCAGCGTTAGTATTTATCTGGTCATGAGATCTCAACATGACCACATGAGGAACCCGCTCCATGCCAAATAAAAGCACTTTAATTAGGACACTCATCTGACCCTCTTCAAAAGTATAATTTATTTCTGTAGAGCTGGACATTTTAATGAGGATCAAATGACTGAGTTCAGCTTTGAGAATGAAACCAACCTGTTTGTTCCTTAGTGAATGTTTCTTCAATCATCATGTCTTCACTCTCTTTAATACACACCATCTTTGTTTGTTCTTCAGCATCTTCTTGTTTCACAATGATTGATTCGATCTTCATTTCCTCACTTTCCTCTTTAATAAAATCCATCTTTGTTTGTTCCTCAGTATCTTCTTGTTTCACAATGAATGCTTCGATCTTCATTTCTTCACTCTCCACTTTAATAAATGGCATCTCTATTTGTTCCTCAGTTTCTTCTCGTTTCACACTACTCGCTTCTTCGATCTTGATTTCTTCACTCTCCACTTTAATAAATGCCATCTTTATAATAATGTGTCTTGTGGATCTCAGTCACTTCAATTTGTCCTGTTTAAGATGACAATAATTAAAAGCAAGAAAAATTCATCCAAACTAAATCTCTGGGTGCATCTCAATCAGAGTGATTAACCTCCATAGACTTAATAAAAACATAGACGCCCTATTGGCCGCTGGAGCGTACGTTAACGGTGCCGCCATACTGCGGAGGGCAACTATCCCATCCCTCTCATTGAGCATTGAGAAAAATGGCTGTTTCGTGTTCTGAGCAAGTTAGTGTTTGTGCGTGTGTGTGTGTGTATGTGTGTGTGTATGTGCGCGAGTTAGTGTGTGTGTGTGTGTGTGTGTGTATAACTGCCTAGAACACCATAGCAACCACCCAAAATAGCTTTGCAACCGCCTAGCAACCACCCAGAAAACCATAGCAACTATCAGAACACCCTAGCAACCGCATAGAACACTTGTAAAAACTAAAAAACTTTAAACTAATTTAAACTTCAAACTACTTTGAACTTCAATCTACTCAAACAACGAACCTGTTTCATGTGCTGCTTGCGGCTGTACAAATCGCCACACAATTGAAGCACACAAATTCCAGCTCTCGAGGAATTACCTTTCACAAGCAAGACTGAACATTTGTTTCTGGTTGTAATTTGGTCGTGATATAATTAGTAATAGTAACGTTCAGAGGAGAAAGACCGCACAATTTTAAAATACTACTGTTAATTGTGTCACGAAATGTAGTTTTAATAGTTTAATATGCTGTATGTTTGACTGAATCGTTTACTTTATTTCTTGTCTTGTAACTTCTTATACCTTTTAGGCTACTTATACTATTATAATGGCTATTACTGATCAATAAAACTGAAATTTAACAAAAAGAGACATGGTTGTTTCATTTTATTTTATTTAGCATATGAAGGAATATTTTAAAGTCTAACTATCGAGATTTTAAATAACCAGAGATGGAACGTTTTGTACACCACATACAAACCACTGAAATCGGTTGATAAATGTAAAAACATTTTTTTGTTTTTATCCAGAAAAACCGCAGCTCACCCGTTTACTTGCATTTGATTACCATTGATTACAGTGCAGTCTTGCCCTCAGCAAAATGGCAGACGCGTTGACGTATCGCAGCAACGTTCCAAAGCGGCCAATAGCGAATCTATGTATTTATTATATCTATGATTACCCCAGCAGTACTTAATAGAACACAAATTATACATACTCTACATACAAGTTTAAACTTGGTATGATTTGTATACTATATTTAATAGATTTTCAAGAAAACATTTGCAGTTGGTTTGTAAAAGTTGTAATTAACTACACGTGAGTTTATTTACTAGTTGCATTACACTGTTTAAACCAGCATGTCTCGTCAAGCATGCGGTGATTCGAGCTATTCCAATCAATTAATCATTACGTGAAGCATTTGATTCAATTGACTCGGTGTATCAAAAAGCTCCGTTATTCCATCATAACTTTCTACATTGACAAAATTTGTTTTTCGATAAACTGCTTCACGATATACAACTCGAAATGAGATGCACCTTTTTATTACTCATGTGTGGATGCACTTAATTCACATAATTTACATTCATTAATTATAGAGAAAGCAATACAATTGTACATTTAATTCAGAATAATTCATTTAAGATCGAGTCTATAATTAGAAAAATCGACTGAACGATTTTTATCGATTCAAACACGTGAAATGCTTAAAAACAAACCTTTCTTCAGCCGAATCACAGCTGACAGGGGCTCGCGGCGCATACTTATGACGTCACACAGTCAGACCAAAAGAAGTCTCGTTCACATGCTGCGGTCTAAAATAAAGTGCAAAGAAAATTACATGCAAAACTAATAAGTAAAAAACGATAAGCAATAAATAAGGTATTCATATTGCTCAATCCTTGGAGAAATGCAAATACATGTTGTCTAATGATGCGCTGAAATAGCACATCTTATAGTCCTATGTAAGACACAAAACAAATCATGTTTGGGTGCAGAAACCATTTATACCAGGAGTTGGTAACTTCTTTTTCAGTAACAAGACATAGGCCTATTTAAATTGATGTTTGGATGCATTTTCTAAAGAGCCAAAAACTATAATCATTATACAATAAACAATGTTTTTAAATAAATCCAAACCTTTATTAGGGCCACAGACAACCACAGAAACAACATATACAGTAGGTAACATGTTCCAATATGTTGTATAAATTGTGTAATATTTAATTGTGACTGTGTGTTTATCCTCTTTGATTAATTTTCTTGGCTTCGTAAATCAGTCGTCCCATACAGAAATGCAATATATTAACATATATGTGAAACACTGTTAATATACAGTGTGTTGCACAGCGGATCATCTTCGAAGCCACCAATCTCTGTATAACGGCCTCTGGAGCCTCAGCTGGTAGGGAATCGTAAGATGGCCGCTCGAACACTTCCGGTGGCTTCACTTCCTGCTGGCAGTTTAGAACGTCATGAGCTATCCAGTCATTCGATCTAGATCAGTGGTTTTAGTACAATTCGCTCTGTGCACAGGGTGACGTGACGAACGATCAAAATCTGTGTGGTGGGCGGGGGGACTTCCGGTTTAGGTTACTTCCGGTATTTCCGATGTAGATGTTGTTGAAGAGTGAGTGGCAAGCTATCATTGAGTATTGTATGTAAAATGTTAACAGTAAAAAATAAACGTCTTATATATCAGCATCAAATTGGCAACTCTAAATTACATTTTAGTGGTCCTCGATGTGCTGTTTCATCAAGGTATAATTCTGAAGTAAGTTTTCATCGCTTTCCGCATCAGCCTGAGGTACGAGCTCAGTGGCTAGTCAAGATAAGACGCGAGAACTTCACTCCTACCGATAACACCCGGGTCTGCAGTCGACATTTTAAGCTAGAAGATTTCATCACAACAACCACAGGACGCCGAAAACTTGTTCAAGGAGCTGTGCCATGTCTTTTTGAGTGGAACAATTTTTGTTTACCAGCCCCAAGGTGCAGTGTTTGGGAGCGCTGCCCTAAACGCCCCTCTCCCCCGCCGGACCCCCTGCCAGAGAAGGCTGGCTCTGATTGCAAGATGGAAGTAAAGTTACGACTTGGGAACCGATGATGACGCTTGAATAATCCGGGGTACGTCGTTTATAGTTATCCTTGGCAGATGTTGAAGGGATCTGGTGTAGAATATGGAACGCCAAAAGGGTCAAATTTCGCCACTAACGAAACGCCTTTCATTCTCAAAACGCCGGTGTTTAAGACGAAAAGACGCCGCAAAGTACGGTGTTCTGTGATACAAACGGCGCAAATTACGGCGTTTACAAAGCAAAAACGGCGTCATTATCGGCGTTATTTTTATCCAGCCAATGACGCCGTTTCTGACGCCGCAGGCCATCCATAGTGCGCCGTAATTTGCGGCGTTTCTGTCTGATAAAGACGGCGTAAAAAGCGTCATTTTGTATAATATTACAATCAGCCCCTCCCTTTTCTTCAAAGTTCAGCCCGTCTAATGAAGCAAATGGAAAGACATATGTAGTAGATTGTCGATCTGAATGATCGGGTTCTGTTTTTCTAACTACTAGTGTTTGGATTTGATCGTGTCATATTTTTTATTTCTTCATTGGGCACGTGTATCCCCCTTTTTCCTTTATCATATGTGGGTATGATTTTAGCCTCTGTAGAGCCTTCCTAAACGATTGAACTATTAAAACAAGAGATGATGCGCCAGCCCAAGCGCGGACTACCGCTGCTCTTCACCATCATACAAGATACACTCTAAAAAATTGCTGGGTTAAAACAACCCAATTTGGGTTATTTTGGCAACCCAACGCTGGGTCAAATAGGGACTAACCCAGCAGTGGGTTATTTTAACCCAGTCAGTAGGGTTAAATCTTTGACCCAACATCCTGGGTTGTTTAATTGAACTCAACTATTTATTAAAAATTACTACATTGCTGGTTAAAAACAAACCTAGGTTTCCTAAGAAATAGGTTTGAAAATACTGAGTGCAGAGAATTACCAGAGGAAACAGTAATAATCAAAAGGAGAAGATTTATTAAGAAAGAACATCCAAATGTAATATAAAAAGAAATTCATAGAAAAAGGCAAATTTTCATGCTCAATGAACAATAAAACAGCATATAAAACATGTTGTGGCGAACAGGACAGCCGAGGGACGTGAGAGAACGGCGCGAGACCGGTGTGCTTCACAGGTGTTGCTCATTAGCAATCGCACCACCGGCCTTGCGCCGTTCTCTCACGTCCCTCGGCCGTCCTGTTCACTAGTGATGGGCAGATCGAGGCTTCGTGAAGCAATGAAACAGTCGAAGCAAATGTGCCATTTTGTTTCGAGGCTTCGAATCAATCCGAAACCCGTCTCCACGGTGACACCTAGTGGTCACTTGCAGGTGTTGATCTGAAACAACCTTTATAAAGAGCTAATAAAAAAATGTGTTGGTTTTTTTTTTTTTATTATTGTATTTTTGTAATATATGAAGCTTGTAACCTGTAGTCTCTTCACATTGCATAATGTGATTTTGGTCATGAAAAATGAATATTAATAAAAATAAATCAAGCCACAATGTCTTTCCTTTCTTATAGATTTTTATTCAAAAATATTAATTTCTCTGCTGTTGAAGGACTCAGCCTACTTCTTTTTTTACAGACAATTTCTCCAGCCTTTGAAAAAATTCTCTCACAAGGGACACTTGTTGCTGGCATACAAAGATATTTTTCAGCTAGGACATACAAATGAGGAAAGATTACTGCTCTCTCTTTCCAGTAAGTTAGAGGATCATGAGTTCTGGGCAAAAACGCATCGCTGAGGTATTTTTTCACTTCCACTGTGGCATCAGCTGTAGGATTGTGTATCTGGGTCTCACGGATACGATTGTCAAAATGTTCCCATAAACTGTCTTGTGTTTCAACTGGTGTTGATGATGATGGGCCTGATGTTGACATTTGTGGTTCTGAATTAAAAGAAAACGGCAATTAGTAACAAATCATAAACTGACAACACATATGAAGTATAAATTTCATGAATCACATTACATAAGATAACATAGACTGAAACTCACCAGGAGTTGTGTTTGAACGCATCAGTGAAGCTCACTCCAGTGTGATGTGCTTTTCAGCATCCAGGGCTTTGGCAGGATTTCCAAAAGCCACATTTTTAAACCTTGGGTCCAGCAGTGTAGCCAGTGCCAAGGCTCTAAAAGTCTCGCACCCTCCACATCTGGAGTGCAGACCTTCTTGTAGATGTGAGTCTATGAGCCAACACAAGAGAAAACCATATTAATTAAAATAATGACAACAATATGAGAGTTATGGCCAATTACACGTATGGTCATAGTGTCCTACCTAATTGTACAGTTGATTCCTGCGTTGCATTTCCTTTTTTCTGTGCAAGCTTGTGCTGCAACATCCTGTACAATGGTATGAGCTTTGAAGCAGACACTCTCTGTTCCTCTGACATCTCTGTTGTTGCTAGTTTGAATGGTTGAAGAAGTGTCAATGACTGTTGAATAATGTCATACTCAAGACTTGTCAGGGGAGCAGTATCACTGTTTAAATTGGCAAGTGCAGCAGCCACTGGCTCACGTTGCTCATACAAGAGTTGTAGCACGTCGAATGTGCTGTTCCATCTCGTTTCAACCTCCTGTATCATTTTCAGACTTGGTCTGCCCATCAAGCTCTGCATCTCCACAAGCTTGTCCTTTACTTTGCAGCTGGATCTGAACAACCCCACTATCTTTCTGGCTTTCTGGCGCATTTCATTGATGACTTGGGTTTGATCCAGGGCCTTTTTCACTATCAAATTCAAATTATGAGCAGAACATGGCGAAGGTTGAGTAGCTGGGCACTTAGGATCATGTTGGATGCATTGTCAGTCACCATGCAGTGAACTTTGGAGGTTATTCCCCACTCAGCCATTAGCAAGGCTTTAGCCTCCATGAGATGCTGGGCTGTGTGGGTTTGGTAAAACCTCCTTACACCCAGTAAAACAGTTGCCATTGTTGCCTCTGGTGTTATGTAATGGCATGTTACACCAAGATATCCATCCATATTAATGGAAGACCACATGTCAGCCGTAAGGCTAACAAATTCCGCCTTTTGTAGGTCCTCCATTGTCTTCTCCTTGGTTGTGTTGTACCTTTCGCTGACCATTGTTTTAAGCACCTTCCGGGATGGGAGGACATAGCTTGGATCAAGCTTGTTCACAAAGGCCCTGAAACCCTCATCCTCCACGATGGTGAAGGGCTGCAGATCCTTCACCACCATGTTCAGAAGAGCCTCATCCAATTCCCTCTGTCTGCCTTTTAAAAGAGAAGATAAAACATACTTTCAGACAGATATATTGGAAAAATAGTAGCCTACCGTGAAAGTAGTCTACTGGTTCATTTGGAAACCTTCCTAAACAAAGTTATGTTATGAATATTTATGCGCAGTGTGCAGAGAAAGATAAAGTGCATTATAGAAATACAACAATTACAAAAAAACAAATGTCTTGGCTGTAGATTGGGTACTCATATGTAGACATATAAAATGTATATTCAAATATTATATTGACAACATTTGTTTTTAAAGTGATTGGCAGTTGTGATTGGGATGTTAGGCATGTCTTAGTCCATGGCCTTTCTAAACAATGGCCCAACACTTTGTTATTATATTTCACTTATAATTAGCCTATATTTCAAACACTGCATACCTTGCTTAGATGGCCCAGCAGTGTCAGTAGCAGGCCTTGGTACAGGGGGAACACTACCATCCTCTGCACCCTGCAGAATGGCAGGATGAATGCTCCTCAAATGGCGCATCATGGATGATGTATTGTTGCAGTAGGCTAGCTGCCGATCACAATACACACATCTCACTTTATTTGGGGTTTCCAAATGGAAATGCTCCCACACCACAGATGTACGGCATCTCTTCTGTGGAGCCTCCATTTCTATCTATCTTTCTATCTATCTAATAATCTATATGTATCTGTAATATATGTATCTATCTATTAATATATATATATATATATATATATATTTCTATCAATGCATCTATTAATGTGTCACTATATGTACTCTGTGTGTCTCTAAGTCAATGTGTAAATGTAAATTAAATCCTAAATATAACTAAACAAATCGCACTATAAATGTCACTATATCACCAAAAATCCGCTATCTCAAAACCAAACTCCTCTCACAAAAACCCACGATATGAAAATGCGTTGACAAAACTTTTATACTGTGTGATTGTGTGATTTGTTCCCGAACCGACCAATCAATGAAACCCTGATTCGACGGAGCACTCCACCTGATGAAACACTTAGGCTGCGTTCGGAATCGCATACTTCCCTACTATATAGTAGGCGAAAAGAGTGGGCGAGCGAATAAGTACGTTCGAATCCTCAGTATTCATAAAAGAGTAGGCGAGAATTACCTGGTTGACGTACTAATTATCGCGAGATTTGGACGATAGTGCGTTCGAATATGCCTACTTTCCTGCTATATAATAGGCGAAAACAGTACGTGAGGGAAGCAGTACGTTCGAAACATCAGTATTGCTAAAAGAGTAGGCGAGAAGTTCCCGGATGATCTCCTGCTTTCGCCCAGACATTTGAGTGTTTTTCAGCTTGTACTCATCTATCCCAGGAGGCCACGCGAGAGGATACGATATAAAAAAGAACAAGAAGAAGTAGATATTTCATACTCAAACATGACGGAAAGGGTGGACGAGAGTGTTTTCAAATGTGAGTATTACAAATACAAACCAAATCGCATGTGTTGAACTAACTTTCTGTACAGTAAATTGTTGAACTGTTGAAGGTGCAAAGACGCTATATAATATGGTAAATTTGTGATTTTGCCGTAAATCACATTTTATTGGATAGAGGAGCTCCATAAGGACACATACGTCTTTAAACTGTATTTGCATACATTTTAAACCGTATACATCTGAAATACCATTACTAAATATTTATTCAAAATCTGGCAAGATTACTACGTGTAACTGATATGAAATAGACATCTGAGTGACGTGTGTGTACTATTGTTTAGGAGAATTCACTGTTGTTAACACTATTTTTATTAGTTTAAGGCATTTTACATAAAGTAACTAAACATAAGTAATCTATTTCATTTATCCATTAGTACTGTTGAAAAATTGTTGAACATTTATGATGGATAAAAAGCTATTTATTAGCAACAACCTCAACATGTAAATGTAGTATTGAGCTCATAAATCACAGAGGTAACGTGAGTCTTGTCTGGATGTTCCAGGGACAGAAGAACACGCGTGTGTGTATCCGGTGGAGAGAGGCTGATGATGCTGAAGGCCTGTGATCAAAGGCTTTGAGTGAGTATACTACTAAGTTGTAGTTTATTTGAATTATTGAAGTTTCAAACGGAGAAATTACAGCACTCTTCTGATTCTTGATTTGTGTGCATTTGCTGCAGAGCTGTTGTGGTGGAGCAGGACCTGCGAGAAAAGAGGATGCAGCATTTGTTGGGAAAAAAAAAGGTTTAAGGGATTTTACTCAAATATAAAGTAAGGTCATTTTTGTTACTTTTAATACATAAATCAAATTACATTGTGCTGTTAAAATGACTGCTTTTGTATAATGTTTGTGCATTTTTCAGGATCTGAAATGTCTGCAGACTGGTGTGAGCACTGAGGAGAGGAGCCCAGCTCTTGGATGAGTCCCTCCATCACTCCACCTGCCCTTATGAGACCCTCCATCACTCCATCTGCCCTTATGAGCTCCTCCATCACTCCACCTGCCCTTATGAGCTCCTCCATCACTCCACCTGCCCTTATGAGCTCCTCCATCACTCCACCTGCCCTTATGAGACCCTCCATCACTCCATCTGCCCTTATGAGACCCTCCATCACTCCATCTGCCCTTATGAGCTCCTCCATCACTCCACCTGCCCTTATGAGACCCTCCATCACTCCACCTGCCCTTATGAGCTCCTCCATCACTCCATCTACCCTTATGAGCTCCTCCATCACTCCATCTGTCCTTATGAGACCCTCCATCACTCCACCTGCCCTTATGAGCTCCTCCATCACTCCACCTGCCCTTATGAGCTCCTCCATCACTCCATCTGCCCTTATGAGCTCCTCCATCACTCCATCTACCCTTATGAGCTCCTCCATCACGCCATCTGCCCTTATGAGCTCCTCCATCTCTCCATCTGCCCGTATGAGATCCTCCATCACTCCATCTACCCTCATGAGCCCCTCCATCACTCCACCAGCCCTTATGAGCTCCTCCATCACTCCATCTGCCCGTATGAGACCCTCCATCACTCCACCTACCCTTATGAGCTCCTCCATCACTCCATCTGCCCTTATGAGCTCCTCCATCACTCCATCTGCCCTTATGAGCTCCTCCATCACTCCATCTGCCCTTATGAGCTCCTCCATCACTCCACCTGCCATAATGAGCTCCTCCATCACGCCATCTGCCCTTATGAGCTCCTCCATCTCTCCATCTGCCCGTATGAGATCCTCCATCACTCCATCTACCCTCATGAGCCCCTCCATCACTCCACCAGCCCTTATGAGCTCCTCCATCACTCCATCTGCCCGTATGAGATCCTCCATCACTCCATCTGCCCTCATGAGCCCCTCCATCACTCCACCAGCCCTTATCGCCTCAGATTGTGATTAACCCTTTGAGATAAACTGGCTAGTTTATTGCTGCATAATCAAATCTGTTTCACTGAATCCATTTATCCAGGATCCATTTATTATTCAAGAGGCAAACATGATTATTATTATTATTATTACTATTATTATAATATATAGAATGTATTTTGTAAATATTTAATTTTGTCTGGACAAATATTTAATTATTTTACACAGAAAAACGTTGGATTATGGAACAGACATATTCAGTGCCTTCTCGTAGTTCATTAATAAACTATGACTGCGTCCCAATGTGCAAAGCTGCTACTATCCATCCTAAATAGTATGTGACATTAGTAATTGTCAATACTTTTTAGGGCAGATAGGGTGGATAGTATTCACATTGGGACGCAGGGTATTATCACTTTGTTATATCTGCGTAGATATGACCATATGACTATGGTTTTAAATGTCCACGTAAGTGCACCTTCTAACATTACAGATATGTCACACATGAACTCACTCAAAAAGCCATGTTTCAACATCTTATATTAAATGTGTGTGTGTGTTGTAGCTTGTTTAAAGCTTGTTAGTCTTGTGGTTAATAAGTAAAACTGCATATTATTATGTCTGAAGAACATTGTAGCCTGGGCTACTTCTCTCTGTTTATAGATATGAATATATTACATACTTTAGCTTTAGGTAACTTAACTTACTCAGCTAAAGTAACGTACTCTGCAGTGGAGATAACGTTAGGTCCAACAAGTCCGACTATAAACACTTATTTAAGACTCCATCTAGGGTTTCATGACTGGACAAAAACACAGTTTGGAAGAAACTCATGACATACTCTCTAATTTGGATCATTTTAAACAAAAAAGGCGATAGTTAATAAACGCCTCACGCGAGTGTCGTATCATAAAGCAAACGACAATCGACCTTAAAAAAAAAAATACAAAGACACATAACGTTAGTGAACTAAATGACTCACATATTTCAGGGGAAATGTTGGCCAAAATTGGAATCTGACTTATTCAAAAGGCAGGGAAAAGCTGTAACGTTAACGTTATAGCAAAGTAACGTAGACTCACCGTATTCCAGACATTTTGCACAATAAAAGCCCCGTAGGATATCAATCCGCGGAAAGATAAACCTGATTGGTTCGTCTGTCTCTGGGGACATGCCTTCTACACGTTCCAAAGTTTTATTGACACATTTTGGACAAATCATTTTGGAGAAATCACACAGGGTGATTACCATGAGGACTCACGGTTTTCCGGACGGCTGAAAATTTTTACTCGCGGTGTTTCGGACAGGTAAGGAGGAGTCATTTCTAATATAAAGCACATACATTTTAACAACTATAAGCTGGTAAGATAATGATATTAATCTTCATATGTTGTATATTTATTATTTTTAAGCGTCTATACACTTTTTTTAATCGACGATTGCTCATGTGAAGCACATGGCAGTACAAAATGGTGGTGCGCAGCTGAAAACTGATGTCGATAACATTCTTTTAACTTTAAAGTTATATTTCAGAATTTTAAATCAGCTTAGTATATTGTTATATTAGTATATTGTATATTGTTATAGCTAGAAATACTGCTCATGTGGAGGATTAATTAACATAAATAAACACAATTCTGCCTATTTGGTGAATTATTGAACACATTTAATTGAACAAAAACAGAATGAACACAAATAACACAAATTAATCCATTAACACACAACTTAATTTTCACAATAACAAATTTATAATGATTGATATGTACAGAATTTATAGTGTTGTGTGTATGAATAATAATGTGTGTATAAACTTTACATTTGATCTGAAACTAACTTTTTACATCTATCCATTCTCCTATTTAAAAAGTGACACCACACTTGTGACACGGCCACTCTTCATCAGGGACAGTGTCTGCATTCAAACACGCCATGTGGAACCACATCTGGCAGAGGTCACACTGGATCCACTCATCCACCTCTGCATTGGACCCTGGTGGCAGGGTGCATTTGCAGATAGAGCAGTAGCTGCCATCATCCATTGCAGGTGCTACTCTTTTTGTTGCCTTAGCTCTTTTTGATTCTTTTGCTTCCAGGTTATCAAGGTGTGCCACATAATCGTCACTTGTGATGGCCCGTGCTTGCAGTGGCACCCGACGCCGTACCCTTTCCTTCTGGCCAAAGGTGGGTGTGACCAGGATATCTGATAAATAGTGTGGAATGAGGCCAGTTTCCACCAAGGGTTTTTTTGAACTTCTGTTGCAGGTAGGGCAGACAGGTGAAGTGGAGCAGGTGGGCACAGCAGAGGAGGAAGAAGCCACTGCTGTGGTGGAGCTGGGCACAGCAGAGGAGGAAGCAGCAGCGGAGGAGGTGGGAGGAGGAAGCAGCGGCTGCAGTTGCAGAGGTGGGCACAGCAGCTGCAGTGGGCACAAGCTTTACAATCTAGATAGGGAGTGCTCAAGTTAAAAACTGGTATTCTTCACATTATGATTTAAATTGCATGACACAATTAATAGGAATATTTTTAGGGAATACAATGAAGAACCTAACCTGTGTCATGTCCACTGCTTCTCTTGACAGAGGATAGATGCCTTTCTTCCTGAATCCTGCCATGATGTTGGCTGCAGTGACTGACTTCTCATAAGCATGTTTTAGCACTGAGGAGAAGTGCTTTTTCCCCACCACCATGTCTCCTCTCACCAGGCCCATGCGACTGGCCAGGGTGCTAAACACTCCCTTCATGGGGTTGAAAATGCTTATGTTAAATTTAGCTCAGTTTTCATGTAGCCTTTGTCTGCATATCCGTAAAGGCTATTTTCTGGTCCACCCAAGGCATACGCCACACTGGGAAGGCAGCGGGTATAAATAATAAAGGGAGGTACTCTTTCACCAGCTGCACTGACTACTACATGCACAGTGATGTGCTCCCTGGTGGTCGTCTGCTGCCGGTAGATGTGGCGCTTTCCCTTTTGGCAGATCTCCTTCGACTTTGGCTTATCTCCAAACCCCGTCTCGTCATAGTTCCACAGCTGATGAGGTTTGTCATGCAGACTGTGGAGATTAATCATTTTTTGAAGAAGTGTGAAAAAATGATCTATTGCCTAAGGTGTTGCAGCAAGGACCCTGGCCCTATCAAGGGAGTCCGATGTCCGGGTGGTCAGCTCTGGGTGGCGAGCTTTGAAGCGGACGCACCAGTTGTCACTCAACCCCGTCTCCAGGTTGACAAGAGTCTTCTGGGTGCTTTCTTTAATTATTTCAAGTGCAAGACACTTGACAATGGTTCTCGTTAAGGGAAAACCATGATCTGCCATCCAAACAATATAATTGACCAAGCATTCTTCTTCCAGGGTAAGGGCCCTATTTGGATGAGGCCCACATTCAGATTTCCCCGGCTTGTGGTCTGACAGGGTAGACGTTGGTATGCCAAATTTCTGCGAGACACTCCTGACACTTTCACCTGACTTAACTGCATTTAATGCTGCGTCTAGCATTTCCCTGCTGTAATATTTCTTTTTTCCTGACATTCTTACCTAACATAACGTACCAAAAGAAGATGTGCATTTGTTAGCTTATCTGTAACTTATGTTAAAATTTTAATGTTAATACTGTTGTGAGTTCTCTTATACTTATGGCTTTAAGTGTTTTTAAGTGTTTCTTTTAAACACGCTGTAACGAGGACGCTGAGGCTGAGTGAGAATCTATGTGCGGAAGTTTATTAAAGACAGTTTCCACAAACAAATACGAGAAGGCAGGCAGAGGGTCAAAACCAAGGTAGCAGTCAGATCTTTCAACATACAAAGGGGAATTCCAAGAGGCAAGAGTGAGTAGGCAGGCAAAAGGTCCAAGCAAACACATCAGTCCGATCAGGCAACCAAAACAAGGGGAATAATCCAGAAAATCGAAAAACAGATAACCGGGCAGAATCATACACAGTAGACAGGCAGGATCAACAGGAAATAACGCTCGGTAAGGCAGGTAAACTGGCAATACTTCGCAATGAGTATAAGAATGGTCTCTGGTTAAATAGCAGTCAAACAGGAAATGAGTGCAGAAGAAGCAGAGGGAGTGGAACACAGTCAGTACTCAGGTGAGGGCTCCCTCTGCTGGTTTGGCATTACAGAACCCCCTCCTCTAGGAGCGACTCCTAGAGCTTGACGTGGGCGTCCCCGTGGTCGTGGCGCTGGTCGGTCAGGTCTGGCTCGATGAAATTCCTCGATGAGAGATGGATCCAAAATGTCCCGGGCGGCTACCCACGATCTCTCCTCAGGTCCATAGCCCTCCCAGTCCACCAGATATTGGAGCCGACCCTCTCTTCGTCTTGAGTCTAGTAACTCATTCACTTGATAAGCAGGAGTTCCATCAATGTCCAATGGAGGTGGTGGTTCTGGGGTCTCATGCCCAGGGTCAGCATTCAGGTGGACCGGTTGGAGGAGGGAGACATGGAAGGAGGGAGAGATACGGTAATTATCAGGAAGCTCCAATTGGTAAGTTACCTCATTAATTCTCTTGAGAATCTTAAACGGGCCAATATACCTTGGACTGAGCTTCCTGCTTGGCAGTCGTAACTTGATGTTCTTGACATTTTGACATTTGATGACAAAAATTTGACATTTTTTAGCAGACGAATAGTACAAGAAATACCGGGGTGGCCTGCACTAATGGAAGTGTGGATCCATTGCATGATACGTTGACGTAGACATAGTGGTACGTACTGATTGTCATGAGGGCAGTGAGGGGGTTGTGGTTCACGTTGTTGTTCTTGTTGTAATTCCTCCATGATGTCCCAGGAAACTGGAGCGAGGATGGCAGAGTGAGGAAGGATGGGTTCTGTGGTGAGATGTTCTGTGGGAAGGTCGTATCGTCTGGAGAGGGCATCTGCTTTACAGTTCTTACTGCCGGGCCGATAGGTAACTGTAAACTGGAAGCGGGTAAAGAATAAAGCCCAACGAGCTTGACGTGGGTTAAGACGTTTTGCACTTTTGATATATTCCAAAATTTTTGTGATCTGTGATGATTAGAAATGGGTGGACCGCCCCCTCCGACCAATGTCGCCACTCCTCGATGGCTGCCTTCATGGATAGCAGTTCCTTGTTCCCCACATCATAATTCCGTTCAGCGGCGGTTAGTTTCCTTGAAAAGAATGCGCATGGATGCAGTTTGCCTGGTTGACCGTGTCTCTATGAGAGTACTGCCCCGATTCCACAGTCGGAGGCATTCACTTCTACTATAAAAGGTAAACTGGGGTTTGGGTGTTTAAGAATGGGGGCAGAGGTGAATCTTTCTTTCAATGTGACAAAGGCATTGGTGGCTTCTTTATTCCAGCTAAGCTTTGTGGGTTAACCTTTTAGAAGTGATGTTATGGGGGAAGCCATGGTGCTGTAGTTGCGGATGAAACGTCTGTAGAAGTTTGCAAAGCCTAAAAATCTTTGTAATTCCTTGACTGTTGTGGGTTCGGGCCATTCGGTGACTGCTTGAACTTTTAATTCATCCATTTTTACTCCATGATGACTTATGTGGTAGCCTAGGAACGAGGTTTGATTAACATGGAATTCACATTTTTCAGCTTTGACATAGAGCTGATTTTCGAGTAAGCGAGAAAGGATGATTTTAACATGGTTGATATGCTCTGCCTCAGACTTGGAGTAGATGAGAATGTCGTCAATATAGGCTACCACAAACTGGTTGAGTAGGTCCTTGAAGATTTCATTGATGAATGACTGGAAGATGGCGGGTGAGTTGGCCATCCCATACGGCATAACTTGGTACTCATAGTGCCCCCTGGTGGTGAGAAAAGCAGTCTTCCACTCATCACCTTCTCTTATTCTAATTAAGTTGTAGGCACTTCTTAAGTCCAGTTAAGTGAAAATGGTGGCCTCCCGTAGCTGTTCTAGGGCAGAGGGTACTAACAGAAGGGGATAACGAAATTTGACAGTCACATTATTTAGTCCTCTGTAATCGATGCAGGGTCTTAGTCCTCCATCCTTTTCAACAAAGAAGAATCCTGCAGCTGCTGGAGAGGTAGATGGACGAATAAAACCTGAGTTCAGAGCCTCTTCAATATAGTCTTCCATTGCTTGACTTTCGGTACGGAAGAGAGGGTAAACTTTGCTTTTGGGAGGCATGGCATTGGGGAGCAGGTCAATAGCACAGTCCCAGGGTCGGTGTGGTGGTAGCTGTGCGGCCTTGGTTTTGCTAAAGACTTCAGAAAGATTGTAGTAATAGGCGGGGATGTTCACAGTCTTGAGGGTATCTGGACTTTCAATGCTGGTTGTGAGACATGATTGGGGTTCAGTGGGGAAGCAGTTATTTAGACAAAATGTGGACCAATGAGTCAGCTCACCATGATACCAGGAAATGTCAGGGTCGTGAATAGATAGCCAGGGATGTCCCAGGATGACCTCGAATTTGGGAGAATCAACAATATACAATGTGATAGACTCTTGATGCAGCAAACCAACATTAAGTGTGAGAGTTCTTGTTTGATGAGTGATCCCCTCTCCAATGTGTGTGTCATCAATGGCCTTGATTTTGATAGGTGGGGTACATGGTTGCATGGGGATGTTATACTTCGTGACAATGTCCTTATTAATCAGATTCCGAGCAGCTCCAGAGTCAATCATCGCTGTTAATTCAAGAGACAATGTGTCCGTCCTGAGAGTAATGGGTAAGGTAAATGATTTGTTACTGAGTAAGGAGAAATGTTCGATATTTACCCTGAGAACAGCTTGGGATTTGTGTGGACATCCTAGACTGCGATGGCCGGCTTCACCACAGTAAAAGCATAACTGATGTTGCCGACGCCTCTCCCTTTCCCCTTCAGAAAGTCGGGAGATGTTGAGTTGCATAGGTTCATCGTGAGTGCGTGCCTAGATAGTGACTGGAATCTGTGAACTGCCATGATTTCCTCTACTGCCCTTGCGTTAGAGCTTGTCTCATGAGGTTATCAATTTTAATGGCAAGAGTGACAAATTCAGAAAAAGAGGAATTCTCTCCTTTACAAGCTAGTTCGGTTTGCAGTTCCGTGTTGAGACTATGGTGAAACATGGCTTTTAAAGCGATATCATATCAAATACGAGAAGGCAGGCAGAGGGTCAAAACCAAGGTAGCAGTCAGATCTTTCAACATACAAAGGGGAATTCCAAAAGGCAAGAGTGAGTAGGCAGGCAAAAGGTCCAAGCAAAAACATCAGTTCGATCAGGCAACCAAAACAAGGGAAATAATCCAGAAAATGGAGAAACAGATAACCAGGCAGAATCATACACAGTAGACAGGCAGGATCAACAGGAAATAACGCTCGGTAAGGCAGGTAAACTGGCAATACTTCGCAATGAGTATAAGAATGGTCTCTGGTTAAATAGCAGTCAAACAGGAAATGAGTGCAGAAGAAGCAGAGGGAGTGGAACAGTCAGTACTCAGGTGAGGGCTCCCTCTGCTGGTTTGGCATTACACAGGCGGGGAGAGAGGCCGGGACACACCAGAGAGAGGCCGGGACACACCAGGGAGAGGAGGAAACCTAACGTTAACCTTAATGTTAAATGTATATAATTTTTTGTTGATGTTCATGTTATTAAAAGTTCCTTTTATAAAATGAAGTCTAGATAATTTTTTTTTTTATTGGGTCCTCAAATAAATGTTAATAACTTAATGTCATAGAAATTATAATTATTACTTTTATGGCTTATAAGTAACTTAAACATAACTTAATGGCTTTAAATGTTGTTAAATTGCATTTAACAATTACAATTGCACAATGTGTTGAAGTGACCTTTAAAACAGCATTTACCATTCACGTTATTTTAACGAGGTGTTTTAATGAGGGTGCAATGATGCGCCGCTGCCTCAAATTTCATGTCGGACAAAGTGCCTCATTGAACGTGTATATCCCTTTAAAAAAGTAAAAATATTTGCAAATTGTCACTCATAATTATTTTAAAAGACCATAAGAATGTTTTTTTTTCCATTGCCATTTTCTGCTGAAGTATGCTTCTCCCATCTTCCTTTTGTCCGGCCGGAAAACCCTCCCCCCGCCATTTTCATAACAGTCATTGGTGTACGTTAGACACTCACGTTGATTTTTTTTAAACGACTGGCTCTGGAGACACAAGGTTGGTCGGAAGAGGAGGAGGCAAAGATGACAGATATATATATAGATGACATAAACTGGAAGTGTTTATTTATAGAATTTGCGGGAAAAGGTCAAGTGTCCGGAATACCGTGATGTCCGGAATACAGTGAGTCTACGTTATAACGTTAGGCCTAACGTTAACAAACAAAAGAACGAAGTTAGGGGTTACTTCAAGACTTTTTGTGTCGTGTGATTTACATTTTCTGGGGTACAGTAATAGTTTTCTAGATTAAATACTCTAAAACATACCTTTTGTTGCCGAATAACAGCTGTCCTTGTTGAAAAACGATCTTCTGAGGTGATCCAAAATGCCCACGAAGGTAGAGTTGTTGGTCTGAAGCAGGTCTGAAGCCTTGTTTGAGGCGCTGATGGGGGAGGGGTGAGTTCACTGTTTCTAACGGTCACAACCGGTAACCCAGCGTTGGGTTACACAAAAAAACTACCCAACAATGAGAAAACAACCCAATAAAAATGACCCAACAGTCTCAACCCAGCGGTGGGTTGAAAAAATAACCCAGCATTTTTTAGAGTGTAGTGTAGGGAAGCCAACCAGTTGGAGTGGAAAAGGGAAATGAGGTGCTGTACAAAAAGTTGATGCAAAATCCAAAATGGTGTTTTATTGGAAGGTGCTAAAATATTTACAGTGCAGGAGAAAACAAAAAATAAATAAAAACTGTACAAAAAGAAAAGAAAACCGCAACAATGTGCTAATTTTGGCTAAACCAAATGGCCCAATGTTCACAACACTGCTCAGTATCCAATTTCTCTGAGTTCACAATCAGAACTGAAATCCTTTCAGCCATTAAGTCTATTTATAGGCTGAAGCCCCGCCCATAGGGCCTACCAACCACAGGTACAAACTAATATGTTTGTAACAATTTAAGTAATATAAACACCCAACACAACACTTGAACCTTCCAAACAGCTAAAACAACAACCATTAACAGAGAGAGAGTTTAACAACAAATTATATGGTAAACACAACTGTTTCTAAATCCCCCCTCCTCTGACATCACACCAAAATGGTATCTTCCACAGGAAGTGATGTGGCTGTTGCTTTAAAAAACAGTTTAACCTGGATTATGGGTTTGGTTGTACAGAGTGTGAACCGGGAAGTCTAACTGCAATAAGGTTTGTGAAAAATATGTGGAAAAATAAAGGTAATTATTATATAAATTATTCTGTGTTCTGGCAATCTGTTCTTTTAGAAAAATAATGACAAACTTTAAGAAAAACTATAAAGAGTTGAAAACTATAACAAAAAACAGCAGTAACAACTTTAGACTGAACAAAACAAAGAGTTCATAACACTTTCCTGATGTGTACACAGTTGTTAATATTGCCGGCAATGCACAGTATCCGTGAAATGGGTGTATGTTTGTAAGTCCAAGTTTATAGAGTCACCAGGTTAACCTGTGACAGTAGTATTGTAGAAGTAGTGGACAGACTACTACCATAATTCTAATAATAATAAAAATAACAAGATAAAAAAAACATATCAACAATTTAAAATAATGTTACAAATTATAATTACCTTCCTGTGTCTGTATTCTGTTGTCCTTGGTATTGCCTTATTAGTGACCAATAAGTAGGACTTGTATTTTTGATTGTACAGATGGCATATTTGGATAACTATTGTTGAGCACTGCAATAGATTAAGATCTATTTTTTACAGTCTATGATCAAGATTCAAAGATCAAGACTAACTAAGTAGTAGATGGATACGAATGGACCCAAATAGAGGTCTCTGCAGAGGGTAATAGGAGTTACCAGATCAGGGGGCGAGGCCATAAGCAGAGGGGCGTTTTCAACCGTGTTACCTGATTTGCCCACGTCACAGTGTGGGTAGGTCTTAAGGGGGCCGCACACCGGACGAGAAGCTGAGCGCCACGCGTCTAAGAGGTATCGCACACCGGACGCGCACTTTCTTAGTTTATGGCCAGCAATATTGTTATATTTAAGGACATTATTGAATTAAGATAATGTATGTACAATGTTATGATTGTACTGTATAATTAAATACAATCGTTGCTGAGTTTGCAGTCTGAACACTTTACCTCAGAGCGTCCGTTAACTGAATGAATTGAGAATCTCACCTGAAAATCCGATAACATCAACAATTTTTCTTTCACGCTGCTGATTTCTGTAAATTAATGTAAAACTAAATGTATATTGCGGAACAGGGTGAAATCAATATACATTAACGACGATTTGAGACAAATAAATGTAAATTTAAAATAAAACCATGTAAATGGCGCTTTGTGTCGCGGCAGGGGTGAACCAACCAGGGGCGAACAGCTCAAGAGGGACCTCAAAAGACAACCTACGAGACAACTCAGTTCTACTCCTGCTAGATATCAGTCTGATTCCGACGACACGTTGTGATATTTTTTATCCACCTAACAAACGAAAAATGGTAAGTTTAAAAATGTAACTGACTTCATCAAATAATATGCAGTGTTCCCCAGATCATTTTACAGTTTACTGTGGTGGATTATAGCCTATTTGCGCTGAAGTGCATGCACCAGCGCACTTTGTGCTTGAATTGAATTGCACCGATATGAATATTTTGGCCGATACTGATAATTCTTTACATTTGAAAGCCGATAACCGATATATAGGTTGATAAGTCTAAATTAAAATGTTGATATACTTTGATAACTTTTATGCATAAACAAAAGGCTCACCATTAAGCCTTGTCTCAAACACTTTTAATAAAATCAAACATATAAAATCAGTGTTTTCTCTAGGATTTTTTCCAGCCGTGGTGGCAGGCCCATTTCGCCAGGGGGAGGGGGCATGGCCCATGAGTGTTATTCCAATTGACCACGCCCCCTTACTCAAGGTGTTTAAACCTCCCCCTAAGCATTATAACATGAAAGGCTCCAACAAGAGCGGCAAAGCGATTATGCGCATCCCGTGCGCAGAATGATGCACTTGAAGCAACGTGAAGTCGCAGCGCGTTCGCATTTAAAAGTTCAAAGCACAAAGCGAAGAGATTATATCCATCTATGCTTAATGTATTATATGAGCCTTTTCTCTCAGTTTCAGTGCGCATGAAGAACAATTCATAGCGCTCTCTACTCCAGTGCTGTAACGTTAATCTAACAGACACCCGGGAGAAGGAATAAGATTTAGAAAGCACTATAAACTCCAGTAAGATAAAGTCATTTTATGGCAACTATAAACCTTTATCTACAAATAAAGTATAATAATGGGAACATTGATCTTGAAGAGAGTGTCATCGTCTTACTGTCGTAACCGAACGCGACCCGCTGTGTGAATGCTGAATGGAGAATGACTGAGGAGAGATGAGTTTCCATTATCTTTAACTTAACGACTTCAATATTCATTTTTACCTCACATTATGCTATTGAATGACTTCAGAAGTCTTGGAATATAGTGCGAAAACTTTATGGTGCTTTACAATGTTTTTTTTGTCATGCCTTTAGCTTAACTAACACAATAGTATGCACAATATCGGACCTCACTGAGAAGCTGCAGCCATGGCGGGATGATTTTAGGTGTGGCGGCCCGCCACGGCAGAATGAATGTAGCGGAAACACTGAAAACACAGTACAGCCTAGTTTGAACCAGTGTGAGATTCCTTATTTTTTACACTTAATTTTACACTCCTATGGGCAACTTTCTTTATTAAAAAATGGTAACAATTTATAAGGTTGAATTTGGTTAACAGTAGTTAGCATGAACCAACAATTAATGAACACTACTTCTACTACTACTTTATTAATCTCAGTTAATGTTAAGCTCAACATTTTAGAAGACATTTTTAAGAAAGTTGTATCTGTTAATATTAGTCAATGCACTGTGAACTAACATGAACATACATATTTTATCAGCTAACATGATCTAACAGAGCAATAGCCTTTGTGTGTTACTGTTATCAAATCTTTTGCCTAACAAAAATAAAATACCTAAATAATGCAATTAAGTCCATGGATAACATTGGGCTACATCTAAAGAAACAAAATCCATGTGCCATAGATCAATGAAATGGAATCGCCTCTGCACGGACAATATAAGTAAATTATTTTAATCAAATTATATTGTTGATAAAAATAATATGAGAACAAAATAATGTTCATTATATTAATTATATCGCAAGGTTTTTTTTTTATAAACATTTTTAATATTACCGTAATAGTAAACATCTTTAATAGCATAGTTAAAAAAATTACATTGCTTTGTGAGCTGCACGCGCTGAAGAGAACAAACGTTCTCTTTCAAACATTCGCTCGGTATCTCACTATGGGAAACGCCTCTGAGCGTGACAGATCTGGAAGTACCAATCACACCACGTCTGTCAGTTGACAGACCAATCACGACAGTGATGCGGGAGTCCCACCTCCCTGATATATACCGCTGCCAGTGGTCCCTACTTCATTCTTCGATCTCTTCCCCGTGAAGATCAAAATTGGAAGCTTTCCTTCAGTTGGACCTGTCTTCAAAATAGTTGTTTAACTGTTCTAAGACGAGCCGTCAAGGTACGTCCCCGAACGCAGCTAAAAATTTGTTAGCAGGTCTTTTTTACCACTGTAACGGTGATTTTTTTTATTTGATTCTGGTATACCACGAGAATTAACGTGTTACGGCGAATTCTCTTGGTTTTTTCCTTTCTTCTGAGTTACACGTTGTGGTGAGCTTGGATACGGTTATATTATTATGGCAACTACAAGTTCTGCAAGCGGCGGACCGAAAGCAGAAACTTCACGTCCGTGTGCGTGCGGTTCGATGATTTCAGGCAAGGATCTTCATCCTTTGTGTATCGCATGCCTGGGGGTTAGACACGCTCAGGCAGCCCTCGCTAACCCCGAGGGCTGTCCTCACTGTTCTCTCTTCCCGTCGAGGGTGCTAGAGAGAAGAGTGCGAGTCGCGGCCACTAACAAGGGAGATCCCTGCTTTTCTCCGCCGCCCGCGGAGGAGGCTAAACAGCCCCCTGCGTCATGCAGCTGGGGTGAATTTATGGACGAGGTCTCCCCCCAACTACCTCCCCTCTTTGGATCCTTTACGGATGTAAGAGAGGAGGACGATGAGGACGACGAGGCCATCGCTCGTCTGTTGGAGGACGATGGTGAGGAGGATGATGACGATGCGATCCTCCCGCCGAATCCCTCCCGGCCAGGCAGCGCGTTAAGCGAAGGTTCACCCTCCCCGGCTCAGGGGGAGCTCGACCTACTGGAAATGTGCCGGAGGGCGGCGGCAAAACTCTCCATAGACTGGCCGTCTCAGCAGACGGGCCAGGGGGCGGAGAGAGATCTCTATGACGGCAAGAGACTGCCGGCATGTGCCCCACCAGCTAAACAGCTCATTCCAGCGGTCCCCGCGTGCGTTTCAGAAATGAAACGTTTCTGGGATAAGCCCTTTTCACACAGGGTTCCTGTAAAGGGATTTTCTAGGCTGGATGTGGATAAAATGGAGGAGTTAGGGATGTCAAATTCCCCTCCTGTCGAGCTGTCAGTGGCACATCATCTCCACCCTAACCGCAGGACAGCCTTTTCCTCGGCTTCAGCTTCACTGCCAGGACGCACTGAGCGTCTAACAGCCTCAGTGTTTCAGAAGATTTATCGCTCTTCTGCGCTGGCAGTGAGGGCTCTTAATGCCACCTCTCTCCTCACTGCTTATCAAACAGAGCTTATGGAAGAGATGGGGAGGCAAATGGATGCTGGGACACCAAACCCAGCCCTCTGGGAGGAGATTTGCGTTATTGCAGATCTTAACCTAAGAACTTCCAGAGGTGCGGTCCAGAGCTGTGGCCGCAGCATGGGCCTAGCAGTGGTCGGCGAGCGAGCTCTCTGGCTGGGGCTGTCAGGGCTGTCAGACAGAGAGAAGGCTGACTTCTTGGATGCTCCGGTTGAGCCCAAAGCTCTTTTCGGGGCATCGGTCACTGCTATGCGACAAAGGTGTGATCAAAAGAAACAAGAGGGTGAGGCTTTCCAAACCTGCCTCCCTCGCAGATCCACCGTTAAGGTTTCTCAACCACCACGGTCCAGGTTTGATGCCCCCCAGCAGAGAGGTCGGTCAGACTTCAGAGGCCCTAGACCTTCTCAGCCTCACCAGACTGAGCCACAGTCTAAGCCACCCCAGCCGAGGGGAAAACCTTCCTTTGCAGCGGCTGCAGCCAGACACCGACCAGCAAACCCTCAGGGAGGGAAGAAACGGCGAGCAACCTAATATTATATCAGGTTCAGAAAGAAGGGATGAGCAACAGCACTCACGGAGTATCTGTTGTTATCCTCCCTCAAAGAGAGCGGTCATTTTCTCCCCCTCCCGCCAAGAGAAGGCGTCGGACACGGGAATTGTTCAAAGAAAAAAGTTACCCAATGACCGGTTCAGTTGTGAAGTTTGCACCAGTTCCCCCAGTGCCTCACAGAAAAGTTTCCCTCCCTCCACCCACGGGGTTAAAACAGAGGGCAGAGGGCTGTTTTCGGAAAGACATGTGTGCTGTGAAAATAATAAACACGTTCCCTGTGCATCCAGGCAGTGGGCCGAGGGCACAGCAATGTTTGAAAATAAAAACACACACAAAAACAAAAAATTTTGCTCACGCAGAGAGCAGGCGCGCATGCGCAGTACACCCCTGGGTTTTAGCCACAATAAGCAGGGGTTATCGTCTGCAATTTGCTGTAAAACCTCCACTTTTCAACAGTGTGTTAATGTCAACAGCAGAAGGGGAGTCAGCTCAGATTGTGGAGGAAAAAATAACCTCTTTATTGAACAAAAGAGCTATTCGAGTTGTGCCGCCGGAGGACAGCCATCAAGGTTTTTACTCCCGGTACTTTGTTATTCCCAAGAGAGGGGGGGGTCTCCGTCCTATTCTGGATTTACGGAACCTCAACAAACACCTCAGAAAATACAGGTTCAAAATGTTGACCTTAAAGACGTTATCTCAAATTATTCGTCCCAAGGACTGGCTTACGTCAGTCGATCTGAAAGATGCATATTTTCACATAAGCATCTACCCGGCACACAGAAAATTCCTCAGGTTTGCCTATCGAGACACAGCCTACGAGTTTTTGACAGTCCCGTTCGGTTTGTCTTTAGCTCCCAGGGTTTTCAGCAAATGTGTGGAAGCAGCGCTCACACCGCTGAGAATAATGGGTCTAAGAGTGTCAGCATATTTGGACGATCTGCTGCTGTGCGCGCCGTCATGGCAACAGGCAGAGAGAGAGACACAAATGCTCGTTTCCCTTTTGGAGAGTTTAGGTTTCAAGATAAACGAAACAAAAAGCTGCTTGGTGCCTACACAAGAGATAATTTACCTGGGTCTCAGACTGAACTCGGACCTGTATCAAGCTTTTCTGTCCGAAGAGCGCATCAGGTCAATTCGCGGCTGTCTATCCCTTTTTCAGAAAGGAAACAGAGTTCCATTCAGACTGTGTTTACGTCTTCTAGGGCTGATGGCCTCGACAGTTTCTGTCATTCCACTGGGACTGTTGCGAATGAGGGAGTTTCAGAACTGGACGGCGGCGCAGGGCTTGTGTCCAAAACGCCATCTCAACCGCAAAGTGATAGTGACGTCACTCTGCATGCGCGCTCTCCGTCAGTGGAGAGATCGTTCATTTCTCGAGTCAGGGACTCCGCTGGGAGCAGTTTCTCTGAGAAAGGTGGTTACAACGGATGCGTCGCTCACAGGTTGGGGTGCAGTGTGCGAGGGCAGGATAGCGAAGGGGAGATGGCCCGTCTCGCTACAAAACGCACACATAAACTTCCTGGAACTGTTAACAGTGTTTCTGGCACTAAACCATTTTGTGCGGTTCTTAAGGAACCACCACATTTTGATCAGGTCAGACAACACAACGGCGGTGGCATACATAAATCGCCAGGGAGGCACACGTTCCCATCTGCTTCACAGTCTGGCACAGAAAATTATCGTGTGGAGCGTGAAGCATTTTCATTCACTACGGGCAACCCATGTCCCGGGAATAATGAATGTGGGGGCGGATCTCCTGTCCAGAGGAAATCCTCTGTATGGAGAATGGACTCTCCACCCTCAGGTAGTGAGCCAGTTGTGGGAGAGGTTCGGCCAGGCTGCCGTAGATCTCTTCGCCTCGCACGAAAACACTCAGTGTCCTCTATTCTTCTCTCTGGCGAGAGACGGTGCGCCTATGGGTGTGGATGCTCTAGCGCACCCGTGGCCAAACGCACTACTGTACGCGTTTCCTCCACTGAGTCTGATATTTCCAACTTTAAGAAGGGTAAGAGAGTACGGTCACTCAGTCATAATGATTGCCCCGAACTGGCCAGGGAAGTTGTGGTTGACGGAGATAATTCAACTCCTTTGCGACCAGCCTTGGCCTCTCCCGTTGCGCAGGGACCTTCTCTCACAAGCGCGCGGGGAGATCTTTCACCCAGCCCCAGACAAAGTGGCTCTTTGGGCCTGGCCCGTGAGAGGTTAAACTTGAGTGTGACGGGTTTGCCTCCGGGTGTGATTGAAACAATTCAGAATGCACGAGCGTCTTCGACGCGCTCTGCATACGATCGGAAATGGACTGTGTTTGAACGATGGTGCGCACAAAAACACATTGTTCCTTTTCTCTGTTCTGTGGCGGATGTGTTATGTTTTCTGCAGGAACTTTTGGATAAGGGCAGAGCCTTTTCAACTGTTAAGGTTTATCTTGCCGCAATTTCTGCGTGTCATGTGGGGGTTGACAGAAACACTATGGGTCAACACCCGCTTGTATGCAGGTTTATGAGAGGTGCACGGCGTTTGAACAGGGTTTCAAAGCCATTGATTCCGCCGTGGGATCTGTCTGTGGTCCTTAACGCACTATCTCAGTCCCCTTTTGAGCCAATAGAGAGTGTTGAATTAAAGCTCCTTTCGCTAAAGGCTGCTTTATTATTGGCTCTTTCGACCGCAAAGCGGGTTAGTGAACTTCACGCGCTATCGGTTCACAACTCTTGTATGCAGTTCGCTATGGATTACTCGAGAGTAACTCTCAAAACGAATCCAGCGTTTGTGCCTAAAGTTAGCGAGTCGGCTCTCGCTTATAAACAGGTGGATTTACTGGCTTTCCATCCGCAGCCTTTTTCCTCGTCAGAGGATGCGCGGCTTCATTGCTTGTGCCCTGTCCGTGCGTTGCGTCATTATGTGGACAGAACGAAAGCACTAAGGAAGAGTAATCAGTTATTTGTTTCATGGGCTGATTCTCATAAAGGGAAACCTATTTCGCGTCAGCGCCTGTCCCACTGGGTAGTGGAAGCTATTATATTAGGTTATAATGGCATGGGTCTCTGTCCTCCGGAAGGGCTGAAGGCTCATTCTACCAGAGGTTTGGCTACCTCATGGGCACTGTTTAAGGGTGTTTCAGTTCAGGACATATGTGCAGCAGCGAGCTGGGCTTCGCCTCACACTTTTGTCCGATTTTATAGAATGGATGTCACTGAGCCATCACTGGCTCATTCCGTCTTAAGTGTGTAAAAAAAAAAAAAAAAAAAAAAAAAAACACACACACTCATCGTGGAGTGTTTATGTCGCATACATCACTGAGTTGGTTGACATGCCTGCTTCGGAAAGCATATCTGCAATACGGGAGTTGTCTATATCCCATAGTGAGATACCGAGCGAATGTTTGAAAGAGAACTTTAGGTTACTTACGTAACCCCGGTTCTCTGATAACATGAGTGAGGTATCTCACCACACGTCCCTCCTTGCAGTGCACGGAGAAGAGATATGCAGAGAATGAAGTAGGGACCACTGGCAGCGGTATATATCAGGGAGGTGGGACTCCCGCATCACTGTCGTGATTGGTCTGTCAACTGACAGACGTGGTGTGATTGGTACTTCCAGATCTGTCACGCTCAGAGGCGTTTCCCATAGTGATATACCTCACTCATGTTATCAGAGAACCGGGGTTACGTAAATAACCTAAAGTTACACTGAATCGCTTTGCTACTTGGTCAATCAACTGAACGGTGGCTGAAGAATGTGAAACCAAAGAATTTACAAATTTATTACAATAATGAATACAGTTATATTGTATCGAATTCGCTTGAATTCAGCGAAGAACACCAATTAAAGGCAGAAACAGTGCTGAACACGCTACAAAACAGTCAGAAAGCTTTTCTGTCTACAAACTCCCATCATTTACCATTACTGTAACGTTAGCCTAGTATATTAACTGCACAATGAAATGTGAGATATTGAATTGCATAATGTAGACAGTGTATTAAAGGACTAATGGAATTTAATGACTGTATTTAAGCTACGGTTGTTCATACAAATACCATAGAAACCATAAAGTTACATTTTGCCATGATAGTGAGTGAAGTGCTATAGACTATTCCTGGTTTTATTTGTGGTTGTCATGACCTAAATGCTTGATACTGGATTACCAAAGGTTAATTTGAATAAAACTCAAACAGTCAGAATATGACATTTTACCAAAAAAAATTAAGGTTGATACTTTTTTTTTCTTTCTTTCTTTCTTTTTTTTTTTTTCTTTACAGATGTTACTGTTTTTGTTTATGAACATACATTTAACATACTAAATCTGCATCTAACTCGAGATAATTCTATCGTCAATTCACTGTCAAACATGCGTTTTGAGACAAAATATAATATTAAAACGTAAAATTAATATTGCAGCCTCCACTGCAAACTGAGCTGAAGAAACATGCCATCAAAGTCAGGCACAAACCTGTTTCAAGACTTGAAACAATATGGCCTTTAACACATGCAAAAACTAAGATTTTTTTTTCTATTAAGATATTTGTTTTGTTAAGGGAAAATTACAAATGTTTGAATGTTCTCCCTCAGACTTGTGAAATGTTCTCCTGTTTAGCAAGTGTTTGTCATGATATGTTCTGACAATAAATAGTAGTTTAAACCCGCAATTAACGCTCTGGTTTATACAACTTTCACTTAGGATCAAAAATCTCCCTTTAAACTTGAAAGAAATAAAGATTTGACATTTATCGTGATAATTATGGAAATCGACTGATATAAAAAATTTTCGTTATTAATTTATATTTGCCCATATCGCCCAGCCCTATCCCTATATCCCATTACCAAAGTCCAAACACAACCTATGCCCTTGGTGCTCAGGGTAAAGCTTGTGATGTAGCATAACTGCATTTTTGTGAAAATGAGTTACTATTCAAGAGTTTCTATTCAAGATTTCTAAACACACTCACACCATGAAAATTGTGTTTTGGCATGTGTATGATTATGAGTGTATAGCTGCCCTTTTTGTTTAAGGTAATTAGGTTGATGTTTTCTGCATAGATGATTGACACCAGTGAGGAGGAGGAGGACGCCATCCCTCAGGTGGAGTCTCAGCGGCCAGAAACGGCGCCTGCAGTTTTTGTTGAAATGGATGAGGAAGGCTCTGAAAGGTGTGTGGGTGTATATGTATGCTAGTGATGCCAGGGTTGTCTCTGCCACCACCTGAACCCTCCCATACACCTGCAGTTATTATCATTGATCTCAGGAAGTCAAATTTATGAATTCAAGAAATGTAAGCCACTGTTAATTTGAAGAACATGCATGTTACGTGTTATGTCTTAGACCTGACTTCCCACATTACAAATTTGGAAATAATCCACTTAACTCTGCTATTTTTGCCATCATTGACTACTGTTAATAACTCCTTGTTTGAATTTCACTGATTAAGCTTTTAGATTTTAAATGCTTAGTCTAAATTTTAGATTTTTAAAAGCTATTAAAATTTTGCTTTTATAGATCTGTTCCCCTTCCCAGGTGATTTATGATGTAAACTTTATTTTTTTATTTCATCCACTCCAAGAAATAGTTCTAATCTTCCATCTCTGTTGCCAAGCATCGAAACATCAGTCAAGAGAAGGGTCCAGTGATACCGTCTATGGTCTTATTCACATAAGAAATTGCAGCAGTTGCTTGCAGGGTTACCACAGGCTATGGAATTTTTGTAATATCTTGGATTTTCATGAACAGTCAGGAAATTTGATAATTGTTGGGTCAAAGTCATGGATATCAGGGACTTTTGTTTTAGCAGTTTAAAATTATCTTTGCCAAAATACATTAATAGAAATATTTCCACACAAAATTGGTGTATATCTGGTTATTAGCTTTACTACTTGCTTCAGCAGTGGTGGTTACCCCAACTTCAATTCAAATTCAATCTCCCACTCTAAAAAAGTAAAAGATGCTTGAATGCTTCGAGGGTGGTTTGAAATCTTTGGTCAGTGAGTTTATTGCACCATTTATAGTTGGTCATGGAAGTTAAAAGAAAAATTTGTCTGGGAAAGTCATGCAATTTTACATTTGACTAAACTTGGGAACCATGTGCCTCTCTATACATCAGAAGATAAACTGAACATTCGCCCTACTCCATCTTCACACTCAATAATAGAATTATTGCCTTGTGGCTTTGAGCGGAATTTTCATGTCAGACATGCATACTAGTGGTGAAAAGTATGAATAAGGATCCTCATCAAATCAGAAATAAAAGATAAATGTAGCTCTTGTAAAATGACATTTATATAGGTGCTATTTTGTGTCACATATGATACTGTAAGGGTCCTCTGGAGGCAAGTTGTGAGAACCCAAGTGCAGTATTTATTCAAAAACAAAACATACAGCAAGATCAAAACAAAAAGCAAAGCTGACGTGGCATGAAACAAAACTATGGACAGACCTACACAACAGAGGTTACAGGAATCAATACTTGACAAAGACACATGGCAAACATGAGGGCTTAAATACACAAGACTAGTGACAAGACAACGGACACCTGTTAACAATGAATTGACGATTGGGATGGTGGGCCAGGCTCGTGCAGGGGGACAGGACACGAGAGGTGGCATGGCGTGGACGGGCCTGGGTCGTGGCGTGGGCGGGCCGTGGCGTGGGCGGTGGCATGGCGTGGGCGGGCCGTGGCGTGGGCGGTGGCATGGCGTGGGCGGTCCTGGGTCGTGGCATGGCGTGGGCGGGCCTGGGTCGTGGCATGGCGTGGGCGGCCCTGGGTCGTGGCATGGCGTGGGCGGGCCTGGGCCGTGATAAGGCGTGGGCGGGCCTGGGTCGTGAGAAGGCGTGGGTGGGCCTGGGTCGTGGCATGGCGTGGGCGGGCCTGGGTCGTGGCATGGCGTGGGCGGGCCTGGCAGTTCAGGCGGCCAGGGCGGAGCAGGCCCCTCGGGCGGCCACGGCGGTGAAGGCCCCTCGGGCGGCCACGGCGGATCCGTCAGTGCAGGGAGCCATGGCGGCGCGGCCTTCATGGTCCCATCAATGGACCTACTGCCCCCTCCCCCCAAAATTTTCTTGAGGGCAGCTTTAGGGTTATGGGCAGGAACAGTTACCGGCTCAGGAACAGTCACCGGCTCAGGAACAGTCACCGGCTCAGGAACAGTCACCGGCTCAGGTGTGTGCGCAGCCCACACACACCATATGGCTGTGGCCATAATGGCCAGTTTCGCGGTCACTGAGGTCTCAGGCATAGCGGTGGCCATATCCGCCGTGGGCTCAGGCGGCGCATACGTGGCGTGAGCCGTCTCTGGCTGGGCGGACGTGACGTGAACAGCCTCTTGCTCGGCGGACGTGACGCGAACAGCCTCTTGCTCGGCAGACGTGACGCGAACAGCCTCTTGCTCGGCAGACGTGACGCGAACAGCCTCTTGCTCGGCAGACGTGACGCGAACAGCCTCTTGCTCGGCAGACGTGACGCGAACAGCCTCTTGCTCGGCAGACGTGACGCGAACAGCCTCTTGCTCGGCAGACGTGACGCGAACAGTCTTTGGCTGGGCAGACGTGACGTGAACATAACCAGCCGTGGCAGGTACTGTGGGGTTGCGGGGCTCCTCATCCGCAAAACCCACAGTAACAGTTGAGCCGCTCAAAAAAAGGGCAAAGTCTATGTATTGGGCCAGGGAAAAGTGAATCTTCCCACCTGGCAAACAAGACCGGATAGGTTCATTTAAACCTATCCGAAATATGTCCTTAAGTGCCACATCATTGAAGTCCAGATGGTGAGAGAGTTCACAAAACTCTCCCACATATTCCTCTATGGTGAGGTCTCCTTGACGCAGGTTTAGGAGGGGCAACTGCTGGGTTCATGTCTCTGGGTCAAGTATTCTGTAAGGGTCCTCTGGAGCCAAGTTGTGAGAACCCAAGTGCAGTATTTATTCAAAAACAAAACATACAGCAAGATCAGAACAAAAAGCAAAGCATGACGTGCCATGAAACAAAACCATGGACAGACTTACACAACAGAGGTTACGGGAATCAATACTTGACAAAGACACATGGCAAACATGAGGGCTTAAATACACAAGACTAATGACAAGACAAGGGACACCTGTGAACAATGAACAGACGATTATCCAATGACAAGACACATGGCAGGATCACATGACAGACATGGAACAAGACATGAACAAACCAAATCGTGACAGATACTTATTCTTTGTGTCATAATGTGATACTGACCCTTTTTATAGAGCTGCCAGGACTGGTGTCTTCACTCAAAACAGTCCTAAAAAAATGGAAGATTCACCTTTGTCTTCCAAGATTTCCAGCCAAAGCGAATCGTCACACTGGCAGTGAAGAAGACATGGTATCACTGAAGGACCTTAAACCAATCCTTGTTATATCTTTGTCATCACTGGGTGCAATAAGAACACACAAAAAAATCTTACAATATCATGGAGAAGCTGTTTGTGTTAAAACACTCGAAGCCAAGACACATGCCAACCTGCCCTATAGAGAAGTGTTTGTAATGTACCTTTTGTCTGAATCTGCTTGTGTGTTTTCACAGGTGTCATTGGAAAACTCACAAGTGCAAGTCCCAAACGCCTCTATCAGAGGCTGAGTGGGAGGAGGATGTCCCTCTTCACACAGGAGCTGGCCACATTGGTCTTTGGCAGGGAAACGTTGGCCAAGGCAACCCTCACAGGGAAAGGAAAAAAAGGCGAGCTGAAGGAGCAGCTTGACCCAGAAAAAACCAATGCAATTATAGGTACAGTAATGTCATAGTTATGAATCTAAATCCATTGTCATAATTGATTGACAAATCCATTTTTATCAATGATTGTATTTCAATGTTATACATCTTGTTTTAATTCATGCCCATGTCTCTTTCCTGTTTTCACAGATGCAGTGAGGGAGCGATTCCCCAACACCGAGGTGGCAGAGATCCGGGCCCTTCTACGGAGGAAGTGCAACAATGAGAGCTTCAAGGCTAATTCAAGTCAGAGCTAGATGTGCATGTCTAGTAACCATTGTTCTGTTCCTGGCATTTCAATGAAAGTCGCTGTTCGAGGTTCCTCCTTTTGCTAAAAACTGCTTTTGTTTGTTACTTTTGTGTCAATAATAAAGATCATTTTCTGAAGTGAAATTTGTATTCTTTTGATGTAATGCACTTGAACTGAATGGTAATTTAATACACTTGTAGTGTAATAGCAATGTTCATGCTTAAGTATAACAAAATGGGGATAAAAGTACTGATGAAATATACTTCAAATATACTTCAAACAATTTGTTTCTACCTTACACTATATTAACATTGCACTGAAAGTACGTGTCTATGATGTTTAGGTTGAAAATTGAAATTCACTTTAAAAACATTAGTATTGTCATACTGGTACACATTAAAAGCACTAAATATAGTTAGGAAGTGCATTTGTAGATCACTTAACATATTACAGAGGGATACTAAATTAACAGTTTATAGTAAATATAAGTATGATAGCAGTATGCACAAAATGTACTTGAACACAACTATAAATTGCACTGCAATGCCCCTTTAAGTGCATTTCCATTAGAATGGCAGTGCATTGCAAATGTACTGTAAGTGTGCTTAATTGCTCATGATTCTGGATTTTCATTAGTGTATTTTAGTGCACTTGAAGTTTAAAAAAAGTTGTTCCATTGTAGTATACTATTTACACTAGAAGTGTAGTCAAAATGTTAAGTAGAAGTTAATACATAATTTAATACACTTACCTGTACTTGGATTTGACAAAAATAGTACAAAATGTAGAAAATATACTTAGTACACTTTATTAAAGTATATTTTTAATAGAATTATTTTTCACCAGGGATACCCTGTTGAAATATATGAGATGTGTGGTTTATTTAAACTGCAAAGGTAAAGTATAAATGAAAATGACAGTGACCGATGTGAAGGAGCAGAACTTATACGTGTGTCACATTTAGTAGAAAAAACTCTTCCGCATAGGATCCACCCGTGTCTCCTCGCTGATGACTCCTCACTGCTCGATCCTCGACTCCTCGCGGAGCAATTTGAGAATTGAGATGTCCTTCAAAATGGCTGATCTCGATCGTTTCCGGGTCATAGGATGGAGGACGGAGGAGCGAGGAGACGAGGGATATTGAGAAGCACCCAGAGTTTGTTGTAGATACAAATTTGAAATAAATGAGATAAAAATATGAGATAATAAATAGATAGCAAAATGCTTATCTGAAGTGTTCTTTATAATACCATTTTTAGTTTTAAAATGATTCATAACATGGAATAATTGTAAAAAAAATATATATATATACCTCTGTAAAAATGAAGTGGTAATGTGTGATGTGCAATAATCTATCTGTGTGCCAAATTTCACAAACTTTTTACTATACGGTTCTATGGGCTGCCATGGAGTAAAGATTGGAAGAGAAGAAAAACACATACAGGCTTAACACCTTTGGTGCATGGCTCTTAATAATAATTATTATTATTATATAATCCTTACAATTACAATAGTGTTTCAGTGCCTTTACCTCTGTAAAGATAAAAGGAATTTTTAAGGCCAGACAAATTACAAAAGTAATTTGGTGATATCAATTTGTAAAGAAAGACTACAGGCTAGTGCAAATATATATTCAAAAGTGCATACCTATAGACTACACACATAATATTCATGTGCATGTTGTCAGCGCTTTCACAGATTCACATTTTTTTAAGTTTATACTGAAAATATAACATTTTTCAAAATTTTCCACTGCTTGTACCTTGGAACCTATTTCAAGGTTTGCGTTCTCGAGCAGAAAACACTTTTGTTTGCAAATGAACGGACCGGAGCGCATTGAGTGTTTTCTGTTAGAACGGTGTCGTATTAATAACTAATGATCTTTACAACGGAAGTAAATCAATCAAAACTAACTTTAGCTGGACAGTAACTTTATTCTAGAGCTGCTGTAAAGATGTAAAAAAAAAAGCGACGAGAATACTTTTTGTGCGCAAAAAAACAAGCAAAAATAACGACTTTATTCAAGTATTCATTTCCTTCTCTCTTGGCCTCGAGATTGTTCACGTAGTGTAATTGCGTAGAGCTTCTGTGTTGTACGTCACACGTAGGCTCACTATTGGCCGACGCTGGTCATGTGTGTGATCGACTATTTTAACGATTTCTTTAATAACTTTTCTGGGCTGGCAAGTTTCAATCCCTTAGAAGCCTATAGAGGAGGGATCCAGCTCTCAGATTTAATCAAAAATGTCTTCATTTGTGTTCCGAAGATGAACAGAAGTTTCATTTTGGGGTGAACTAACCCTTTAAGGTGCATATCTGCTGGCAATTCCAATTCTTTATACAAATGAAATAAATTTTGCACAGATACATATTTTCTGGTGCCATTTTAAACTGCCATGCCATTTAAAACACTTTTCAGAACACAAATAGGGTCTCTCTTTACATCTGCATGACTTGTCTAAGTATGAAGACAATATAATTTTTTATTCTTCCCCAGACTGAATGTCCAGGTGATTTTTTTTTCTAATTGCTTCATTTCTTAAACCTCTTGCCCATGATGACTTTGTAAATGACGGTTTCAGGTCTCTGTGGATGTGGAACTCTTCTCACACTGAAGACATGTGGAGCCTCATGTGATTGTTAAGGTTTCCTTTAAATCTAAAACTCTTTTCACACTGATGACACTTGTAAGGCTTCTCTCCAGAGTGAACTCTCATGTGAGTCTGAAGGTTTCCTTTCAGTGTGAAACTCTTTCCACACTGAGGGCAGGTGAAAGGCTTCTCTCCAGAGTGAATTCTTATGTGAACATTAAGGTTTGATTTGTTTATGCAAGTCTTTCCACAGTGTTGGCACATGAAAGGGTTTTCTCCAGTGTGAGTTATTACATGTCTCTTAAGGTGACTGCTGTCAGTGAAACTCCTTCCACACTGATGACAAATAAAACAGTTTTCTTTTGAGTGAATCTTCATGTGGCAATTAAGTGTTTCTTTACGTCCGAAACTCTTTCCACACTGATCGCATTTGAACGGCTTTTCTCCAGAGTGACTTCTCATGTGAGTCTTCAGATTTCCTTTTCTTGAGAAGTTCTTCCCACACAGTTTGCAGATATAAGAGCTCTCTCCAGTGTGAATTCTCATGTGGGTATAAAGGGTTTCTTTACGTCTAAAACTAATTCCACACTGAACACATATGAATGGCTTTTCTCCAGTGTGAATTCTCATGTGAGTCTTCAAATTTCCATTTAGTGAGAAGCTCTTCCCACACAGTTTGCAGGTGAAAGGATTCTCTCCAGTGTGACCTCTCAAGTGGGCATTAAGGGTTGCTCTGTGCGCGAAACATTTTCCACACTGGTCACATGTGAATGGCTTCTCTCCCGTGTGAATGTTCATGTGATTTTTGAGACTAACTTTATGACAAAAACTCTTTCCGCAGTGATGGCATGTGAAAGGCCTCTCTCCAGTGTGAATTCTCATGTGAGTTTTAAGGTTTTTACTGAATCTAAAACTGTTTCCACACTGGTGGCACATGAAAGGATTTTCTCTGGTGTGAGTCTTTCCATGAGTCTTAAGGTGTTTCCTGTCTGTGAAACTCTTTCCACACTGATGACATATGAAACAGTTCTCTTTTGAGTGAATCCTCAAGTGGTAATTAAGCTTTTCTTTACTTCTGAAACTATTTCCACATTGATCACATACAAACAGCTTTTCTCCAGTGTGGATTCTCATGTGATTCTTAAGAGTTTCTTTTCGTGTAAAGCTCTTCCCACACAGTTTGCAGGTGAAAGGCTTCTCTCCAGAGTGTACTCTCTTGAGGACTTCAATGTTTTGTTTTTGTGTTGGATTAGATTTTATCTTCAGAGCTCTTTTTCGTGAGGTCATCTTTTCAGCCAGTGTGGATATTTCTCCAGTCATGAAATCATGATTTTTCTCATATTTATTTTTCTCTTCTACTTCATTGAGTTCGTGACTCTCCTCTTTCAGCTGCATGAAGTCTAAGGTGAAAAGACAAATACAAGTTACTACCAGTGTCACGAGTTCACCTGCCCATCCTGCCTTGATAAATGATGGCAAACAAATTTGGCTGTGACAGTGTGTAAACATTTGCCAGAGGGGAGAATGGGGGCTCTGACAAAATATGCTGCTGTGGCAATGGAGAAAGTAAAGGTTAAGGTAGAGAAAAGAAGAAACAACACTTCTGTGGGATCTGATGAAGCAATCACTACTGAGATGACATTTAAATATAGAAGGAGATCTCACTGATAAGCAGAGAATAAAGCAGAGGTAAACTAGAAAAAGAAAACCATGCACAGCAAAAACTCCAGTGTTAAACTCTCTTGGGAGTTTATTTGGCTCCACACTCAAGAGTGCTAAAGTGTTAAAATATGAGTGTTAAATGAACACTGAAACAGTGTTAAAGTTAATGAGATAATTAAGTGATTAACTGAGTGATAATTGGCCATTATTGAAGACACTTGATGTTTACAAGCAGAATCACCAAAGGAGACCAAAACTCTAAATCTACCATTATGTTGATCAGTGTTTGCTTTAGTTTGTGGTAAGTTTGAGTTTGGCTGCTGTAACTAAGTTATAACAGCCAGATGAACAAAGAGAAATGCAATCATTTTTGAAGGTACAATTGTAGTGGATGACCTGGAGAATCTTCCCTAAGCCATGTACCACCCCATATTATCCAGTACTGAAGAACACCTTTGATTTCATTTATATGGTAATTTTGTCACACAGGCACAAGTCTCTAAAACGAAAATACAATCCCTGAAAAATCGTCAGATTCAGTAACCATTACGGATTTATGAAAATAGTAAATCACTGCTGAAGAATATATTTTGCTTCCTGTTGGAAAAATGGCAGTTTGGGCCCCTATTATGGATTTTTGAAAATAACCTTTCATGTAGTGTGTAACATATATCTAAGTGAATGAAAACATCCTGCAAAGTTTTAAATCTGAAAGTGCACCGTATAAAGTTATTGTCTTTCAAAAGTAAGAGTCGACTCTGAGTCAATTCAATTAATCGTTTTTCAAACGAGTCATAAGCCGTTTCGTTGTGACGTCAAGACGAAACATTAGTATATTGCCCGCCAACATATTGCACGTGCAGACACCAGGGAAACTTGAGCCTCAAACCGGCAGCTGATTCCTGTACTGGATAGCATCATGTCGAGAAGACAGCGTTGTGCATAATGTGAAGGCAAAGCCAGTTATTTTTCACTCCCCAAGGATGAACGTGAAGAATCAGTGGTTAAAATTCATTATAACAGTATAATCTTAAACTTTTGCTGTGTTCCCTTTATTTTACTGACGACTGCTTTTCTCAATGCAGGATTCATAAACCGCTTGCTCTTGAAAGATGGTGTTCAAAAACACTTCGTTTTGAGTTGGTCTCCTGCTAACTGGCTAACTCACATTATCACTGTCTTACTGTCTATTAATGCAGATTATCTGTCGTTCTCACTACTTTGAGGAAATATTTGTTTTACCAACGTTTATGTTACATCAGATCATTCACTCCAGAGCTCGGCTAATGTACATTGCATACATGCACTGTTATTGATACAGTTTCCACGTGTTCCCCGCAATATATTAGAAAAATATTCGGTAAATAAATTAGTACAAGTAAAAAACATGCACTTGTTAATGCTGATGGTGAGGAATTATAGTTGCAACATCTTCAGGTTCGGGTTGAATAACAGTGTTTCATCATCACTCACGCTCGCATTAATATGGTCAAATCGACATCATTGTTCATTACTGTGTTTAGATTACAGTGTAGGAAGCCTCAGGACAAGCAGAGCTGGCGTTGTTATGGTAATGGGCGTTTTTGTTCTCGACGCGCTGTACACGGTAGGCCAATCACAACAGACTTAGCTGTCTGGCCAATCAGAACAGAGTAGCTCACGGAAAGGAGCGATTTAGAGAGATTGATTCATTTAACAAGTCATTTGAGAATCATTGAAAATGTGATGTGCAAATATATATTATGAGGAAATTAAACCGTTTTTTTTACCTTTGATGCATGTAAACATGTTGTAGGAGACTCCACAACAACATTGGGAAACTTTAAAATAGCATAATAGGGGCCCTTTAAGTGATTGCTTGGTAAATCTTCAAGAGAACTAGGTATACTTACTTGGTACAATAGAAGTCCCAATTCATTGGCTAGGCACCAACCAATAAAACCGCTTGTTTGAATACCCCCGCTCCCACCCCCTTTCTCTCTCACCGCCACTGAGTTGCAAGTGCACAAGTTAGTTTTGATTCTAATATATCGCAAAAAGAGTAGCAACAGTCAAGTTGGGAAATTTTTAAATTGCAGTGACAGATTTGAGAAGTTGAAAGTGCCTAATTGAGGTTGTACTGCAAATGTAACAATAAGTGTAAATATATATTTCAAGTTTGTGTAAATGGCATTTTACACATTTGTGACTACTTGTCTGCAGCTTCAAATTCAGAATACAAGTTTGTGACTATTGTCTGCGATTGCAAATTTCAACTTCAGATTTTTATTTTACAGGTTTTCACATTGGAGCTGTGAGTGTAAATTTTTGCGTACAAGTAAGAATATTTATTGTACAAGTTCTCAAATTCACATCTACGTGCTCTCGAGTTTTGCCACTCTTTTACCTTCATATCGAGGAAACTTGTTCAATACTAACAAAAAACCCCTGAAGGATGTGTTTTGTTTCCTGTTGGAAATCTGGTTTAATGTTAAGTGGTTGAATGTGTTCTTCAATTCTGCATTTCACCACTTTGTGAAAAAAAGGTCTTTTTTTATTTTCTGAGTGCAGTATGTGCAATTTTTCTTAGTTGTTGATTTGACGGCATGCTGTAAGTAATGATTTGAATGTGGAACAAATAAATGTCCTAATGTTGTGCTAACAATCTGTTGTCTGTCTTAGTATTAACAACTTAGAGTTTTGAGTACAACCTCCTTCAGAAATTTAATGCAAACAGGCCTGGAATTGGCTGAAAACTGAGTTTGGCTGAAAACCAATACTTAAGTTTTAAAATAAAAATTGCAGTTGAAAAACCACCAGTTTCAACTGGTTTTCTAAGTAACCTCAACTCATTAATTTTTATAGTGTACATCAAAACTCAATGAATCAGACATCTTGTTCATGATGCAAGGTTTTGCAGATTCTCTTTTGCTATGCTTGAATGCTTTGGCAATACAAATGCAATAATATTGATATTGCACAGGGTTATTTTTTGCAACACCCTTAAGTTTAAGGGACATCTAAGGCAATCTTAAGGGAAAATTACACTTGAGGTGCTTTATGTGACCGGGCAAGAAAGTCCGTCTGTTTCAAGAAACAGATAATGACGCATATTTTTCACCAACACTTTCTATTCTATTTCTATTCTTTTGTTCCCTTTTTATAATAACCCTATAAAACCTTTGATGTTCCCAGTCAAAAATGACCTGTCTATAAAAAATAGCTAATAAATCCTTTGTTATGCTATATTATCACCCAATATTGGATTCAATCTTTTTGTCAACTTGTTTTCTTTCAATTAGGACTGGTTCGTAGGCCTCATTTATCTGAGAGTAGGCATTTGAGTTTAAAAAAAAGCATTATTTTTGAATAATTTTGGAAATATTAAATAAAATATGAAGAAACTTTGGCACTGTTTATCACACTAATCTACTTTACTTTTTTACCAGGAAGTTTGTTTTGAAAAACTTTTATTTTGTAAAAAATGGCTCAGTCACACTTGTGGTGTTCCCGGTCAAAAATGACCGGCCAACAAAAAATAGCGTATAAATCTCTCATTATACTATATTATCACCCATTTACCACATCATTTTTGTCAACTTGTTCTCTTTCAATTAGGACTGGTTTTATATTTCTATTTGCATCTAATTAATCCTAGGCCTCATTTATCTGAGAGTAGGCATCTCATTTTTTGAGTAAAAAAGTTATTTTTGAATAATTTTGGAAACATTAAATAAAATATGAAGAACATTGGCAGTGTTAATCACACTAGTCTACTTTAATTTTTCACAAGGAAGTCCATCAAGATTTCCTGTCTTCATCAGATACACAGATGTAGGGCAGGTCTTCAGTCTATTTCTTGACATGATTAGTGTCCCTGATGGCAAAGCAAAAACCATAGTGGCAGCCATCAAAGGTGTCCTTTTATAAAAAAGGAATTCCCACCACAAAATTACATGGGTTGGGAACAGATGGAGCTGCTGTCATGACTGGTATGCACAAATGTTCAAAGGCTGTTTCAGTATGAGTTAACAGATATTGTAGTGTATAACTAATGGTGTCTCCAAACAGGGAGAGTAGTGAATGGTGTAGCCATGCAACTTAGGGATGCCTTCCCCTGGCTGATGTCTGTTGCCTGTGCTGCCCATCGGCTTGCCTTGTCCTGCAAGGATGCGTTAACATCGGTACCCTATATGGGAACACTTAGGGACCACCTGCAGAAGCTCCACCTGTATTTCCGCAACAGCGCCAATAGGACTGCTGCTCTGAAGATGGCAGGGCAGACCTTGGGCATCGATGATTTGAAAGTCAAGGCAAGTTTTGCTGAAAGTAAAGCAATAATTACATCACCAATTGTAGATTGATGCTAAATTATGCTAAATTAAATTGTAACACAACCTATAACTTGCACCTTCTGGGCCTGCTCATGTTTTATCTTTTTACTCATTAAATATTGTTTAAGAGTTGAAGGACACACGCTGGCTGTCGCAAGATGCAGCTATTAAAAACATCCAGTGCAACCTCTGTGCAGTCCTGGCAGCCTTGGCTGAAGAGTCAGAGGTCAACAGATGCCCATCAGCCAAGGGGCTGTATTCCTTCCTGGCAACATACAGGTTTGTGGCAGCAGTCTACCTGCAAGCAGATGTGCTGCCACACCTATGCTGCCTGTCCAAATTGTTCCAGAAGGAAAAAGTAAATTTTCTGGCACTGAAATACCAGGTAAGACTTTATTTTAATAGCATATTTCAGAAGCTCTCTGCAGCATTTACCTCATTTAATCCCTGTATTTTTATTAGGTTCCTGTGACAGTGGCTGCTCTGAGGAAGATTAAAGATGATGGAGACAATCAACCTCCTGGGTCATTCCTGTCCCAGCTAAATCAAGACCTGGATGATCCAGCAAGACTGTCTGCCTTCAGCATTGTCCACGAGGAGGAGAGTGAGAGGACTCGAAGAAATGTCCAGTAGAGAACATCTCTGGTCAAGATTCAGGAGCCAGGTAAGTGTTTGAAATGCTGTAGTGTTGTTGCACAGTTGTTGTTGAGTTTGGAGAAAAGGGAGATGGGAGTAACTGTGTGTTCACACCGGACGCGAATAGCGCGTCAAATTCGCATCTACCGCGTCTAGTTTGACGCTTGACCACTTTGTGTTAATCCGCGCGTCAAGAGGGAAACTGACGCGCGTAAAAACAAAAGTTTGAAGCGAAATTTACGCGCGTCACGCGCGCCGGATTCGAAACCCGTTGGCGGCCATCTTTTTTATTTTGATCGAGCATTCATCGGGAGAGTCACCGCTCTGTATTTGCTCTGGAGAGCAGAACAGCGGAGTAGGGATCATCGTTGCCATATTTGTGTCCACCAGACCCTTCGGAGGCGAACCCAGTTTGGCTAGTTTCAACCTTTGCAGGAGCTGCGCCTGGATGACGGCCGCTTTCAGCGGTACTTCCGCCTGCTCCGCGCCCAGCTTGATGACCTGTTGTCCCGCATCGGAGCGAGGATCACCCTCGCCCTCATCCACCTAATATGTAATTTATTTTTGTTTTGATGATAAAGGGAGCCAGCCTCCAAAAGTATAACCTGTCCTGTGATTTTTTTCTCTCTCACACAACACTGTCCAGAAACGAACTTATGCACTAGTATGTTGGTTGTCTTTACATTATAATAATATTTCATATAATTTAGATATGGAATAAATAGCATTCAATACAAAATGAATGTCTCATATATTGAAATCAAGTTTTATGTGATAAAATATTTGCTTTGTTTTGCATTAACCACACCAGGCATTTAGTCATATTGAAGCATCCGGATACTTCACCACTGACAGCAGCAAGCAGCTAGGCTCCTGATTGGTTAACGCGGCGCGAATTGACGCCAAAGTTCAGATTTTTCAACTCGGGCAGCAGACGCGAATTCGCGTCAAAAGCGTGAATGCACAAATAGCACTAACTAAATAATTCGCGCGTAACGCGCTTATCGCGGCAGGCGCTTAATTCGCGCGAACTTGACACGTCTACCGCGCCGCGCTCTACGCCTCATTCGCGCCGCAGGAATTTTTTACGCGCGTAACGCGTTTTTGCATTGACTTAACATTGAAATCACTCACGTCTGACGCGCTATTCGCGTCCGGTGTGAACGCACCATAACTGTGCGTTCACACCGGACGCGAATATTGCGTCAAATTCGTGTCTACCGCGTCTAGTTTGACGCTTGACCACTTTGTGTTAATTCGCGTGTCAACAGTGAAACTGGCACGCGTAAAAAAGTTTTGAAGCGAAATTTACGCACGTCAGAGGTGAAATCCGGAGGTGAAAGTTTCGAAACCCGTTGGCGGCCATCTTTTTAGATGTTTATCGAGCATTAGCATTAGCATTAATCGAGAGAGTCACCGCTCGTATATGCTCTGGAGAGCAGAAACAGCTGCGTAGGGGACATCGTCGCTGTACTCGGGTCCACCAGACCCTCCGGAGGGTTTCAGGAATTTCACAATTTGCTCCAGGAGCTATGTTTGGTGGACCTAACGGTGAGGACGTTGACGAGGACAGCGTAGGCCTTATAAGGCCTCGGCCTCGAGTGGTCTATGCCTGTCGAGCCCACGCTCTACAGCCCGGCGCGAGGTTCACCCTCGCCCGCACCCACCTAATCTGTCATTTATTTTTGTTTTGATAATAAATGGAGCCCCCAAAAGTGAAACCTGTCTTGTGATTTTAAAAAAAGTTTTTATACACTAAATTGTGTTTGTTGTCTTTACATTACAATAATAATGTTTCATATAATCTAAAATAGATATGGAATAAATAGCATTCAATACAAAATGAGTATCTCTCATTTATTGAAGTCGAGTTTTTATGTGAAAGATTTGCTTTGCACACCAATGTCATATTACAAAATAATTTATTGAGGCCAAACATAAAATAACATTATAAACTTTCACTTCACCACGTGACAGCAGCAAGCAGGCTGCTGATTGGTTAACGCAGCGCGAATTGACGCAGAAGTTCAGATTTTTCAACTCGGGCGGCAGATGCGAATTTGCTAGCGGTAGATCTTTTGCCAAGCGTGAAAGATCTGATCTGAAAGATCGGTTTTGAAGCGTTAATCCGCATCAAAACCGAATATGTTCATCAGTGGTTACAGTCTATATCAAACAGGGACACGTTTGTGGGCATTTTATTTTGTGATTTCACCGGAAAGAACAGAGAGTCTCTGACCGCAACGGCGATAGATCGAAGAGTGCGTCCGAGTGAAGACTGTGCGCAAGCCACAAGAGAACAACTGTATCCATGATCGCAGCGCCACCGAGCGCTCAATGAGCCCAGTCGAGTTCACATTTCAACAGTCAACGTGGTAGCTGAAGTACTGCTTAAACCACATTTAGCATGATTGTTTGTTTGATCTGATCTTTAAAGCTAAATGTAAAAGCTTTTTATTTAAGTTTTATTTTAAACTTGAATTAAAGATATTTGAAAGCTGGCCAAATCTTGGCACTTTGCACTTTTTAGTTGCAAAAGTTTTTATTTTTGTATGAAGACATATAAAGTAATATCAAACTTTTAAATTGTATGTCTACTGCAATCAATCACATAGGAAAAATATCAACTACATTTATATACTGTGAATTGTTTTTTGAATAGAGATTCGTTTTTGAATCGAAAATCGATTTTGAATCGAATCTTGAGCCTAAAAATCGATATCGAATCGAGACATTTTCTGAATCGTGCACCCCTAGTTAATAAGTGTGTTATGTAATTTGTATGCAATATTCTTCCAGGACATGGACCAGCAAAAAATTATGGAGAAGCGTGCGGTACAAATTGATGAGTGGGGACAGCTCTACCCTGTATTAAGTAAAATGGCTGTCATCACCCTCAGCAATCTCCAGTGTGAACTGTGAGCGTGACTTTTTCACACTTAATAGGGTGATTTTAATTGGATCTATTATTCATCATTAAGACATTATTGACGTGATATCTGTATACCTAAAGCTCCAGCCACACTGAAATCTCTTCATGCAGTGTTTGTATTTGCTTTATTTCTAGGTGAGGACAGAGCTGAGGAATAGGCAACAAGAACAGGATCTGGCTACGTGCAAGCGTGTCAGCATTAATGCCCCACAATAGCATTCAATTACCAAAGAGCCTGAGATATCTTCTATGAAAAGCCCAGAATAATTAAGTGCTCACAGACTGTGTGTGGCCTTGTCGCCAATTGTAAGTCCTTTTTTTCTGGGTTGTGCCATTTCATTTTTCCCCTATCAATTTCTATCTTATAGCTGAAAATTAACACAAAAGAAAAACATGCATAATCCGGTCTAAAATGATATAATGGTTTCTGTTTGTGACCAGTTCAAGGTACGTGCTGCAATAATCATGCCTTGAATCTGTTGATGGTATGTCATATTTGTATGACTCAAAATGTCCATTTCTATCCACAAAACTTGCCAGAAGTCATGGTTTAAGGGGTTATTTTAGAGACTGTAGAGATATCTTATTTTTTGTATTATTGTCATTTTTATGTTGCTTTTACTATTGGCGTTATACTTATAGCTACTCTCTGATTTATATTCTTCCACTCCCACACCTAGATACATTCACAAACTCACTCACAAATACACATACAGGAGTTAGGCTATAGGAATTGATTTATGTTGGCTGTTAGTATGTAGTCCTGTTTATTTTGTATTTATCACAGTGTCACAATTTGTGTTAGCATAATTATAATAAAAAAAATGCATTTCTGTAGAGCTGGACCTTTTAATAAGGATCAAATGACTGAGTTCAGCTTTGAGAATGAAACCAACCTGTTTGTTCCTCAGTTTCTTCTTGTTTCACTCTGAATGTTTCTTCAATCTCCATTTCTTCACTCTCCTCTTTAATAAACGCCATCTTTATAATAGTGTGTCGCGTGGATCTCAGAGTTTTTCTGTGTGTTTGGACACTCTGTCATGATAAAGATGAGAATAATACAGAAAGGAAAATTAAATCCAAACTAAATCTCTGTGAGCGTCTCAATCAGCTCTAGTTAGTCAGCGCACTAGGAGGCAGATTGATAGCTAATAGTCTTAAATGACCTGATTATAAAAATAAAAATAAATAGCTCTGCAAATTAATGAAAGAACACAATTTTTATAGTAGGTTCATATTTTGGCATTTATGCTTTACATTCGGTATTTAATGATAGAGAGATTACACTTTAATGAAAACGTTTGTAGATGGTTTGTAAATGTTTTCAAGACTTGTTTGTGTTTCTGTTGCATTTACACTGTTTTGACCAGCATGTGTCGTCAGCGTGCGGTGCTGATCATTATGTTAAACATTTGGTTTAATTGTCTCGAAAAAGCTCATTTACTCCATCACTTGTCAGTGACGAATTCGTGTTTATGATAAACTGATTCACGATATAGGCAGAGAAACGAAACGCACCTTGTTAATCGTGTGGATGCGACAGAAATAAACATTATAATATTGCATTAAATAAATACACAGTTTGAATCACTTGTAAAAAAACAAAACAAAAAAAAAACACTTGATTGACCCGTTTCCATTGATTTAAACAACCTAAATGCTTAAAACCACAAACCTGTCTTCAGCCTAATCACAACAGATGCAGACGGGCGGCGCCGCCTTATGACGTCTAACCGGCAGACCAAAATAAAAGTCCTGTTCACATGCTAGCTGTGAATAAAATCACAAAAGGGCATAGAAATTTGCATACAAATTATATCATACAAATAGATTTCAATGGACTTGTAAGTTTGATTTTTGTTAAGTAAAAATGTATAAATAAAAGGTGTCCAATGAAGTGCTGAAAATATTAACTAATGAAAGTGAGATTCTGTCTAAAAGGCAAAACTGCATGTTTGGTTGCAGAAAACATTTATACCAGTTATAACAGTATTAAAATACAAATAGTGATAAAAAAAAAGAGTGTATGTGTTTATGTTTATAAAGCAGAGATTTCACCTGTGTTTTTTTTCTAATATAAAAAAATCAGTAGAGGATAAATTAAAGAGGCTATCAAAATACAATGTATAAATGTAATTCAATAGATACCAAAACATATTGACAAAAAAGGTTTATTCAAATTAAAATTGATTATTTCATATAATTTTGATCAAGGGTCAGTTGTGTAAGTTGCTGCCTATGTAGGGTGATTCAAATCGCTCACTAATGAGTGAACACAGGCAAAATGTTCACCTGCGGAACCACAGAAACCTTCAGTTTTCTCAGCAAAAAAATAAATAAATCACATTTTAATTGACCTCCTACAGAACTCTTAAATGAAGTCTTCTGTAGAACTTCAAGGCAAGGTGCTGAAAACTATCCCAAAATAAACCATATCATAAATAAACATATCTGAAATTGTGAATATTATTTATTTATGTATAATAAAGAGGCAAACACTCTGGACCAAACTTTTCACAAACAATTTCTGTAGAAAACAGATCCAAATGACCAAGAACAAAAAAAAAAAACTGCTGACAGTACTCCACAAACACTACTTCACAAACTTTGTATTATATAATACAGATAGATTTAGTGATGGTTTATTTGTCTATGCTAATTTTTATTCACGTTGCAGTGTGTGTACCTTGCATAATGTGCCTCTTCTGTTCCCTAAGAGCAATATATAAATCATACTCAATATAAATCATACATCAAATCAAATTAAAACTTATCTCTGTGGTGGAAAAAAAAATCTATCTGTATCCATGCATTAGTTGTTTTAAATGTGAATAAACAAATTTGATGAATAATGTGAGATGAAGAAAAAACACTTTTGAGAAAATTAATACTAATATGCGCATTATAAATATCTAACATTGGATATATACAGTGACAATATGTACCTCAATAGCATTTTGTGTTCGTCCGTTTTTCCCGGAATTAAGCCCTTAGAGCAGAAGTGCACAAACTTTCTACAACTTGATTGAGGTCCGTGGGCCGAGAGTAAAAGTTGCAGTATATCAAACTATTATATTAAATCTTGAGTGGTTAAACACACATTTATTCCCCACTTGACTTCACATCACAACACTCACACACAGATTTTTTGGTTTCACTTCATTTGGATGGTCCCTTTAACACATTCTGTTGACTACGTTGCACCTACATGTCTACTAACTCTCATTAGAGTGTTAGTAGAGTATTAGTAGACTGGTAGGGTTAGGGTTAGAATAAGTTGACATGTAGTTGCATAGTTACTTATAGTCAGTAGACTGTCTGTTGGAGGACCATCACAATAAAGAGTTATCAGATATTAAGCAGACAGTACACTAATACTCTAATGAGACTTAGTTGACATGTAGTTGCAAAGTTACTTATAGTCACCAGAATGTTCAAAAGGGACCATCAAAATAAAGTGTTACCGATTTTTTTTCTTTTAATTCAAAACATTGTCAAGTCAAGTAATCTTCATTTATATAACGCTTTTAACAATGTAGATTGTACTCAGAATATAATTTAAAACATTATAAACTAGGTTTAAAATAACACATACTGTTATAAGAACTTTTTAGTGCCAAGTACTACAAATGTTCACATTTACATTTTATGCATTTGGCAGACACTTTTATCCAAAGCGACTAACATTGCATTTCAGGATACACATTTTACACTCCTATCAGTTCTTGCTTTCCCTGGGAATCGAACCTATGACCTTGGCGTTGCAAGAGCCAACTCTCTACTATTTGAGCTACAGAAAAGCTGCTCACCATTGTGCCAGCGACTGAAGCGGTTTCGCTTTAGCAGAAAGGCGCTCACACACACAGCAGATCATGGGTGTTTTCTGGTGGCACATTCGGCTTCTTCTTCCAGAAGTACTGGAAGATGTGATGTACTTTGCTGTGTGTCCTACATGTCCTGTCACTCCACCCCACTCCACTGTTTACCACTGCAATATCCACAAAGTCATAAATAAGTGACCGGTACCACTTTCTGGTTTTGTGGAGTACAGAATAGTATCCAATGAGGGCATCAGACACTCCTCCCATGTTCCTGTATGGAAAGCAAACATAAAAGTCAATACATAAAATATGAACACCTTTGCACAATTTCTCCCCAACACCACTAAATACATTTTCCTCTTTTGTAGTCCGACGGTCATTTCGGTCTATTGATCCTCTGCCATTTTCACCCTCCTCTTGATAGTCTCATCTCCATTGCACAGCAATACTTCTCTCATGTCCTTCCATTCCTCAAAGAGAAGCTGGTTGTCCCGTACCCATCTGGTGCACCCCGAGGTGCATTACTGGACAGCTCGTTTTATTTTCCTTCATAAATGAAAAAATCCCAAGTACATGCATTGTGAGAGTCTGAAAGGACAAAAAGCTTGTATCATTTTGTTGTTTTTTCCTTGTGGCATTGTTTCAGCTTTTGCATCTGTCACGAATCTGATCATATAATGGCTTCAGTTTGCAGAGACGGTCGAAGGCAGGTGTTCCTTTTTTCTTTGCATTTTCAGCATCCACCTTAGGATTGCTAAGCTGAAGTGGCGAGGAGATGGCCTGAAACCTCCAGCAGGACATGATACTTGCTGGAAAGCCAATGCCATAGATTCTTGACCCATTCCAATAGTCGGCCACTGCTGGTAATTTAAGTATAGATAATAATTGATAGGAAGGAGAAAATGTTCTTCTGGCACCTTTTCCTGCCTCAGCCTTCTTGTGATCTTCAGGTGCTCAGCAGAGTAGGCATTCGTATCTGGATGATGGTCTGACAAACTGACTGTGGAAAGAACAGTTGGGAATCCAGAGGGCTATAGGACCCAATTAGAATAATCAGAAGTCAAGGTGTTCACGCTGGTCTGAATGTTGGCTCGGGTGTTGAAATATCAGGCTCATTTGAGGTGTGCCATCTAACTTCAAGTGAAGATCCTCAGTCTTCCTCTGCCTCGCCCTCTGGATCTCCCTCACCCACTGCTTTTCCTTCTCTTTTTCTTACTCTCCCTCAGCCTCTGCTTCTCCCTCTGGCTCTATCTGTTAGCCCTTTTCCACCGCCACGGTTCTGGAACGGGTTCTCGGCTTTTGTCTGTTCTCGAACCATTCCGCGCATTTCCATTGCAGGTTCCAGGCCAGGAGAGATCGGTTCAACTCAGCCCTAAAAACTTCCTGGTCTCGAACGGAGCCAGGGAACGGAGAAATACTGGCACTATCTTACACATTTAACCCTACAGGTCCTTCTAAAAAAATTAGCATATTGTGATAAAGTTCATTATTTTCCATAATGTAATGATAAAAATTAAACTTTCATATATTTTAGATTCATTGCACACCAACTGAAATATTTCAGGTCTTTTATTGTTTTAATACTGATGATTTTGGCATACAGCTCATGAAAACCCCAAATTCCTATCTCAAAAAATGAGCATATTTCATCCGACCAGTAAAAGAAGTGTTTTTAATACAAAAAAAGTCAACCTTCAAATAATTATGTTCAGTTATGCACTCAATACTTGGTCGGGAATCCTTTTGCAGAAATGACTGCTTCAATGCGGCGTGGCATGGAGGCAATCAGCCTGTGGCACTGCTGAGGTGTTATGGAGGCCCAGGATGCTTCGATAGCGGCCTTAAGCTCATCCAGAGTGTTGGGTCTTGCGTCTCAACTTTCTCTTCACAATATCCCACAGATTCTCTATGGGGTTCAGGTCAGGAGAGTTGGCAGGCCAATTGAGCACAGTGATACCATGGTCAGTAAACCATTTACCAGTGGTTTTGGCACTGTGAGCAGGTGCCAGGTCGTGCTGAAAAATGAAATCTTCATCTCCATAAAGCTTTTCAGCAGGTGGAAGCATGAAGTGCTGCAAAATCTCCTGATAGCTAGCTGCATTGACCCTGCCCTTGATAAAACACAGTGGACCAACACCAGCAGCTGACATGGCACCCCAGACCATCACTGACTGTGGGTACTTGACACTGGACTTCAGGCATTTTGGCATTTACTTCTCCCCAGTCTTCCTCCAGACTCTGGCACCTTGATTTCCAAATGACATGCAAAATTTGCTTTAATCCGAAAAAAGTACTTTGGACCACAGAGCAACAGTCCAGTGCTGCTTCTCTGTAGCCCAGGTCAGGCCCTTCTGCCGCTGTTTCTGGTTCAAAAGTGGCTTGACCTGGGGAATGCGGCACCTGTAGCCCATTTCCTACACACGGCTGTGCACGGTGGCTCTGGATGTTTCTACTCCAGACTCAGTCCACTGCTTTCGCAGGTCCCCCAAGGTCTGGAATCGGTCCTTCTCCACAATCTTCCTCAGGGTCCGGTCACCTCTTCTCGTTGTGCAGCGTTTTTTGCCACACTTTTTCCTTCCCACAGACTTCCCACTGAGGTGCCTTGATACAGCACTCTGGGAACAGCCTATTTGTTCAGAAATTTCTTTCTGTGTCTTACTCTCTTGCTTGAGGGTGTCAATGATGGCCTTCTGGACAGCAGTCAGGTCGGCAGTCTTACCCATGATTGCGGTTTTGAGTAATGAAACAGGCTGTGAGTTTTTAAAAGCCCCAGGAATCTTTTGCAGGTGTTTAGAGTTAATTATCTATACCTTTATTTAACCAGAAGAAAACTTGTTGAGATTAAAAATCTCTTTTCCACGAGTGTCCTGGCCAAGACAGGCAGCAGCACAAATAACAAAGCTGCAGACATAAAAAAACATAACATATAACATAAACATAAAACATAGAAGCAAGGATCATCCAAATAATTAATCATAACAACTACAGCCAGTATGTGTAGCCTCTATATCATTTAAAAGTAATTTAAAAGCAGCCAGTGAAACTGGTTCCTGAAGATTTAAGACATTTTGCAGTTGATTCCATGCGCTAGGGGCCGCATACATAAACGACAACAACAAGTCCTCAGAACGAAGACAATATCGTCCTGTGCCTTTCTTTTTATTATAATATTGAAGGTATGAGGGAAGCAGACCAAGAATACCTTTATAAATAAGAATGTGCCAGTGATTATGCCTACCGGTGGACAGTGCCGACCAACAAACACGATCATACAGACAGCAATGATGGGTAAGTGCTCTAAAGTTTGTGATGTACCTAAGGGCTCTATGGTAAACAGTATCCAACAATTTCAAGCATTGAATGGGTGCATGCATGTATATAACATCACCGTAGTCCAGCATTGACATGAAAGTGTCAGCAACAAGCCTTCTTTTTGCCTCAAAGGAGAAACATTACTTGTTTCTAAAATAAAAACCCAGTCTTAACTTCAGTTCCCTTTCGTTCGGGAACTCCTACGTCTCGTCGGAGGAGTTTCCAACGAATTGGGATCACGCTAGGGAGACCAATTGCCTTCGAGTGAACTAAAACGAGCCAATAAGTATTGGCATGCAAGATTTGCATTCCGCGGCCCGCCTACCAGTGCGGGTATAAAGGCGGAAGCAAGCGCATACACAAACGCTTTTAGCTTCGGAGCCGACCGATTGTGTCCTCTCTGAGTGAATGAGCTTTAAGAATGTATTTTTCTTACGAGCTACGAGTCTGCTGTTTCGGGAGGGGATCTCTCTGTGTTGGTGAGATGGCGTTTCAGCGACCGCGCGGTTTCCTGTCTACCGGCTGCATCTATATGCTGTTAATTCAAAAGCTGTTTTCACAGCTGGTAAACGGTTGAGTGCGCACAGCGGGCTTGCAGTTTCCCCGCTGTGTTGCCGCGTTGGGTCCCTGTGTGCTTCAGCACGATAGAGAGTACTTTCTTCCTGAAAGAGCAACACGAGTGAAGATCGCGTCCTTTTCAGGATGACGTTTCACTCGTGTATTTCTGGATGCGATCGTTTCCTGTCCTTATTTGACGGCCACGTTCATTGTTTCACATGCCTAATCAGTGTGTGAGACTACGTTCGTGGGTGGTTCATGTTCTCTCAGGAGTGCATGACCACGTCGGCACGTTGTTCGTCTCCCCTTTCTCGTAAAGGCTTGAGCCGCTCAGCGTGCCGTGTGCCGTCGAGCGCCGGCTGACAGCGCGGGTTGTCACGGCAACCCAGCGCGCGTCATTCGGCGCTCAAGATGCGCGGTCAAGATCAAGACTCGTGTGCCTCTGTGAGGTGAGTCCCTTTGCTTATTTCCCGATCTAGTTTCTCTTCTGGTGCACCGGGGGAGGGCTACTTTGGCAAATAACATTGGTGATCTGAGGGTTCAGTGAGCACGAGCCACTCACTCCTCTAGCGCATCGCAAACATGCTGAGTCTGTGTTCGTGGGTGGTTTATGCTTGTGAGAGCATGACCACGTCAGCACGTTGTTCGCCTGCCTGTAGGCTTGAGCGCCCGGCGTGCTGTGTGTCATCAAAGCGATGGCCACGTTCACTATCTTGCATGCCTGGTTGACGGCCACGATCATGGTTTCACATGCCTAATCAGTGTGTTGAGACTGCGTTCGTGGGTGGTTCATGTTCTCTCAGGAGTGCATGACCACGTCGGCACGTTGTTCGTCTCCCCTTTCTCGTAAAGGCTTGAGCCGCTCAGCGTGCCGTGTGCCGTCTAGGCTTTCGGATGGGTCTCTGGTCCTTCTCATGAGGGATCAGGCATTTCATTCGGGGCCCCAGGGAGGACAGATGTCGATCGCTACATCGGAGAGAGGGCTGTTATACTCTGAATTTGATGCTGAGTTCCCAGTGTTCTCATGCTGAAGATTCAGACTTAACAGCCACACTTTCCTGGGCTGTTCTAAAGTGCCTGGATGTGTGTGAAGAATTTTGGCAGTATGGAAGCATTTTGGTGCCAATATGGCAAGCCAAACATGCCTAAATCTGCAGAAGTTTTTCCTCTCTCACTACCACTGCACGTGCGTAGTTCTAACTCGGGGTTGAGCTGTGCTTAGTGACTGACCGTGATAAGTCACAGCGCTGGCCCTCGGTTAGACGATGTCCACACTGTGGTCCAGAAGCACCTCAAAACCAGCCCGCTCGGAGTTGTTTTCCCCCAGCAAAAGGAAAGGGAAACAACCCTGAGAGGAGCTACTCAGAGTATGTGACGTTCTGCTCTTGGGAGTGCGTGTCATCACCACTCCTTCCCCCGGGGAGGGCCGGGTGGAGAATTCGTTTCTGTTCCGCCGCTGGTTATTCAGAATCAGCGGTACCCAAAGTTTGAACAGTCCACTTCCTCTGAGTAGTTCACGGGCCCCAGCGCTCAGATGGCAGTGACGCCGCCACGGCCTCGTCACTCTCGTCTCTCGCTGGGTGAGGGGAAATCAGGATTCGATGCCCCCGGGCCTCGTTCCTCGTTTCCCCTCACGGTCGAGACTGGCAGTCAATAAGACCAGTTTCCTCCGTCCGAGCGAGACTGGTAGTCCAGGACGACGCTCCATTGCCTCGCCACTATCAGTCTCCTCCGTCCAAGAGGGTCAGATGGCAGTGTGCGACGCCACGTTGCCTCGCCGCTCTCATTCCCCTCACCCCAGCGCTCAGACGACAGTGTCGCCGCCACGGCCTCGTCACTCTTGTCTCCCGCTGGGCAAGGAGGTGCGGAAACCTGGACCCGACGCTTCCATGCCTCGCTCCTCGTTTCCCCTCCGTCCTTCGCCTCGGGACAGCCCGCAGTCGAACGCCTCCGGGCCTTCCCTGCCGTCTGCCCCTCGGTGGAAGCAGGTAGGTGTTGCCCTGCACACCCAGACCTCTCTCTCGGCCGCAGCAATGCCTCCGGAGTCAGGTCCCTGCCTTCCACTTCGCTGCCCCTCCGCGGGTGCGCCGGTGGTTCGGGTGGGCTCGCTGGTACAGTCTCTCGAAGCCTGGTTAGTGCTTCCGGGGCCGTCCCGCTGGCTCATCCGCTCCATTCGGCTCGGCTATGCAATTCAGTTTGCCCGCCGGCCTCCCAAGTACAGGGGTATCCGCTTCACTCGTGTGCGGAGCGTTGATGCCCCTGTCTTGTGGAAAGAGATTGACGTCCTGCTGGCGAAGGACGCGATCGAGCCGGTCCCTCCAGCCGAGATGAAGTCTGGGTTTTACAGCCCTTACTTCATTGTACCCAAGGAAGGCGGTGGGTTACGACCAATCCTGGACCTGCGAGTTTTGAATCGGGCCCTGCACAAGCTCCCGTTCAAAATGATCACGCAGAAGCGCATCTTCGAATGCATCCGTCCCCAGGATTGGTTTGCAGCGATCGACCTGAAGTACGCGTGCTTTGATGTCTCGATTCTTCCTCGACACAGACCCTTTCTTCGGTTTGCTTTCGAGGGTCGAGCATTTCAGTACAAGTCCTACCATTCGGCCTGGCCCTGTCGCCCCGTGTCTTCACGAAAGTCGTGGAGGCGGCCATTGTTCCCATGAGAGAACATGGCGTTCGCATCCTCAACTATCTCGACGACTGGCTTATAGCTCACTCGCGAGATCAGTTGTGCGAACACAGGGACTTGGTGCTCCAACACCTCAGCCGTTTGGGTCTTCAGGTCAACTGGGACAAGAGCAAACTCTGGCCACGCAGAGGATCTCTTATCTCGGTATGGAGTTGGACTCGGTCGGTCAGACTGCGCGCCTCTCAGAGGAGCGCGTCCAGTCAGTGCTCAACTGCCTCAAGTCCTTTCAAGGCAGGTCAGCGGTTCCACTGAAACAGTTTCAGAGGCTCCTGGGGCATATGGCAGCCGCAGCCGCAGTGACGCCGCTCGGCTTGCTTCATATGAGACCGCTTCTCGATCGAGTCCCGAGATGGGCGTGGCAGAGCGGCACGTTCCGGGTCAACATTACCCCGCACTGTCGCCAAACCTTCAGTCCCTGGTCAGACCCTGCGTTTCTACGGGCCGGAGTTCCCCTAGTCCAGGTGTCCAGGCATGCTGTTGTGTTCACAGATGCCTCTGCCAGCGGGTGGGGGGCCACGTACAACGGGCATGCAGTTTCAGGTCTGTGGACGGGGCCTCAACTGCATTGGCACATCAACTGCCTAGAGTTGCAAGCAGTACGTCTAGCTCTGTGCCTCTTCAGGGGGCTGCTTCTGCACAGACATGTACTGGTCCGTACGGACAGCACTGCGACCGTTGCGTACATCAACCTTCAAGGTGGTCTACGCTCCCGTCGTATGTCGCGACTCGCCCGCCATCTCCTCCTATGGAGTCAGAAGCATCTGAGGTCGCTTCGGGCCATTTACGTCCCGGATGTGCTCAACCGTGTGGCCGACGAGCTCTCACGGCTGCCGCCTCTTCCGGGAGAATGGCGACTCCATCCCCAGGTGGTCCAACTGATTTGGGGAGTCTTCGGAGCCGCTCAGATAGATCTGTTTGCCTCTCCGGACACGACCCATTGCCAGTGGTTTTACTCTCTGACCGAGGGATCTCTCGGCACAGATGCACTGGCACACAGTTGGCCCCGGGGCCTTCGCAAGTATGCGTTTCCCCCAGTGAGCCTTCTTGCACAGACTTTGTGCAAGGTCAGGGAGGACGAGGAGCAGGTCCTGCTCGTTGCGCCGTATTGGCCCAACCGGACTTTGTTCGCGGAACTCATGCTCCTCGCGACAGCCCCTCCTTGGCCGATTCCTCTGAGGAAGGACCTCCTTTCTCAGAGACGGGGCACCCTGTGGCACCCGCGTCCAGACCTCTGGAGACTCCATGTTTGGTCCCTGGACGGGACGCGGAGGTTCTAGGTGGCTTACCGCAGGCTGTGGTAGACACCATCACTTCCGCTAGAGCCCCCTCTACGAGGCGCCTCTATGCGTTGAAGTGGAACCTGTTCGTCGATTGGTGTTCTTCCCGCCGGGAAGACCCCCGAACTTGCCCGATCAGAGTCGTGCTTTCCTTTCTGCAAGATGGGTTGGAGCGAAGGCTGTCTCCCTCCACCCTCAAGGTGTATGTTGCCGCAATAGCAGCTTATCACGACACAGTTGAAGGTAAGTCGTTGGGGAAGCACGACCTGGTCATCAGATTCCTTAAGGGTGCTAGGAGACTAAATCCTCCTCGTAATTTGCACCCCATACCCTCTTGGGACTTATCTCTGGTGCTCAGAGCACTCCAGAGTCCCCCTTTTGAGCCCTTGCCTTCAGTGGAATTGAATATCTTGTCTATGAAGACAGCTCTCCTGTTGGCTTTGGCTTCTTTTAAGAGGGTAGGGGATCTGCAGGCTTTTTCGGTCGACGAATCGTGCCTAGAGTTCGGTCCGGGCCTTTCTCACGTTACCCTGAGACCCCGGCTCGGATATGTGCCCAAGGTTCCTACCACTCCCTTCGTGGACCAGGTAGTGAACCTGCAAGCGCTGCCCTTGGAGGAGGCAGACCCAGCCCTAGCTTTTCTCTGTCCCGTCCGCTCCTTGCGGGTTTATGTGGACAGAACGCAAAGCTTCAGGACCTCAGATCAGCTCTTTGTTTGTTACGGAGGACAGCAGAAGGGGAAGGCTGTCTCCAAGCAGAGGTTAGCCCACTGGTTAGTGGATGCTATTGTCCGGGCTTATGAATCCCAGGACGTGCCTTGCCCACCCAGGTTGACGGCACACTCTACTAGGAGTGTTGCCTCTTCCTGGGCTTTGGCTCAAGGCGCCTCGCTAACAGACATCTGTAGAGCTGCGGGCTGGGCGACACCTAACACGTTCGCTAGGTTTTATAGCCTCCGTGTTGAACCTGTTTCCTCCCGTGTACTCGCTACGGCCAGTAGCGCGAGGAATTAGGTTGTGTCGGCTTGCTACGCCATTCCCGCCCCATGGGCCAGATACGTGCGTCTTTTTGCTCCGTTGGTTCCCCAACAAACGGCTAACCTCGTGAGTTCCTCCATCACCCCTCCGGCACCAGGCGAGGCGGATCGCCCGGCGCCAGGTCTATTACCTCTCGTAGGAGTTGTTATTAGACTGGGTGGCCTTAACAGTGGTCCCTTCGGCGACCCATTTCTTCCACGTTCCAGCTACCCTCCGGGTTAGCTCCGTGTCTTCCCCTCGACAGACCCGTTCTGTCGTCCTTGCTGAGTACGCTCCCACCCCCCGGGCTGGGACTACCTCAAGGACTGCCGTATGTTTTACTACCCTACGGGTTAGTTCATACGTGTATTCCAGTGCCTCCCTTCGGGCAGGCGGGCTTTCCGCAGCGTTCCCTCCTTCGGGTGGGCACGCTTTCCCAGTGTTATCCAATCCACTGAGCGGGTCTTGCGGAACAGCAGTGTGATTCTTCCTAGCTAGCTCCCCTCATATAAGTAAGAAACTGCTATGCCGGGAGCTAAGCTGGGCGCTGGAAGGGGTCAGCACCATGGCGTTTTGTTAGGGATCCCAATTCGTTGGAAACTCCTCCGACGAGACGTAGGAGTTCCCGAACGAAAGGGAACGTCTCGGTTACGTATGGTAACCCTCGTTCCCTGAGTAGGGAACGGAGACGTCTCGTCCCGTCGCCATGCTTGCTGCACCTTCGCGGAGGACTGGACACCGTTCGGCTCCTCAGCGAAAAACGTTTGTGTATGCGCTTGCTTCCGCCTTTATACCCGCACTGGTAGGCGGGCCGCGGAATGCAAATCTTGCATGCCAATACTTATTGGCTCGTTTTAGTTCACTCGAAGGCAATTGGTCTCCCTAGCGTGATCCCAATTCGTTGGAAACTCCTCCGACGAGACGTCTCCGTTCCCTACTCAGGGAACGAGGGTTACCATACGTAACCGAGACGTTTTTTCACCAACTGCTGGATGTGAGGTTTAAAAGAGAGAGAATCATCAATTAGAATACCAAGGTATTTGTATTGGGATACAGTCTCAATCTCGAAGCCCTGAGATGTCGTAATGGATGGAAGGTTTTGTAGCTTAGATTTCCCATTGGAAAACAACATAAGTTTAGTTTTGTCGTCATTCAAAACAAGTTTTAAATCAAACAAGGTAAATTGTACAGTATCAAAAGCAAGTTGTAGCTGACAAAGAGCTTGGTTTGGAGTGGCAGCAGAGCAGTATATCCAAGTATCATCGGCATAGAAATGAAAATTTGCGTTGGAGACATTTCGATCAAGAATGTTGATGTATAAAATAATAGGAGTGGTCCCAGCACTGACCCCCGGGGCACACCCTTGGATATACTAAGAGTGCTGGAGGTGAGACCATCTACTTGTAGGCTTTGTGTTCTACCTGATAGATAATTTTCAAACCAGCAAACTGTTTGTTCTGACAACCCGACACTGAAAAGTCTTTGTTTTAGTATTTGGTGATCCACAGTATCAAATACTTTAGATAGATCAATAAAAAGAGCTGTGCAATGTTGTTTTTTTATCTAAAGAGTCAATGAAATCATTTACTACTTTTAGGGCTGCTGTAGTTGTGCTGTGTCTTTTACGAAAACCTGATTGAAAGTTAGACAAAATATTGTTAGTAGCTAGAAACTCTTTCAATTGTTCGTTTACCAAAGTTTCCATAACCTTAGCCAGGACGGACAATTTCGAGATGGGTCTGTAGTTGTTTAAATCTGTTGGGTCTCCCCCTTTTAACAGAGGAATAACAAATGCAGATTTCCATAAAAGAGGAATTTCTTTCCTGTCCAGAGAAAGATTAAAAAGATAAGTCAGAGGCGGTGCAATAAAATCTGATGCTAATTGTAGAAAGTAAGGCTCTAAGTTATCAGGACCAGGCGATTTTCTAGTGTCTAAAAGTGTAAGGGCTTTATGCACTTCTGAGACTAAAAATGGCTTAAAACTAAAGGAATTACTAACTGGATTATGACCATGAGTTAGACCTTTAGGGTGATTCTGATGCGAAGTGTTGAGGGAGTCAAACAGTGAACCAGAGGCAATAAAATGCTCATTAAAACAACCAAGAATTTCAGCCTTATCAGATATTTTACGTGAGTCCTTAAGAATACATGGTGGCAGCTCAATGCCAAATTTATTTCCAGCCAGTGATTTAATCGTCTTCCAAAATTTTAAGGGATTATTTAGATTGTTTGAAGATTCTATTAGATAATGGTCTGCTTTAGCTTTTCTAATAGCAACTGTGCACAAATTGCGCAGTCTCCTGAACAGTGGCCAATCTGAGTCCAGGCCCGTTTCCCTGGCTTTTGCCCAGGCTTTATTGCGCTCGTGAAGAGAGTTGGCTAACCCTACAGTGAACCATGCATTTTTACGGCCTTTTACTCTATATTTTTTGAAGGGTGCATGCTTGTCAACAATTTCTTTAAAACCATCATGAAAAAATCTCCAAGCATTTTCAACATCAGCAAAAAGATACATTTTATCCCAATCAACATAAAATAGGTCATAGAAAAACCCTTGCTCCGTAAAATATTTCATGTCACGCTTAATGATGATATGTGGCTTGGTTTTGGGAATTTTGGTGTTTCTGACTAGCAACAACACAGTGGTCACTAATGTCGTTTGCAAACACCGAAGCTGCTGAGTATTTATAAGGAACATTGGTTATAATAAGATCAATTAACGATGATTTTTCTGGACATTTTAGATTAGGTCTAGTAGGACTATCGACGAGCTGAAAGAGGTTTAGCGAGTCACAGTAAGCTTTAAAATCATCAGCTACTGGATGTAACCAGTTCCAATTTAGATCTCCAATGACTACAATCTCATTATAATTCAGACCTGATAAAAGCTGCATTAAAGAAGGCAGAGCATCCTTGACAGCTGAGGGTGTCCTATAGCAGCCAACTACTGTAATGTGAAGAGTCCTAGAGACCTCAAGATCAAGAGCTAAGAATTCAAATCGCTTACTCACTGATTTGGATACAAGCACGTTTACACTAAAACTTACTTTTGATATATACTGCGACACCCCCACCCCTTTGGGGACGATCAGTCCTATATACAGTATAACCATCAATGCCGATATCCTTATTCAGAACAGATTTGTTTAGCCACGTTTCTGATATAACAATTACATCAGCATCAGTTGAGAGTGCCCAAATACGAATCATATCCATCTTTGCGAGCAAGCTGCGTACGTTCAAGTGAATAAAACCAAGACCGGCCCTAGATTTAAAATCATCAGGGGTATTAAAACTTATAACAGAGTCTGGGCCTAGATTGGGTTGCACATTTCCTGAAATCAACAGCAACAGAACAATTAAACATCTCAACTTAATAGGTTTAAGTGATTGATTAGAGGATTCTTTCCTAGAATGTAATTCTAGTACAAAGCTGCGAAGGCAGCTTTCAGAAAAAATACAATTATCTTGTTAGGCCATTACACTGATAAGACAGGCCAAGTCTACAGCGTCAGAGAAGAACAGAGGCAAGAGTAGTGATTTAGTGTCCGACGCACAAACTGATGTGCACGTCCCCCAGCGTATTGTGGCGGTATTTAAAAGACCTGCATAGGAGTAGTTGGTCCTGTGAAGGCTTCCAAACATTCCGCTCAAGGTTAGCAAACAATACAAAATAGGGGAGCGCCATTTCACATTCCGTTTCTAGTCGATGCCTTAGTGATCCAGTCCAGGTTTTTCCAACCTCCTGAGACAGATGATTTTGCGTCATGTCACATGTAAACAGGAAGTCAACCCAATGAAACAGTGCTGTGAAGAAAGTGATTCAAAATCAGAACCAGTCAGGGTTTAAAACAATAGGCATACAATTTCAAGCACAAGTCCTAAAGGCAAGAAAAAAGCACTTCCCTTTGTTGTGAGACGTTTAGACTCATAAGACTCAAATGGCGTGTCTGCGATCTGGCTCCGTTGATAGGATACAAGTTCCTCACTAACAGGGCGATCCAAGTCATCCAACACGGCAGAGAGTAAGTTTCAATTCAGTTGGATCCAAGTTCAATGTATGATGGACTGGTTCCTTTATACACCATTGATTATGAATAAATGATGATTACAGAAGATGCCCAGTGTATGTTAGTCCCAGCACAGATTACTGTAAACCACCTGCAATGTTCGTCTTTCAGATTAACTATCGATTTACAGTTTAGAGACAGTGACCTAGAGACAGCACTATTGAGAGACAATGACATTGATTACAAATCACACAGACAGAGGAAGACGAGTGGAGACATGCTGCCATCTTGGATGGCATCAATTAGTTGATTCAGATGATTAGGTTAATAGCTCGTTTAGAGAAACTTTTCATGATATGCTAATTTTTTGAGATAGGAATTTTGGGTTTTCATGAGCTGTATGCCAAAATCATCAGTATTAAAACAATAAAAGGTGTGCAATGAATCTAAAATATATGAAAGTTTAATTTTTATCAATACATTATGGAAAATAATGAACTTTATCACAATATGCTAATTTTTTGACAAGGACCTGTATGATTATTAAGGGAGGGTAAGGATGGTCAAATCTAGTGTTGTCATGATACTGGAATTTCTAACTTCGATACGATATCTTAAAAATTGTCAATTTCCAATACCACAGGGAAAAACAGCCACAACATTATGGCATTAAATGTTTTTTTTTTTGTTTTTGTTTTTTTATTAAAAAAAATATAAATATATAAAATATAAATATATCAAGGCTAGAAAACATGGCAGTGAGGTATATTTTCACATATACAAAAAGGTAGTGCACGAATGATTGTCAGACATTGTACAAATATTACATTTATAATAACAGTAAAAAAAAAAAATTCTTTAACATTCTCTAATGACAGAAGCTGTGAAATGGCTCCATTCCAATAGACATCTGTTCAGGGGCTCAGTGGAAAAGCCGACCCCCCCTAGATGAGACTTGGACCCTCCCAAAAGGAATGAAAATAATAGTTTGGGGTACTGAATTTTTAAAAATAAAATATGATGTTAGCCTATCCAAAATTGTATGTTTTTAAATGCAGTATTACCATCACATACCAACAATTCAAGAAATAATCTAATGAAATACGATTTTCAAACTCTCACTTCCCCGTTGGGCTGTTTCTCTGGTACGTTCAGACTGTGTTCTTTGCCATGGTTCTTTGATATCACTTCACTAGCTGTCAAAACGTACGTACCAGGTACGGGCGCAGGCACTGGTGTGTCAGCGAAAAATTAAGAGTAAGTGGCTGAATCAACTTTAATCTCTGCCTATGGTTTTGACTGCCATGAATAGCATCATGCATTGTGCTTTGTGGTAAATGTTTTGAGCAGCTCGTCGTCTAAACTGTTTTCAGAACAGTCTTAATTTGATTGTTCATAGTTTTTCTCTCACCTAGCAGCCATATCACCCTGTAGCCCAAGACTGGTTGCTCACTGAAGCTAAGCAGGGCTGAGCTGGTCAGTACCTGGATGGGAGACCTCTTGAGAAAACCAGGTTGCTGCTGGAAGAGGTGTTATTAGGCCAGCAGGGGGTGCTCACCCCGTGGTCTGTGTAGGTCCTAACGCTAGTCCATCCAAAAATGAAAATTAGCCCATGATTTACTCACTCTCAAGCCATCCTAGGTGTATATGACATTCTTCTTTCAGACGAATACAATTGGAGTTTTTTTTTTTTTTAAATAAATAATGTCCTGGCTCTTTCAAGCTTTTATAAGGGCAGTGAATGGCTGTTTCTGTTTTGAGTTCCATAAAAGTGCATCTATCGATGATTTAAAGTGCTCCCCACAGCTCCTGGGATTTAATAAAGGCCTTCTTAAGTGAAGCGATGCGTTTGTGTAAGAAAAATATCCATATTTAAAACTTCACAAACTGTAATCTCTAACTTCCGTTAACTGTTGTACGTGTGTTCACGAGAGACTGGAGTTCCAGTGTATGACGTAGGACTCAGGCATAGCATAAGTTCCGGTGACGAACGCGAAGGCGCAGAGGATGGAGCAAAACAAAGTACCAGTTGTGAATTAGAAGTCTAAAACAAAGGTGTTTATAGAAAAATGTCGGAGGATATCGAGATAATCCAAAAGGAGACTGATTTTTGACCAGCCATATTTGTTCGAGCCGGAGTATAGACCTTATTTTCACAGCAGTGCTATCTTTGATTTTTAACGGGAATGAAAGCGAGGCTGTGAGGGATAGGCATGCATCTCTTCAGTGGGTTGTACAGTTATAAACCAGGGAGCACATTACAGTGCACTGCTGCGTGGGTGCAGCCGGGGAAAGCATTCCACCCTTCATCATCTGCCCCGGCTGCCTCCCAAGCAACACATACAGGCTGGATGGGCCCCCCAACGCTCTCTATGGCATCCAGGAGAAGGGGTACATGGACTCTGAGCTATTTCTCAAATGGCTCAGGCATTTCGTGCAATATGCTCCAGAGAAAAGACCAATCATTTTAATCATGGACCAACAACTTATGTCTCAAGAGACGTAATCATGTACTGCAGGGAAAATAAAATCTCAATTCTCTGCCCTCCTGCCCACACCACATACATCATACAGCCCCTGGATATCGCTGTCTTTAATCCCCTTGAGGCTGGTTTTTCCACCATGGCTTCCAGGATGGGTCTAGTGCGAGGAGATCTTGTGGTGGGGTAGAAGAAATTTTCTTCCCTGCTAAAAACAGTCTACCCCACTGCTGTCACTGCACAAAACATAAAGGCTGGGTTCCGGAAGGCAGGCATCTTTCCTCTGTCCAGGGGGGCTGTGGACACAACCCAGGTAATTTTAACATTAATACAATGATAATTCATCCTCTAAGTTACTTGCATTTTTGTGGTGCGCTAATGAGTAAAATATGCTGTATTGTCTTAGGTGGTAAGAGTGCTCCCATCTGCTGACGCCAGGCCATCCATCGCTCCCGTCACTATCTCAGCCACACCATCCATCGGTCCCGTCACTCCCTCAGCCACGCCATCCATCGCTCCCGTCATTCCATCAGAAAAAGCCATTCATCGCTCCCGTCACTACCTCAGCTACGCCATCCATCACTCCCGTCACTCCATCCATTGCTCCCATCACTCCCTCAGCCATGCCATCCATCACTCCCGTCATTCCATCAGCAAAAGCCATTCATCGCTCCCGTCACTCCATCCATCATTCCAGTCATTCCATCAGCAAAAGCCATCCATCGCTCCTGTCACTCCATCCATCGCTCCCGTCACTACCTCAGCCACGCCATCCATCGGTCCTGTCACTCCATCCATCGCTCCCATCACTACCTCAGCCACGCCATCCATCACTCCCGTCATTCCATCAGCAAAAGCCATTCATCGCTCCTGTCACTCCATCCATTGCTCCCGTCACTCCCTCAGCCACGCCATCCTTCGCTCCCGTCACTCCATCCATCACTCCCGTCACTCCCTCAGCCACACCATCCTTCGCTCTCGTCACTCCATGCATCGCTACCGTCACTCCATCAGCCACTCCATCCATTGCTCCCGTCACTCCAGCAGCGACGCCATCCACCGCTCCCATCACTCCCTCAGCCACGCCATCCATTGCTCCCGTCACTCCATCCATCACTCCCGTCACTCCATCAGCCACGCCATTCACCGCTCCCGTCACTCCCTCAGACACGCCATCCTTCGCTCTCGTCACTCCATCCATCGCTCCCATCACTCCCTCAGCCACGCCATCCACCACTCCTGTCACTCCCTCAGACACATCATCCGTTGCACCTGCCACTCTCACACACACATACAGCGATCCCACTACTGACACACAGACATCAACCACCCCCTCCACCACTCCAACACCTTGCCCCACCTGCAAAAGTGGGATTCCAAAAAATTACCTGGTAGCAGCAGGGGTCATTTCAGAAGGTCTGGTAAATGTCCTAATGAGCCCAGCCTTGAACAGTAGGGACAAGGTGAGGCGTCGCCTTCCGCTGCCAGCCCGCGTCATCACAAGTGACTAGTATGTTCGACAGCTGGAGCAGAAAGAAGCAGAGGAGAAAGCGCAAGGAAGATATGGCAAAGAAGAAGGAGGAAAAAAAACAAGCGCAGGAGGCCAAAAGGCAGAAAAAACAGACACCACCTCTAACTGAGGAAGATGGGGAACACTGCGTTGAGTGCGCTGGGGTGGAGGAAGTGCCAGACGCAGAGTGGCTTTGCCATAAATGTTGTTTGTCCACATAATTTAACACACACACAATGTAAATAGTTTTAAATAGTGCACGCACAATTAACACATCCTACTGCTGATTTACTGACAATTTCTAATTTTTTAATCAGTTTTAGTGTTAAATGTAAATGGTGCACACACACACACACACACGTCATACACGCACACAATACCCTAATAATTTTATTTTTAAGTTCACGGTTGCCCATTAATTAGTTACTTTCAATTATAAAATGTTTTAAACAAATGCAAATTGTTTACCCTCCTTCTTGTTTACCCTCCTTCTTGTTCTTGTTAGAAAGATATGGTCAAGTTGTTTTATAACGTTTCACATGGTTCATGCTTAATTCATGTGCCATAATTAACATAATATCACGACACAATCATGCCTAACCATACTTGCGTGGTTGTCTAGCTTATTATGCAGTAGGTTTTTTTTAACCCAAAAAAAATTTACTCATATTTCTTATAGATTTCAATAATATCCTCTTCTTTTAAAATAAATAAACAGCTCACAAATGATCATTTTAAAGTCAATTTTTGCAGTTGAAATCTGAAATGCACTCTGTACGGAACACCGTTAACGTCTGTGAGCATCTGAACCCAGGTGGAGGAGGGACTTTGCCTCACTTCTCTCAAATACTATTGGTCCAAAAGACATCAATCAAAGAATCGATCCTTCAATGGGAATTTCCCCAGAGAATGAGCACTCACACAAGCTTGTATGTCTCTTAGCAACAGAGAAGTGGCCGTTGACGTGCGGTGAAATGGTAAATGGACTGCATTTATATAGCGCTTTCACAGACCCAATGGCCTCCAAAGCGCTTTACATTTTGCCTCACATTCACCCATTCATTCATACACCGACGGCGGTGTCAGCCATGCAAGGCGCCATCCAGCTCGTCGGGAGCAGCTGGGGTTAGGTGTCTTGCTCATGGACACCTCGACACTTGGTCAGGTGGAACCGGGGATTGAACCACCAACCTTCCGGTTTGTAGACAACCTACATGAACCACTGCTAGTGAAAGGTGAAAAATGTACAGAACATGGTTAGTCTACGTTACTTGGGACAGGTTGTACGTCACACGCATCACACACATGACCAGCGTTGGCCAATAGTGAGCCTACGTGTGACGTACAACACAGAAGCTTTGCGCAGTTCCACTATGTGAAATCTCAAGGCCCACAGGGAAGGAAATTAGTAAAGTCGTTATTTTTGTTTGTTTTTTGCGGTAAGATAAACTTAAGATTGAGCCACTGTAGTCACTCGGACTATTTTAACGATGTCTTTCATAACTTTTGGGCCGGCCAGTTTCGATCTCTTAAGAAGCCTATGGAGGAAGGATCCAGCTCTAAGATTTAATCAAAAATATCTTAATTTGTGTTCCGAAGATGAACGAAAGTCTTATGGGGTTGGAACAACATGAGGGTGAGTAAATACTGACAGAATTTTAATTTTTGAGTGAACTAACCCTTTAAGAGAAAATTGATGTAGCCTGGCATAAGGTTAGTGTGGTATTAGTTCATTTTTTTTTATTTCCATGCATAAACCATCGGAGCAACAAAAAATATGGCCCATTGCTTCCTTATCAACAAATTTCCTCTTAAAGTACCTCTTATCTTTGCTGGCATTCATAGGTGACTGCCACTCCCACAGATGCAGAGGCCCAGCTGTATGAAGGTAATATGATGCCATAAAGAATCGCATGCGCAGGGTAAGATTTGTGAAATTGTACATAAGATTGCAAGCATAAATTAAATTTGCATGTGCAAGAGAAGATTTGTAAAAGTGTAAAGTCGCCTTGCCTTTCAAGTGTAAGAAAAAAATATTTTCAGCATTAACTATTATTCCTAAGTGTAGTTCATGTATTTTGAAGCTGCAGCTTCATGCTAACGCAAAATTTCATCTATCCGTGCTTACACTTTTGGCACGGTTTTTGCACACAAATGCGGCCAAAAGCATTGCAGGCCTGTGAACAGCAATTTGCAAGCGAAAACAACAGAGGCAGGAACTGCAAAACAGATTAATTTTTTTTTTTGGTACCGTTTGGTACAAATGGTACTTTTAATGCACACATACTGTTAAATAAATAAATGAACAAATAAATAAATCATGATTGCTTAAACTGTGCTCTATTAGGCTGATTAAGGCTGACTGACATTCATACTGAATTTCGAGCTGTTGTTAACGTTATTGGATTGAAATTTTATATATTATTTAATCTGTTACACCACTGAGCTGATGTTAAACTTTACAAAACATTTAATTCCCATTCTTTATGTAATAATACCATTCTGATGCAGTGTTTTTCACATCATGTCTCTGTTCATGGTATTTAACACTCAATTATATATTTTGAAATATTGTCTTGGTCGCACTGTCAATATTGATTCTGATTACTTTCGTGTAACTGATCAAGCTATTATATGTAGCTAGTATCAATAACAAAATGCTTTCTCATTGACCAGATTTGACTGTAATGAAAAACTGATACTAAATCAACATGAACTCAACTTTGACAAAAAGTAACTAATTATGTCTGAATAAAAACCCAGCAACCAGGGAAAACACAGCATCTTGATATGTTTAGATATAATAAATGGTGCATTATTCAGAGATGCTCTTAAAATACATGTTAAAGGGAAAAAATATTATTGTAACTCATTTTAGTAAAATAATAATAATTCTGGAATCCCCCTGATCAGTTGACAGGTGAAATTATACATGCAGTAGTGGAGAAACTAGGCCTACATTCAGCAGCATCAAGATTACAAACTGATATGGCCTGATGAGCAGGATACATGCACTGAATACACAGAAATTTTCTGTTTTGGCTCATATAGTGAGCCTAATGGTGCACAGCCTATTAATTCAGATTCAGATTCCTTTATTAGTCCCCAAGGGGCAATTCAGTTTTACAGCCAACCCATCCATAATAGTTGAAATGCATTAACACACAAGACAAAACTATAGACATACTATAGACAAAACATTAATTATTCAAAGGTTTTATTAAAAAATGTAACCAAATATGAATGCTAACCGGAGCTGAGTTTTTTTCTATATTGATATTAGGATCAACAACATACGATTTTGATGCTCGCACTTTCATGGCTGGGTTAGAGGTAGGTTATTCGTACCAATTCATACGAATTGGGCAAAAATCGTATGAATTCGTACGAATTAGACACTTTGCAAACATTTTACGAATTGAATTGACGTTTTCATGGATACAGTAACTGTAGCAAGCCATGCGTTTCTCTCGATGTTAACCAAAACTTTAAAAGCGCATATATAATTAATTATTATATTATGTTGAAATTAATTTATAACCAAATAAATAAATTTGTCTTCAGTGATTTAAATGTAATACTAATATATCTTAAAATACTATATATATATAACATAGGTAGTGATATTTGTTTGTTTTTAAGGACGTTTTATTTGTTCAAAAATAAGGTAAAAACAGTGAAATATTTTTTGAATGTAAAACAGCTGTTGTCTATGTGAATATCTAGTAAAGTGTAATTTATTCCTGTGATCAAAGCTGAGTTTCAGCATCATTACTCCAGTCTTCAGTGTCACATGATCCTTCAGAAATCACTATAATATGATTATTTGATGCTCAAGAAACATTTATGATTATTATCAGTGTTGAAAACAGTTTTTTTGTTGAATAGAAAGGTTTAAAAAAAGCGCATTTATCTTCAATGTTTTTGAATGGCAGACTTATTACATAACTGCAATGGTTTTAGAAGAAAATAGAAAGTTTGGGTCTTAATTTAACAAATAAACGTGTGTTATGTATAATATGACTCGGAAGACAAAATCCTATAGGACAGAGTTCATTCCTACAGGAATTTTGACAGAAATGTGTGTAGGCAATACACAAAAACAATACTTTTCATTCTGCATGGGAAAAGTGCCCTTTATTTTGTCACAGTCACAACACTGGGTGCACGACCCAAGACTAGGGAACAACACCGTATTTAATAGAACACTCAAGGTGTGCAAAAGACGAGGCAGGTTAATAGGAATAGTCCTGCGTTCACTCCAGGGCGAGCACTATAGCCTCCTAAGCACCTGTGGTCCTTTCTCTCAAACATGGAAAGTGAACAGGAACAGCTCGAAGGAATAACAAATGCATAACCATAGAAACTAACATGAACTCAGACAATAAAAAACATAAAAAATTTGTAATCAGTAGAAATCAATATACAGTGCCAGCATAATTATTATGCAAGTTGATATTCTGATCATCTTTTTCCCCAAGCATTTTACAAACCACATTAATCTGCTTGATTGAAAAATTAAGCAATGATCAGAATATCAACTTGAATAATAATTTTGCACATACTGTATTCAGACTTTATGAAGTGCTTTCTTTCACTGAAGAAATGTAGGTAAATTGCATAGAGTTTACACAATATACAAAAGATTTCTATTTTTCCAACCGAAGAAAGAAAGATAGAAGTGCTTACTCTGGAAATGCACTACTGGAGAAATAAAAATCTTTTGTATTTAGTACAAATATCAAGGGATTTATCAATCAAGCAGATTAATGTGGTTTGTAAAATGCTTGGGGAAAAAGATGATCAGAATATCAACTTGCATAATAATTATGCTGGCACTGTATATTGATTTCTACTGATTACTTGCTTCCTCTGATAAAGGAAATGTAGGTAAAGTGCATAAAGTTTACACAAACAAAATATTTCTATTCTTTTAACAAAAAAAATAAAAAAAATGAAATGCTGTCTTTTTCTTTCTTTCTTTGGTTTCTTTAAGAAGCAAGTTTCCTTTTCATGGTTTGAATAATGTTATGGACAAAGTTTTTAATGTCAACCCAAGATCTTGACCTAAGGACTGGATTTGCATCCAGACATGACTGACACTGTTTTTCCAGGAACTTTTCTCAAGGAAAATAATTTTCCCAATGTGTGCTTTACAGCGCCCTGCTCTTCGCCACTCCATGGCCTCCTAGGAGCTTTCGTTCCTGAAACACAAAACAAAATGTCAAAATAAAATCTTAAAAAAGCTGTAGCTAAATGTATAAAGAAACCTCACTCTATAATCACAGGTTTCATCACTAGCCAGGTTTCCATCCAAGGATTGTTTTGCAAAATCAAATAAAAAATGTTTTACGCTACAAAATCTTCCCTAACATAGGAAACATTCGGAAATCAGTTCGGAAAGACTTGTTGAGACAAAGGGCTCTATCGCAAATAAATGTGGTCATACAACAGAATTAGCCTATGTGGAGCTTCAGCGTTCATGATGTTTCTCTTGTAAGGGGCTTTACAGTCAAAGACCCAGAACCAGATACAGTGAGGAAAATAAGTATTTGAACACCCTGCTATTTTGCAAGTTCTCCCACTTAGAAATCATGGAGGGGTCTGAAATTGTCATCGTAGGTGCATGTCCACTGTGAGAGACATAATCTAAAAAAAAATATCCAGAAATCACAATGTATGATTTTTTAACTATTTATTTGTATGATACAGCTGCAAATAAGTATTTGAACACCTGAGAAAATCAATGTTAATATTTGGTAGAGTCGCCTTTGTTTGCAATTACAGAGGTCAAACGTTTCTTGTAGTTTTTCCCAGGTTGGCACACACTGCAGGAGGGGTTCTGGCCCACTCCTCCACACAGATCTTCTCTAGATCAGTCAGGTTTCTGGGCTGTCGCTGAGAAACACGGAGTTTGAGCTCCCTCCAAAGATTCTCTATTGGGTTTAGGTCTAGGCCACGCTAGAACCTTGATATGCTTTTTACAGAGCCACTCCCTGGTTATCCTGGCTGTGTGCTTCGGGTCATTGTCATGTTGGAAGACCCAGCCTCGACCCATCTTCAATGCTCTAAATGAGGGAAGGAGGTTGTTCCCCAAAATCTCGCAATACATGGCCCCGGTCATCCTCTCCTTAATACAGTGCAATCGCCCTGTCCCATGTGCATAAAAACACCCCTGAAGCATGATGCTACCACCCCCATGCTTCACAGTAGGGATGGTGTTCTTGGGATGGTACTCCTCATTCTTCTTCCTCCAAACACGGCCAGTGGAATTATGACCAAAAAGTTCTATTTAGGTCTCATCTGACCACATGACTTTCTCCCATGACTCCTCTGGATCATCCAAATGGTCATTGGCAAACTTAAGACGGGACTTGACATGTGCTGGTTTAAGCAGGGGAACCATCCATGCCATGCATGATTTTAAACCATGACGTCTTAGTGTATTACCAACAGTGACCTTGGAAACGGTGGTCCCAGCTCTTTTCAGGTCATTGACCAGCTCCTCCCGTGTAGTTCTGGGCTGATTTCTCACCTTTCTTAGGATCATTGAGACCCCACGAGGTGAGATCTTGCATGGAGCCCCAGTCCGAGGGAGATTGACAGTCATGTTTAGCTTCTTCCATTTTCTAATGATTGATCCAACAGTGGACCTTTTTTCACCAAGCTGCTTGGCAATTTCCCCGTAGCCCTTTCCAGCCTTGTGGAGGTGTACAATTTTGTCTCTAGTGTCTTTAGACAGCTCTTTGGTCTTGGCCATGTTAGTAGTTGGATTCTTACTGATTGTATGGGGTGGACAGGTGTCTTTATGCAGCTAACGACCTCAAACAGGTGCATCTAATTTAGGATAATAAATGGAGTGGAGGTGGACATTTTAAAGGCAGACTAACAGGTCTTTGAGGGTCAGAATTCTAGCTGATAGACAGGTGTTCAAATACTTATTTGCTGCTGTATCATACAAATAAATAGTTAAAAAATCATACATTGTGATTTCTGGATATTGTTTTTTAGATGATGTCTCTCACAGTGGACATGCACCTACGATGACAATTTCAGACCCTTCCATGATTTCTAAGTGGGAGAACTTGCAAAATAGCAGGGTGTTCAAATACTTATTTTCCTCACTGTATTTGAAAGAAGACACTGAGTCAGAATTATAGTAAATTAAAGAAAAGTTTTACTGAAGATAGTTTGCAGTTTCATCATTAGGAGTTCGTGGCCGCCTTCTGATGATGGAACTGCAAACTATCTTCAGTAAAACTTTTCTTTAATTTACTATAATTCTGACTCCGGGTCTTCTTTCAAATATCTGGTTCTGGGTCTTTGACTGTAAAACCCTTTACACTCTCATTAAAGCAGTTCCCTTTCGAGGGAACTCGCGATGCGTCAACGACGCTTTGGGAACGCCCCCAGCGTGAATGCGTCTGAGCATCAATGTCCACTAGTCCAATGGAAAGAATGAGCGTCACGGGCGGGTGACGTCATGACCAGGAAGGTATAAAAGCACATCCGGTGCAAGCCGGCATTAGCTTCTGTGTCTCAGCAAGCGATCTATGTTACTCTGTCTCTGTCTATTTATTGTTGTCTGTTGCAATTATTTTGGAAAGAGTTATGGCGAAACAACTATTCAAACAGTGTCCTTCTCCCTGCCCGTGTTATTTAACGGGTGGGGACACACACGAGCTTTGTGTAGTTTGTTTGGGAGTGGAGCATGCGGTCTCAGCCTTCGAGGGGGCTGAGTGCCAACATTGCGAGTTGCTTCCGCTTTGCATGCTCCGCTCGTTTGTCACTCTTTGACGAGAGTGGGCAGGTTCGCGATCCTCAGGGTGCAGGACCCGCTGCTGCCGAGGCAGCACGGAAAATGCATTCTTGGGGATCGCAAAAGGATCTTTCGGAGGGGTTGGAGACGGGTCCGAGGGCCTTTTCTCCTTCCTTACCTGGAAGATCCAGTGCTCTCTCCCCGGTGTCGGAAGCCCGCTCTGCGGCTTCTTCCACCCGGGAAGAGAGCCCTCCATTGCTTCATTGCTCTTCCTCTGAGGAGGTTGATGTGATGAGTATGGAAAGTGCAAGCACACACACAGGGGAAGTATATTCGCCAACTATTTCCCCAGCATATGAGGAGCTGGTGGATGTGATGTCTAGGGCTGTAGAAAAATTAAATATTGAATGGCCAGCTGAGAAAAGGGGCGCTCGTCCCAAAAGAAAATTAGACGAGCGTTTCCTTTCTTCAGTGACATCATTTCCACCACGAGGCCTTCCCTTTTTCCCCGATCTCCATAATGAGTTATCTAGATCATGGGATAAACCGTACTCATCACGACTTTTCTGAAAGAGTACGGTTATGAGGCGATGCCCCAGGCTGAACAGACACTCGCGAGCTATCTGTCACCTGGTCCAGCATCGTCTCTGAAGGCCTCAGCTTTGCCCACTAGACCGCTTAAAGCTACTTCGGTTTTAGTGGGCAAAGCATATACGGCAGCAGGTCAGGCTGGAGCATGTCTGCACACCATGGCAGTGCTCCAGGCTTACCAGGCTGACCTGCTGGGGGATCTGGATAAAAGTGAGGGAGTTGGTCCTGCCGAAATTCGAGAACTTCGTCGGGCCACCGATCTGTCTCTCAGGGCTACTAAGGAGACCGCTAGAGCAATTGGGCGGTCTATGGCAGCCCTTGTAGCTACTGAGAGGCATCTTTGGTTAAATCATGGCCGAAATAAAAGAAAAAGATCGGGCTTTTTTATTAGATGCTCCGCTTGAGCCTTCTGGTCTCTTCGGCGACACAGTCAATGCGGTCATCGAGAGATTTCAGGAATCAAAAAAGCAAGCGGAGGCTTTTAAAAAGTTTCTCCCTTGCCGTGTCCAGCCCCCTGGGGCTGCTGGGCGTGAGCAGCCCCAGCCGTCAAGCTCCTCATATTGTGCGCAACAAAAAGAGTGTTTCGTCTCGTGCACCTCCACAGAAGCATTGGAAACAGGCGCAACACTCTCAGTCGAAGTCTTCTAAGTCGAAGCCAGGTCTGAGGACCGTTCTTCAGGCGAAGAAGACTTCGACTCAAAGAAAAAGGTCCTGACGTCACTGGCGTCAGACCTGTGAGGACAGCCCCGACCGAAGTAGAGCGATGTACACCTCAGAATATGGTGCCCGTTCCACTTCGGGGTCCTCCCGGGACCGTTCTGCCAACCCCGCCACCCTTGGTGCTTCGGGGCGCAGCGGTCTCCAGGGAGTCGCTGATGCTATGCTGCGGCACTGCATCGGTTTCGCGCCCTCTGAGGGGGGTTTTAGAGCAACCAGTTCAGGTAGTTCCTGCCATTATGTTTCAGGCTCCGGAACTAGTTGTCCCGTTAACACCAGAGATCAGCCTCAAGAGGCTGGTTCCCTTAGTAGATTTTCTGGCAGCATGGAAGTCACTGCCAAATATTTCTCGTTGGGTCCTGCAGATTGTAGAGAAAGGATACAGAATTCAGTTCGGTTCTCGTCCTCCTCGCTACAACGGGGTGTTGCTCACAGTAGTGCATCCCGAGCAGGCTCTGGTAATGGAGCAAGAAGTAAAGGCCCTGTTAGCAAAGGAAGCTATAGAACAGTTGTACTCACCCGACAGGGAGTCGAGCTTTCACAGCCGTTATTTCATTGTTCCGAAAAAGGATGGAGGGTTGCGCCCCATTTTAGATCTTCGTCTGTTAAATCGTTCAGTACAGAAACTCAAGTTCAAGATGCTGACACTCAAACAGATCGTGACTCAAATCAGATCCGAGGACTGGTTTGTCACGATAGATCTGAAGGACGCTTACTTCCATGTCTTCATCCTCCCTCAGCACAGGAAGTTCCTAAGGTTTTCTTTCGGGGGCAAAGATTACCAGTATCGGGTACTTCCTTTCGGTCTAGCTCTGTCACCCCGCAGGTTCACGAAATGCGTAGATGCAGCTCTAGCCCCGCTCAGGCTGCAGGGCATACGTATTCTGAACTATATCGACGACTGGATGATTCTAGCGGAATCAGAGCAGTTGGCGGTTCGGCACCGAGGTGTCGTTCTCGCTCATATGCAGATGTTGGGGTTGAGGCTCAATACCAAGAAGAGTGTGCTTTCTCCAGTACAGAGAACCACTTTCCTTGGTGTGGTATGGGATTCAGTGACGATGCGGGCCACCCTATCGCCCGTTCGTGTAGCTGCTATCCTGTCAGCCACAAAAGAGCTGAAGCTAGGCCAGTCACGCACTGTAAAACACTTCGAGAAACTGTTGCGTCTTTTGGCAGCAGCGTCCAACGTGATACCCTTTGGCCTGCTGTATATGAGGCCGTTACAGTGGTGGCTGAGGACCAGAGGGTTCTCCCCGAGGGGAAACCCACTTCGTTTGATCAAGGTCACGCGGCGTTGCCTTCGTGCCTTAGTTATATGGAGGAAGCACTGGTTCTTAACCCAGGGTCCGGTGTTGGGAGCTCTTTGCCATCGAGTTACTCTCTCGACAGATGCTTCCCTCACCGGTTGGGGAGCGGTAATGGAAGGCCGCTCGGTTCAGGGTCTGTGGAAGAGTCATCATCTCTCGTGGCACATAAATTGCATAGAGATGATGGCTGTCTTCAAGGCGTTGAAGCAATTCCTCCCAGACTTGAGGGGTCATCATGTGCTCGTCCGTACAGACAACACATCGGTGGTCTCTTATCTGAACCGTCAGGGGCGTCTGCGTTCGCGTCTGCTTTGCAAACTGGCGCACCAGATCCTCCTGTTGTCTCTGGGGAAGTTACTCTCCCTGAGGGCAGTGTATATTCCTGGGGACCAGAATATTGGAGCAGACATCCTGTCGAGGCAGGAGCTGAGGCCGGGGGATTGGAGACTCCACCCCGAGGCGGTGGAGAAAATTTGGGAGTTTTACGGCCAAGCAGAGGTGGATCTGTTTGCGTCTCAGCATACGACGCACTGCCCACTTTGGTTCTCCCTTACTCACCCAGCCCCCCTGGGGCTGGATGCTATGGTGCAGACGTGGCCGAGGTTACGTCGGTACGCATTTCCCCCTGTTGCTCTGCTCCCAGGAGTTCTGGAGCGAGCTCGCCAGTACGGAATAAGCCTTCTACTAGTAGCACCACGCTGGCCGAGTCGGATCTGGTTTGCGGACCTGATCCATCTCTTAGACGGTCCTCCCTTGGAGATCCCGTTCAGGAGGGGCCCCAGCTCATAGAGAGTGGTCTCTCAACTGAGGTTGTTGAGACCATTCTAAGCTCCAGAGCTCCAGCTACTAGGAAACTATATGCGCTTAAATGGAGAGTTTTTTCTGTATGGTGTCACCGACATCAGTGGGATCTGGTTAACTGTTCTGTGAACACAGTACTTGAGTTCCCGCAGGAGCGTTTTACGTCAGGTCTATGTCCTTCTACGCTTAAGGTTTACGTGGCGGCCATTGCGGCTTACCACGCCCTGGTGGGGGGTACATCTTTGGGTCGAGACGCCCTGATTTCACGTTTCCTTCGTGGCACATTGAGGCTGAGGCCTGCAACTCGCACTAGGGTGCCAGCTTGGGATTTGGCAATAGTACTAGAAGGCCTGTCTAGGGCTCCGTTTGAGCCCTTGGATTCAGTTTCAGAGAAATTTCTGACCTTTAAGACTATCTTTCTGCTAGCTATATCATCCCTTAAAAGAGTTGGAGACCTTCAGGCCCTTTCGGTTTCCCCCACTTGCCTTGAGTTTGCACCGGGGATGGTCAAGGCTTTTTTATATCCGAAACAGGGATGCATTCCTAAGGTGCCGACCTTGATTCCGAGGCCTATTGTGCTGCAGGCTTTCCTTCCTCCTCCTTTTACATCTGCGGACCAGGAAAGGCTGAACCTCGTGTCCAGTGCGAGCACTGGATACTTATGTTCATCGGAATTCTTCAATGAGGAAGTCCGACCAGTTATTTATTTGCTTTGGATCACCTAAGAAGGGTCTTCCTGCTTCTAAACAGACGGTTAGTAGGTGGATAGTTGAGGCTATTGCACTTGCATACGAGTACTCTGACCAGCCGTGTCCTTTGGCGGTTAGAGCTCACTCTACTAGGAGTATGGCGGCCTCTAAAGCCTTATTATTTGGAGTTTCTCTTCAAGACGTGTGTGATGCGGCAGGCTGGTCCTTACCGCTCACATTCGTTAGGTTTTACAGTCTGGACCTGGATGCTGCCCCAGGTTCTCAGGTGCTTAGTTACAGACTAACACTCAGGTTCTTGGAATTCTGGCGTTTTGGGTATTCTCGTTCCCAAAGCGTCGTTGACGCATCGCGAGTTCACTCGACGACGATCGATTATGGGAATTTGTGAAAATTGACATTCCTACTGCATAGTGTTCACTGAATAAATTAAACACGGATTAATCTTTGTTAAGGTAGTGTTTTGTTGTTTGATTAACATTAGACAGAGACAGCAGTAGGTATTTATAGGCTGCTGTGCCTTTAAGACCTGATGCACTAATCTAATATAAAGATACACATTAGGCAAAATACTTGCAGAGACAGTTATTTTAAGATAATTTTATGTGTATGTGTCCGTTCAAGCGAAAGGAATTGAGGAATCAATTCGGTGTTTGCACACTGTCTGAAACACGGCTCTCTGAGTGCTCACTTTGAGTGAGTGTACACAGACTACAGCGCGAGTACTGAATTAAACATGCAAATTATCAACTACGATCTGTTTCGCCCCCACAAGTTTCGTAATAATGCGAATAATGCGATTTCGCTGGGCAAATCATTAGAAACAAAAACATATTGACAAGTGCTCACTAGGGCTGTCACTTTAATAAACTATCCGGTTTTTAAAGTGGCATGTTTGGCGCATTTTTTACAGTCTTTTTACAGTGTTTTTTATTATTATTTATTATTAGCCTATTGTTTGCCATCACATCCAGGAGTGTGCGCTCTAAACGTATTGTAGCGTCGGCCCATGACCAAATCAAGCGAATAATAGCCACCCTGTTTGGAAAATGGAAGATAACGTACAGAACGGCCAGCCTGAGCGGACAATTATCGTAGATATTCGGATATATTCAAATATATTGCTTGATATTTGATATCCGTTCGAATTAGATTTTTCTCAAAAGTGACAGCCCTAGTGCTCACCACAATTTTACTCTTGTGCTCTTAAAGGGTTAGTTCACCCAAAAATGTAAAATTGTCACACACACTTAGGATTTTGGTGATATGATCAAACTTCCGTTTCACGGTATGACTAATTTTATTTCACAGTAACAATATATTTCACAATATAGTTATTTATATATGTTAAAATATCACGTTAACAACAACCCTTTAGAAAGCGTAATTCCTTTGTGGACCCTCTTGATCTGCTTTCTCCATGTTTCTTTGACAAATCTCAGTGTCACGCACGCTGCACGCGAGGTAACCACGCCCACTTATTTACCTGTCGCGGTATACATGGAATAAAAAAATCAGTTACGCTTTGCATTTTCTATCACGGTAACGATATATTCCATCATACCACACAGCCCTACACACACTCATGTAGTTTCAAACCTGTATCACTTTCTTTCATCTGCAGAACACAAAAGATCATATTTTGAAGACTCAAACTATATTATTTTGTGTTTCACAGGAGACATTCATACAGGTTTGAAACTACTTGAGGGAGTAAAAGACAAATGGTCATTTTTGGGTGAAAATGTATAGGTTATAGCTGTTTGTGGATATATGTATAATAACGTATAATCATAAAAACATAGAATGACCTAAATCATACATCACAAAGAAAAATGCCCTTAACTATGACTTACCTCTATAAAGATTTCCTTGACAAAATCAGGGGGGTCGTTTTTTCCATCTTGGTCCTCATCCCTCTTCTGTCCATCTTGGTCCTCATCCCTCTTCTGTCTGTCTTGGTCCTCATCCCTCTTCTGTCCATCTTGGTCCTCATCCCTCTTCTGTCCATCTTGCCATGACATTTCCATCTGTAATCAATAATTTATAAAGTTAAAGCCAGGGTTAGTTCACCCAAAAATGAAAATTCTATTTGCAATTACTCGCCCTCATGTTGTTCCAACCCTGTAAGACTTTCGTTCATCTTCAGAACACTAATTAATATATATAATATATCTAAAAATATCTTCAATAATATCTTAATTTAAGTTCTGAAGATGAACGAAAGTCTTACAGGGTTGGAAAAACACGAGAGAGTAATAACTGACAGAATTTTCATTTTTGGCTGAACTAACCCTTAAACTCAAAGGTAACAGAAAACTAAAATAATTCAGCTTAACACACTGAAAACTAAACAGAATATATGCATACTTGTCTAAAAAACAACAACTAAAACTCCCAAGATTAGAGGCTAAGAGATATTTACCCCTAACACCATTAACAACTCCTTTACTGCTGGTTTAATGCAGTACATCACTTATATGGTTAACATAAGATGTTAGGCTAAAGCATAAAAGCAATATCTATGTAAATCTCTTCAAATATGAGCTAATTAAACAAGAACAACTTCTTAATTACAGTTGCAAAAGTTGAAGACATCACTATTTGTATACAGGCTATTCATATATGACTAATATAAAGGGTGCAATATATCAACTATGAATAGTTTGAAAATGATGTGTAAGGACTTTATTACTACTTACTATAACGTGTTATGAAATAATTCTACAAACGAAGACAAAGACTTGACGTGTATCTGAGTCTTCTCGAGTAAACGAGCTCAGGAGCAGCAGCAGTTCCCCTCCCCCACTGAGAGCCAGCGTGGGGGAGGGGAGAGTGGGGGAGGGGAACTGCTGCGGTGCTGAGCTCGTTTACTCGAGAAGACTCATGTCAATGGATTTTGGCTGAGCAGAGTGAGCAGTCAGCTCTCACCCTATTCAACGTTAAAATCATTTATTAAAACTAAGCTATACAAAACATATTTCCGAACTATTAACAAAATGAGGTATTTAATGTATGTTACAGTGCTATGTTACTTCTCAACTGGTCAACTAACGTTACCAACAAACTTAGCTACATTTAAGTCTTAATTAGTGCCTCTAAGATCATGTTTTAATGAAGAGAATCATACTTTTAGCAGCGTTTTGTGAACAGTAAAAACAAAAAAAGTTTTGGTTATTGTTATCAATCTTAATAATATTGTTGATTTGACTGAACTGAGCTGGACGATGACATCATTGTTTAGAAATGCCGTTTAGATCAATTAACTAAATAACTTTTTAACTAACTTACAGAAATTAATCAACACAGAACTTACGTTACTTAAGCTGGACAATGACATTATTTTCTTCTAGAGCTACTGTACATCCAAAACAAACTTTGTTGCATAATTTTCCTGTTATATGTAACGTTAAAGCTTCTTTTAAACGATATGTAGCGCTATTGTAAAAAGCTCTAGCTGCTATATAAATTAAGCTGACTCAACCTCTCTCCCTCCCCCATCCCCTGTATTTATGGATAGCCTACATATAAAAACGTGAACACTAAATGTAACCATAAAATAACACGGATGCAAGTGTCAAATAAATCGACAGTTCATATTTAATTATTTAAAATATTACTTACTTCGTCCTTTAATCTGTTTCCGTCGTGTGTCTCCTCGCAGGCTCTGTGGTGATCTCGCAGCCGCTTCAGTCTCCGTCGAAATCTTTCAGACATTTTATTTCGTCACGTTTCGCGGATAAGAGCGCGCTCTGATATCTAAATACTCCACATGACGTAATGCTGGCGCAAAAGAAAACATAAAACCCACACTATTCGCCGTCCATACTACATCGCTGTTAGTATGCAGCTCGTTGAAAATCTAGTGCATTTGCAATTAATTTGTGTGGCAGTTGTTGCTGAAATCCAAACATCGTATGTGTACTGTTTATTTACGAAAGACTATTGGGTAATTGTGAGATATTTATATTATAAATAAATAAATGAATACAGTTTTCTAAAGATATGTATTTTTTTCATTGGCCAGCTATCAATCAATCACAAAAATCACCAAACCAATCAAAAACCCAGAGTTGAACTCTTCCAACCAATAGAAAATAGGCTGCAGGACGCGCCATTATCCTTTAGGGGGAGCTCAGGAGAATGAAGGAAACACAGTTTTGTCATGATTTGATATTGCAATGAGGACATCTGAGAAATTTGCACAGCACAATGCCTAGCCCCCCTGGGGTCTAAATTGAGCAAAATAAAGTGAGGACCACGATTTTGTCCTCACTTTACCAAAAGGTCCTCACTTAAAAGGTGTTTTGTCACATTTCGGTCCTCACTAGTATAGCAATACAGACACACACACACACACACACACACACACACACACACACACACACACACACACACACACACACACACACACACACACACACACACACACACACACCTGCCACTGACTAAACAGAGGAGTGGAAAGCAAGAACCAGTTCCATGTAGTTATGTATTTTCGTTTAGCAGTCTTATAGCAGAAGGAATGAATGAGTTAGCATAGCGATTAGTTTCCGTATTGGCACATAATACCGCCGATCTGACTGCATAATAACAAATTCTATACTGAGTACATGATATGGTTGGCACATTATTCTGTCTGCCTTTTGGACAGCTCGTGTTTTCCAGAGAGAACAGAGATCATTTAATTGGGTACCAGTAATTTTTGAGCATACTTTAACAATGTCGCTCATACTTTTTTTTATCTTTCACAGCTAGTCCATTAAACCAACACAGGAAAGAAAATGTTAATAGGCTCTCAACGAAGGCCTGATAGAATGTACATAAAATTCTTTTACAGACCCCAAAAGAGTTAAGCTTCCTCAGTAAGTATATTCTTTGGTTTGCTCGCTTAATAATGCTATCACTGTTCTCACTGAATTTCAGATGTGAGTCAAACACTGTGCCTAAGTACTTATGTTTGAACTATTTGAACATTTTCATTATGTACTACACTTGGTTTTGGTTCATCACAATGCTTCCTAAAATCTATGATTACTTCTTTAGTTTTTGACACAATTAAGTCAAGGAAGCTGTCATCACACCATCTGACAAATTCCGTAAGGGCACTATTGTGATCAGATTGGTTGCCCTGTAATAGGGACAACAGGGCTAAATTGTCTGAAAACTTCACCAAATGGCTGTTCTCCCAAGATGACCTGCAGTTGTCAGTGTATAATATAAAAAGCAAGGGTGAAAGCACACAGCCCTGAGGAGAGCCTGTGTTTGATACAATGACAGATGACATATTACTATTTACATAGACCTGCTGCCTTCTATTTGTTAAAAAATTTAAAACTAATAATAAGATCTGCTCGGGTAACTTAAAATGTGAGGCTAATCGTTCAACTAGGATGTGGGGCTGCATTTTGTTAAAAGCTGAACTAAAGTCAGCAAATAAAATTCTTACGTGCGAGGCAGGTTTCTCAAGATGTTTATACACCCTGTCAAGAATGAAAAGCTTTGCATCCTCTACCCCCTTGCCAGCTTGATATGCGAATTGTAGTGGATCTAATTTGTCTACAGTTAGGAGGATGATTATGTCTTTTACAATTTTTTCAAAGCATTTCATTACCAGGGAAGTCAGTGCAATTGGCCTAAATTCATTGAGGTCTTTAGGAGATTTTGTTTTAGGGATAGGTATTACTGTTGATGTTTTCCATATGTCAGGTATATCCCCACTGTCAGCACATTTTTGAAAGATAACTGTGAAAACCTCACTAAGCTGCTCGGCCCAATAGTGCAGTGTACGCCCACAGATGGCATCAGGACCAGCAGCTCGGCGCAATAGTGCAGTGTACGCCCACAGATGGCATCAGGACCAGCAGGCTTTCCTTTTTTTGTATTTTTCATCAGATAAATACTATTGTGGTAGGAGGCACCGAGTGGCGGCATAGCCAAGGATTTATAGGCCCCATTTACTGAGCCATAGCAAAGATCTAAGGTGGTATTCCTCTGCGTTTTGTTTAAATTAGAGTGGTTAAAATCTCCTATAAAAAACTTGGGGGCCTCTGGGCAATAGAATCCAATCTATGAGTGACATCCGCGATCACTTGCGTTGCGGTTGAAGCATTGGCTCGCGGGTGAATATACACAAGCGTATAAAACAGCTGTTGGAACTCTCGTGATAAATAGAACGGCCAAAGAGACACAGTCAGCAATTCTATGTCCGAAGTGCATATTTTTTCTCTCACTACCACAGTGTTACAGTACCTTTTATTTACGTAGAGGCACACTCCTCCTCCCCGACTTTTCCCAGTTGTCTTCGGGTCTCTATCCAGACGAATTGGGCTACCGAACCCACTCAAGACTAAGTCCTCGTCCCGGTCTGACTCCCTCAGCCATGTTTCCGAGAAGTCGAGAAGACAAGTGTCTCGTTTGCCGGGTTTGCACTTAATCCAAGCTTCCAGCTCGTTTGTCTTGTGTCTTAGTGACCGGACGTTTGACAACAAGATTGAAGGGAGTGGGGGTAGCCTCCGGCGGTTGTCGAACCTGAGGTTTTTAATGGCGCTTATCCACTGCATGGTACGGTACGGTTCGGTTCAGTACGGCACGCTTTGGCGCTTTTCCACTACATGGTACAGTACGGCTTGGCTCGGTACGGCTCACTTGTGGCGCTTTTCCACTGCATGGTACGGTACAGTACGGCTCGCTTTAAATGGTACCACCTCTGTTGAGGTTCCAAGTGTACTTTACCGATACTAAAATGTGACATGGAAGCACTGTAGATCACTGACTGGTCAGACAGACAGAATCGTCACTAGATTTAAATAGCACACTAGATTTAAATAGCCAGTAACGGCCACCGCTGTAGCACCTGTTTTAAAACTACTTGCTTGAAGAAAAAAAACTTCCAAAAAAGAAATGGCTGAATCGTGGTCAGTGGACGAGAAGCGCAGACGTTCCTTTTGTTGGTTGACGAGGAGCGGATAAACTATAACGATCAGTCATAATCCCACCCACTTTGAAGCGGTACTAACTGCAGTAGAAAAGCAACCGAGCTAAAGCGAACTGAGTCGTGCCGCGCCGAGCCGAGTCGTACCACGCAGTGGAAAAGCAAAGCGAGCCGAACCGTACTGAGCCGTACCATGCAGTGGAAAAGCGCCATAAGTCTCCGATGCAGGCTGCCTCTCCTCCCTCTTTTCCGATGTTTACTCCGTGCTTGCAATCTGCACAACTCAGCCGGAATATCTGGTATAATACCGGCAGACGATGTTCGTAGGGAGATCAGAAACTCTCGGCTATGGATAACTTTCCCCAGTACTCCATACTCCGAACCGTAGCAGGTGGAGAGTTCCAGCAGTAGCGCTATCACAATAAATAAAACGAGCAGTTGATCGAAAGTCTTTAAGAACCGCATCTCTGTATCACTGGTGCTTTCCACTTACGCATAAACATCCACAATCGACACTTGATAAAATAAAACAGACACTGGAACAAACAAACAAACACTGGATGGGCAAGCTGCTACACGCACTGGAGCGCCCCGGAAGTTTATATTATATTAAGCAATCATGATGTATTTATTTAACATTTATGTGTGCATTAAAAGTACCATTTTTACTTTTTTGAACTTTTTTGCCCCATGCACACAAGTCAACAGTTTATTTTTCTTACACAAAGTTTAATTTTACGCATTTAATCTGTTTTGCAGTTCCTGCCTCTGTTGTTCTCGCTTGCAAATTGCTGTTCACAGGCCTGCAATGCTTTTGGCAGCATTTGTGTGCAAAAACCATGTCAAAAGTGTAAGTGCGGTAAAATGAAAGTTTTATTCATAAGAATTACACTTATGAATAACAGTTAATGCTGCAAATATTTTTTTCCTTTACAAATCTTCTCTTTCACATGTAAATTTAATTTATGCTCACAATCTTATGTACACTTTCACAAATCATAAGCCCAATTTATACTTCTGCGTCGAACTCATGCTGTAGCTACGCCGTAGGCTGTGTAGCGCGCATACCCTATGGCGTACCTTGACGTGCACCCCTCCAAAAATGTAACAACGCGCCAATCCTACGCAGACGCAAGCGCTGTGTTTGGTCTGCTAGAACCCCTCCCTCGGGTTTCACATGCTCCCTCTGCATGTGTAATTGCGCGTAAACGTGGACAATGACGCAGAAGTATAAATGAAAACCAACGCGTATATAGCGTTGAGGCACCGGCGTAGGTCCGACGCAGAAGTATAAATCAGCCTTTACCCTGCGCACGTGATTCTTTATGGCATCATATTACTTTCATACCGCTGTCTCTCCCCATCACTCCAAGGATCATCATGCTCGGTAAGTTTCACATTCAATATTAAAGAATACTTTGAATATATAGGGCACAAGCAAAGAAAGTCTAGTCTGGAAAACACTAGTAAATGCAGTTTGTGTCGTGTCATTCACTGCCTCTGCACCAGTCAGTAACAGCACAGTCACTTCAAAAACGTAAGTTATGTGGAGTACTCTCTCCTCCTTAGTAGCCACCCCTGATGTCATTATTGCTATTTCAGATTACTTGCTATGCATGTGTCACTTTTTGTTTATCTATCACCAACCCAGTTACTGCTGCTTAATGCACTGCTTGGAAGATATGTATGCTCCCGGCCCTGTTTTATAATCATTTATGTGGAGCAAATCATTTATATAATGTATTGCTATGAAATATAATTTTTATAATGACTCTTTACTAAGGAGAGACAATCCTGACTGCAAAAAAATGGATGCTTTCGATCGAGGAGGGGGTCGTAATCCCACCTGGCGGTCACCTGGCTGACTTCACCACTGCCTTGGCCGCTCTCTTCGCCTGTTACTATGTATTCAACCTAGAGTATCAGGTGGAAGCCAGCACAACACTGGAGTTTGTTCAGAGGTATTTATTATCTTGCATAGTTTGATTGAAATATAGATAGAAATGTAAAAGCAAATTGACAATTGAAAAGCTGTTCAAAATCACCTTCATATCTAAATAGTGTAGTTTGAAGCCTCCTTACAACTTGAATGCTTTATTAGAGAACAGAAGGGCTGTTGGGCTAAGGGCATGTACACACTATATTCCTTTTTATATAAAAACCTTTGGGAGAAATTGAGAGGTCGCAATGCATAGATGGCTGGGGAATATGATTTGCCCTGAAAAAACAAACAAGGAGAGTGGTCCATGTCCCGTAAACAGTTGTGATTTGCTAACCAGTTACTTATAACTTACTTAGGCCTGTTACAATATTTCTCCACTTCGTCCTGTTCTGTGCCAGCTTCTCCAGATCTTGCCATCTGTATCCAGCTCTTTCCATCTCAGCTGTGACACTTCTCCTCCAGGTGTTTCTTGGTCTCCCTCTACCACGTTTACCCTGTGAGTTCCACTGCAGGGCTTGGCGTGTGATGGAATTCTTCGATTTACGCAATCTGTGCCCAATCCATCCCCATTTTTGTTTCTTTATTTCTACTTCTATCGCAGACTGATTTGCTCTTCTCCACAGCTCTTTATTCTTTATTTTTTCAGGCCATCTGATGTTAAGAATACGTCTGAGGTAGTGGTTTGTGAAGACTTTAGCTTCTAGCTTTGTTGTTTTCCACGTCTCAGATCTGTAGAGGAGTATGTTTTTTATGCTTGAGGTAAGTAGCCGTAGTTTTGTCTTGAGTGTGATGTTACGTGCTCTCCATATGCCCCCATTATGCAAAATGCAGCTCTTGCCTTGCCTATTCTCCTCTTAACATCCCCTTCTGATCCGCCATCACTCACTACCTCACCTCCCAGGTAAATGAAGGAGTTGACTTCCTCTAGTGGTCCATCAAGCTGGCCAGCGTCTATGTATTTGCACTTTAGTCTTCTGTGTGCTAATGTGGAGACCTGTCTCAGCTGCCTTCTGTTCTACCGCTCTCAATTTCTCTTGCATATTTTTGGTGGTTTTGGGACAGTAAGGTGATCGTCTGCGAAGTCTAGGTTGTCCAGTTGTGTAAACAGGGTCCATTGGATCCCATTGCACCTATTGTCAGTGGCTTGCCGCATAATCCAGTCGACCACTAAGAGGAATAGTAATGGAGAAAGTAAACAGCCTTGTCTAACTCCTGTTGTGATGTGAAATGCCTCTTGTCAGCTGGCCTTCATATATGATTCTACATTGCTCATTGCTCTTACAGTTGCTCATTAAAATGTACATATTGTCCCACCCCCTAACTCCTATACTCATGTTCATAGGTTTTTGGTCAGGATTAATTATGACTCCAACAAGTGCACTGCCAAGGAGCAGATGAGCAAGATGACTGGGAGAGAGACTTCATACATGAACCCCCATGTAATCTCCTTCATCAGGGACTTCACTGAGTTCTATTTGCTAACTGACTAGAAGCAGGTGAGGTTCTGATAATAGCTTTAATAATAATATAATTAATGTGTGTCATGGCAATGGTAGACCACGCTCCGACAGCCCCAACACGGAGTCCCTCCATCCATTTGGGTCAGAGGCTACACGTCTGCAGGCCTCAATGATGTTCAGACTCATTTTTTCCAGATCCTCTTCCAAGCTGTTGAACCATCTTTTCTTTGGTCACCTTCTCCTCCTTGTCCCGTGGACGTGGCCGAATAGAGCGACATTGGGAAGTCGTTCTGTTTTTATTCGGATCACGTGTCCAAAGTATACAAGGCTCTTTTTCTGAATTCGCAGCACCACATCAATTTCCATCCCCAACTCTCTTCTTCTGTCGACGTTTCTTATTCGGTCTCTTCTTGTCATCCCTTGGATTTTCCGTAAGCAATTCATTTAAAAAACTCTGTTTATTCTTCTCTGCTTCTCTTAGTGTCCATGTTTCTGAATTATACAATAGTATGTTGAGCACCAAGGCTTCATAAACTCTTATTTTTGTAAATGTGGAAGTGTCTTCAGATTTCCATATGGAGATCAAGTTTTGCATTGCACCACAAGCTAGTCCAATTCTTCTTCTGTGGTCCTGTTTTGTAGAGGCATCCTCACTAATGTTTCCTCCCAAGTACACAAATTATTTTACCTGCCTAAGTTCCTGGGTCTCTATTTGGATGAATACTTTGGTCTTTTCCCATCCAATATGTTGAACTTCTGTCTTTCCTGTGTTGACCTTCATGCCCATCCTGTACTCTCCTCTACGATTCTGTTGATCATTACTTGTAGGTCATCCTGGTTTTCTGCCAAAGCTGCGATGTCGTCCGCGAATCTGAGGTTGTTGATGATTCTCTTGTTTTGTTTTCAGCTTTCTTCTATTGCTTTGCATTTGTCATTTATATATCATTCTTTGTCTGTTTTTGCACTCTTTTTGACTTGTCGGCATAGGTAGTTGTAATGTTTTACCTTTTTTTGCTTTCTCTTCTTCTCGATTTCCACTCTCTCCTTTCATCAGTGAGTTTCAGTGTTTGCGAAGAAATCCAATCAGATATTTTGCCACCTGATAACCTCCATATGATCTTGTCGGTTGTGTCATGTATGACCATTCTGATTTGATCTCATTCCTTGTCGATGTTGGCTGATGGATAGTCTTCTATTCCTCTGGCGTCAAGCAGGTCGTTCCATCTTCTCTCAATCTCTTCTTGGCATTTCTCCTTTACTTTATATTACTATTAATATAATTAATAATATGGGTATAATATAATTAATCATAATTTGATAATAATAATAATAATAATAGCAAAAGTACCTTGACACAACTCCAACATCACCCAGGCATGTGATTGGCTAAGGACAAAAAAGCAGGAAAATATACAGATATTATAAATATTTTTTCTGCAAAGTGAGAGCAAATGTTCAGTCATAGTCAAAGCCAGATATAGTCTTCACTGTATAAATTATACATTGATTCTTATTAAAGCTACTATTAAAATTCTCAGTCAAGAGCAGTGAGTGATTTCCTGTGTTTTTTTGTTTAATTAACATTAAATAGATAGTTCTCCCAAAAATTTTAATTGTCATCATTTACTCTCTCAAGTTGTTTTAAACCTGAATAAGTTTCTTTCTTCTGTTGAAGTTATTTGGAAGAATGTGGGTAACCAAACAGTTGATGTACCCCAGTGATTTCCATAGTATATTTTTCCCTATGGAAGTCAATGGGGACCAGCAACTGTCTGGTTACCTACATTCTTCAAAATATCTTTTGTGTTCAGCACAATAAATAAATGAATACAGGTTTGGAACAACATTACAGTGAATTAATAATGACAGAATTTTTATTTTTGGGTCAACTTTCCCTTTAAGGACAAACGGCTGCATGTTTATTATTAGGGCTACTGTCTCTTTAAGATATGTACGTAGCATCTACCATTCACGCGCATTTGACAAGCAGATTTCTCTCAATTTTCTCGGTTTGCTTTCAGTTTAGACATAACCAACTTTCCTTATGTAAACCTTGTGTGTATTTGAGAGTATTAGCGAAATAGGACTCGAAAGATAACTTAGTCCAGTAACAAAGCGCTGTTAGACAGGCTTTCAGTGCATGACGTGGGTGTTCACGCTCAGTAAAGCGCATGTTAGAACAGCGCATCAGCAGTGAATGACATGTTTAACCCAAGGGGGTAATCCATCAGCCGTAAGTTGAAGCTGCCTCCGGGGGCCGCCATTGTATCTGGCTACTCCCATTCATTTTGGCGTCACTTTGACAGCGAATAACTTTACATCTGAGGCGTCCAAAGACTCCATTTGTCCATTATTTATTTCTAAAGAAACACGACAATGTATAAAAGGCTCCATTACTTTGTATCTTACGTTACGGCCCCGTAGAAGCCATTCTTGTAAAAATAGGCTAAAATTTGCGTCATAACCACGCGACTTTATGTCGCACACTAGAGACATTACCGTATAGACAGGAGGAGAAGCTCGCACAGTCTCGCAGGCAGTCTTTTACTGTCTAAAGTCAGCCCATGGCATAGATAGACAGAGTCCATAAAAGCAAAGCGACAAAATATTTAAACAACGTTTTTGAGGAATTGGAAATAATTTGATATGTGGCAAGTGAATACATATGAAGTAACATTTATCCACGAACTTTAAATTATTTATCTACTACTACACCTACGGGGAATGGGGAAATTAATTATCAGGAAATTATACAGGCAATGGAAGAAGAAAAAAAACATCTCAATGTCTATCGCGGTTAACGTTGTTCCTTTATTTATTTACAGATCTACTTGAAGATGAATGTGATCCCGTTCGGAAGCCATGTACAACATGCCAACATAACTTGAAATAAAGAAAAACGGCTTTGTTCAAGTGTTTGTGACCATGATTTATTAGCCAAAACTACATGATTTAACACCAAGCTCACAATTCTTTATATATTGGAATATTATATGGTCATGCAATATTGAATGGATACGAAAATGACTCGAGGGGACAGTATTTTATGGTTCCTGGGCTCATACTAAGAAGTATTTTTTGGAAGGGTTATTATTCTGTTTCATGTAGAAGGAAACGAAAAAGAAGGGAAAAAATTATTTGCATGTGCCTATATTTGAATCATTTTTAATAATTTTGGAAGATTGTGCTGTAGCCTACATGCATTTATTTATCTGTTATTTTTGATTGTATTATGTGTGTGTGTGTGTGTGTGTGTGTGTGTGTGTCCTAGCCAAATATTTAAATCTAATGGATATATACATAAACATGTTCAAAATAAACTAAACTACCTAACTAAAATTACTAGAACTGCAGATAGGCTAGTCAAACGATTACAATCCTAAAGTAGGCTATTTAAAAGTCGATTTTAGCCACTTCTTTTATCATGTCATATTGTAAATATATAGCGTAATATGTTATATTAAATTATTATAATTATTAATAGTATTGTAATATATTAATAAACATTATATGTTTTTACAATACTAAACGATATGATTTCCAAAACACACACACACACACACACACACACACACACACACACACACACACACACACATCAATGCGAGTTTACTCTTTACTCTGATGCGTCATTGACCGTTCGAGATTAGCTTGCTTGCGCCTGCTAGTCAAAGCCCTTATTTCTGGAGAGCCGTGATACTTCGACCTTGGAAACTTCTGATCATCATTCAAGACAAGTATTGTTATAGGTGGTATTTTGTTAATTCAGTGTGATAACTTTTTGTTGGCTTTTTTCTTTTCTTTTTCTTCACACAGCTACTAGACGATTTTCAACTGTCAGTCAGGTTGCTCACGTGACATCTACGTCATCAAGCTCAGTTTGAGCCTGCACAGAACGCTTGGCTATCAGGAAGTGAGTGCCCATATCGGGCTTCAACTCTCTCCGTTGAAATCAACGGGGTTGCTGTGTCCATTTCTTTTACTGTCTATGGTTTAACCGGTGTTCTGACGATTTGTGCTGCCTTGTCGAAAAATGCTACCGTAACACGAATCAATTACAGAATATCGATTAATAGTATATGAAATACAATTATAATACAATTCTAAGTTATGAGTAGCTACTGTATAGCCTACTGTAGACTAGGCTACTGTTTTTATTTTTAAAACGGTGTTTAAAGTAAAAATTATCATCAAAAATTCATCGTTGACTTGTCAAAGCACACCTTTCCTCAGTAACGTTAACTGAAACTTTCAGTTATTCTTATTTAACTGGCTGACCGTACAAATATTAATATGGTAGTTAGCATTATTTAAAGGGAAATTACATGATAACAAATGAAAATTTATCTTTTGTTAAAATAACTGTGAGTCTGTGTAGTTGGTTTAAAAAAGATTGTGAAATGTAATGTAGATTTGTTAGTGAACTTCATCAAAACTTAATAATTTTTGTTTTCATATTTGTGTGCTGCGTTGTAATCCGGTACAATGTACATAGTTCTAGTGGGAACCATTTATTCAGAATATTGTTTTATATGGGGCACATATTGGTGACGAAAACGATACCTCGTGCTATGTGCGTACAGCGCCATCTTTAGAAGCACATTTGCCGCTGACGGGGTCGGGTGTGCTCTCTCTCGCTCATCTGACGAGCGTGCTGCTTTCTCCGTGCTGTATGAGCTGTATGAGACTGAAGGGGAGAGACGTGTATCCCACAAAAAGAGAATATATTAATTGTGCTCTGTATTTCTGCAGAATAAAGATCCTGAGACCTCTTCAATCGGCGTTGTCTTCATTGGATAGAAAACAAGCACAACCAGAGTAAAACTGTTACATAAAAATGGTGCCGTGACCTACTGGACCTACTGGATTGGTCGCAGCCGATCGCCGGAGTTGTGCAACGAGTTTGTGATGCCTGGATGCTGCATGCGGAAGCTGTGGAATCTATTTCGTCATTGAACTGGTAACTGTAGAAAAAATTTTTTTTTTTTTTGCTTTTGCGTACTGACTTATTGAACTGTTTTCCCTCATCATACTTATTGGACATTCTCTGGATCAGTTTTTTTTTGTTCTGTCATTGTTGTAAATTTATACTATGGCTGGTGTAAGGAAAGACTACGATATGATAACTCCATATCTTGGGAGGGGTAGAGGGTTGTTGAGGGTGGACGAACCTGTCATTGGTAAACCTAGAGTATTAGTCTACAGTCCCCAATCGCCTGACACCGTACCAGAACATCCTGTTGGGCCGACTGCCTCTACTCCTAGTGATGCTAATGATAACGTTGCACAGCAGTTACGTGATCTTATCGGTGAATTAGGCAGTCAAATAGGGGATTCCATCGCCACACGGCTGTTAGCTAGCCAAAGCCCGGTCTCACCCTACAGTTCAGTCCCATTAGGTGCTGTTGCGCCAGAACCCTCTATCGCGAGCCGTAAACTCACTAATGTCAGCCTGATAGTCAAGCCAGACGTCAAAGAGCCCCCAATGTTTAGAGGAGATGGAACAGACAAATATATGGTTCAGGAATGGATTGAGTTGATGGAATTGTATCTCCGCAAAGCAGATTGCACTGACACAGATCAGGTAGACGAGATACTGAGCCACCTGCTAGGCAGGGCTAAGAGCATTGTCAAGGTCAGACTCAAAAGCAGCCCTGACGAAGCCATCTCCCCTGTAACCATCTATGAGGTGTTGAGGCGTTACTTCAATGAAAGTCCTGGATCATGTCTACCGCTTGCTGACTTTCACGCGACACGACCCATAGTAAATGAGTGCCCTATTGATTACTGGGTAAGATTGAACGCAGCTGCTGAGTTAGCAGGCAGCCATTTGCAGAAAAAAGGCGAAAGGATGAAAGACATGAGTTCTGAAATCGCGATGATGTTCATCAGAAACTGTTCGGAGCTGAACCTTTCTAGTATGTTTCGATGTAAACCTATCAGTAAATGGTCAGTTGCAGAAATCCAAGAAGCCATTGACGAGCACCAGAGGGAAGTCCAGTCTAAAAAGCGGTCTACTGTCGCACATAATGTTAATGCGGTCCAAGTCGCTGTAGCTAAATTATCAACCTACCCTCATGCTGTCACCGAGGGAGAGACTTTGAAATCGGAAGCACCCATTAATGTCCCTGTAAATTGTTCGAAGGCTGCTGTTCCCGCAACTTCGGAATCAGGCACTTTGGAACGCGTCTTGAGTATGCTGGAAAGGGTATTGGAGCGCACTAGTCAGAGTGCTCCTGCCTCACGGCAGAGAACAACTCAGTGGCGCAGTTTTTCCCCATGCAGAGTCTGCGGTGATAGGAATCACTCCACCCGTTCACATTGTATGAGAGAAAGGAGATGTCTGTCATGCATGGAGATTGGGCATCAGCAGAAGCAATGCATAAACGTGGTCAGCTCTGCTAGTCCACCTGCTTCTGACCCACACGTTCAGGGAAACTAATTCACTCACGTACGGGAGGGGATTATGTGAGTGCAAAGCATCAAACCCTCAATGTGGATGATGATTTATTTGTTAATGATGCATGTTGCAAGTCTGTCTCCAGTGATGGTATCGTCTTGTTTCAGAATGTCACGAAGTTGGGGAAGGCAGACAGTCTGTTCTATACTTAAGTATTATTGAATGACGAAGTCCCAGTTCAAGCGCTGCTGGATAATGGATCTATGGCGTGCACAATCAATGAGGAAACAGAGCATGAACTGTTGAGTATGGGGATGTCTGCACAGATTGACAAGTCGCACATGGACGTTCTTCTTGTTGGCTGTGGAGGTGTTAGAGTCAGACCAAAGGGGGTCTATCAGTTGCAGATGGATGTGTGTGGCACATTGGTGAGTGTACCCACGTTTGTTGTCCCGGGACAGAGGGATCAGTTAATTCTGGGTACTAATGTTATTAAATTCATCCTCACTCAACTCAAGCAAACCTCTAGCGATTGGAACGTCATGAATCGCCCTGAGTCATCTGGAGAACCTGAAGTCGAGCAGTTTCTAAACATGTTGTCAGGCATTAACAGGTGGAAGGGTCGTGTAATTCCTGATATTGTGGGCACTGCAAAACTGGCTCAGGCCGTCACTTTGTTGCCCGACAAGAACACCTCGTGTGGGGCAAACTTCCGCCGAACACACCTATTTCCATGGGAAGTACTATTGTGATTGAGCCACCCAAATCACAGACCCACAAGAAAGGTATCATGGTGGGAAGAGTCATAGCCTCTATGTCTGGTGATGGATGGGTCCCAGTCAGGATCATGAATCCCTTTGATAAGGCTATTACACTGAGAAGGAACTCGAAAATAGCTGATGTCTTCCCTGTTGTAGCTGTTGAGGACCTCAGTGTGCATCCTGATCGCAACAGTAATGAGATGGTGAGTGTGCAGAGCCAGGGTGTCGGAGGCATTGATGAGGGAAGTTGCACTGACTTCGGGCTAAGTAAAAGTCTGCAGAAACTTGGTCTTGGTGATTTGGACATTGAGTCATGTGAGGCGTCCCACTATTGGAAGAGTCAGCTGGTGCAGCTCATTAGGAGGTATGAGGACGTATTTTCCAAACACAAACTGGATTGCGGAAAAGCCAATGAGTTTGTCCACCATATTCGTTTGTCAGACGATCGTCCCTTCAGACTTCCATACCGCCGTGTTCCACCTGCACAGTACCAGAAGCTGAGGAGTGTTCTCTCTGACATGGAGGAACAGGAAATCATACGTAAGTCCAATAGTGAGTGGGCGTCTCCACTTGTGTTGGTATGGAAGAAGAATGGGGACCTTAGAGTGTGTGTGGACTACCGCTGGCTGAACGCTCAAACTGTTAAGGATGCCCACCCCTTGCCTCATCAGGCAGACTGTTTAGCAGCTTTAGGAGGGAATGTCTTCTTTAGTGCGATGGACTTAACCTCGGGTTTTTATAACGTCATGATGTCTGAAGAAGACAAGAAGTTCACTGCCTTCACGACTCCTATGGGTCTGTATGAATTCAACCGTCTGCCGCAAGGGCTCTGTAACAGTCCAGCCAGTTTTATGCGACTCATGACCAACATCTTCAGGGATCAGAATTTCCTCACGTTGTTATGCTATCTCGACGATCTTCTTGTGTACGCTCCAAGTGAAGAAGCAGCCATTGAGCGGCTTGAGCTGGTGTTCACTAGGCTCAGAGCACACGGACTGAAGTTGGCCCCGAAGAAGTGTCATTTTCTGAGGAGAAGTGTGAAATTTCTGGGGCATGTCATTGACGAAACTGGAGTGGCAACGGATCCAGGCAAAGTTAGTGCCATTTCTGCCATATCCGAATCTGATCTGATGATGCCAGATGGAGTGACACCTTCGCAGAAAAAGATAAGGTCATTTTTGGGAATGGTGTTATATTATCAAAACTTCATTCAAAACTGCTCCAGCATAGCGAAGCCTTTGTTAACCTTGACAGCTGCACCCAGAGGAAGGAAGGCCACTGTGAGGGGCACTGCATCATTTAGGAGACTGAATCCCAGTGATTGGAAACATGAGCAGAGTGTGGCGTTCCAAAAGCTAAAGACGGCTCAGTTAGAATCTGTTGTGCTAGCTCACCCTGATTTCAGCCGACCATTCGTTCTATGTACAGATGCGTCTATGGATGGGTTAGGAGCTGTACTGTCACAAGTACCAGAAGGAGAAATTAAGGCACGTCCTATTGCCTTTGCGAGTAAAGCTCTCACTCGTGCACAAGCTAAGTACCCTGCTCATCGCCTAGAGTTTTTGGCCCTGAAGTGGTCCGTCTGCGACAAGTTCAGTCACTGGTTGAAGGGACATGACTTCACTGTCTGGACGGGCAACAATCCCTTGACATACATCATGACAAAGCCAAAGCTTGATGCATGCGAGCAGAGGTGGGTGTCTTAGCTGGCCCCCTATAGTTTTAGCATTCAATACATACCCGGCAGTAGAAATGTGGTCGCAGATGCTTTGAGTAGGCAACCCTTCATCCGTGGTTGTGTCAGTCAGAGGTTGATGTCAGAGCCGTATGGTGCGCTGCTTGAAGAGGCGGAGCAAGTTCATGATAACACCATACAAGAAGTTTTCAGGTTGAGTGTAAACTCCTGTAATGTTGAACATTATCCCTCTGCATTCTCTGACTCATGTTCACTTACCAGTGTTGAGGTGTCGGCAATCCTTGATGTTCACACAGAGTGGGAAGTAGGCACAAGAGATCGAGCGGTCCAGTGGCTCGCTCAGGATACCCACCAGTTGTCGTCTCCAGGTTTTAGTCCTCTGCCTGTTTTTTCATTGAGGGAGTTACAGGAGAAGCAGCAGGATGACTCAACGCTGTCAAGAGTCTTGTTCTATGTGAGTAGAGGAAGGAAACCATCTAGACGTGAGAGAACTGGGGAAACTCACAAGGTAATAAAAATGCTTAAACAGTGGGAGAAGTTAAAAATGCTTGATGGAATACTCTACAGAGTGTCTAAGGATGTCCTGATGCAAAAAAAGGAGACTGCAGTATGTTGTTCCAAGTTCGCTGGTGAAGCAGGTTCTTGAGGGCATTCATGATGAAGCTGGGCATCAAGGTCAGGGTAGGACTTTATCCCTTGCGAGACAGAGGTTCTTTTGGGTCAGTTTGGAACAGGATGTGCGGGAATATGTTAAATGTTGCAAACGCTGTGTGGTTAGCAAAACTCCAGAACCTGAAGGGAGAGCTCCTCTGGAAAGCATCAAAACATCGAGCCCCCTAGAATTGGTCTGCATAGATTTTTGGTCTGCGGAGAATTCCAGTGGTCGCAGCGTGGATGTCCTGGTCTTAACTGATCACTTTACTAAGATGGCCCATGCTTTCCCTTGTAAAGATCAATCGGCAAAACAAGTTGCAAGGCTACTGTGGGATAGATCCTTCTGTGTGTATGGCTTCCCAGAAAGGATCCATTCGGATCAAGGTGCCAATTTCGGGAGCCAACTGATTCGTGAACTGCTACACGTTGCTGGAGTCAGGAAGTCTAGAACAACCGCGTATCACCCAATGGGCAACGGTCATGTTGAACGATTCAACAGAACTCTGGGTGGTATGATCAGGGCGTTGCCACCTAGGGCCAAGCAACACTGGCCGCAGATGTTGTAATCGTTGACCTTTGCTTATAACTGCACCGCCCATGAGTCAACTGGATTTGCACCTTTTTATTTGATGTTCGGCAGGGTTCCGAGACTCCCAGTGGATGTAATGTTCAGCAGTGTGGAGAGGGACGATGTCCTCGTTGATTATGATGTGTACGTGAAGAGATTGAGGAATGATTTGAAAGAAGCTTTGACACTTGCTCAAAAGAATGCTGAGACCAGTCAGCGACGCCAGGCAGACTTATACAACAAGAGGGCAAAAGGTTGCAGTATTGAAGTTGGGGACCAAGTCTTGCAGGCTAACAGAGGTGAACGTGGTCGCAAGAAATTGGCGGATAAGTGGGAGTCCATTCCATATACCGTTGTTGCCTTTAATCCTCAATGTCACACCTACCGAATCCGCAACACCCACACTGGTCAGGAAAAGACTGTTCATAGGAACTTGCTCCTCCAAGCTAGCTTTCTACCAATGGAGTTTGAGGAAATTGAACTCTCATTCAGTGAAGGCACTGAATCAGTTGATGACTGCAGTGGAGTAGCTTTGAGCAATGCTCTAACACCCATGTCTGAATACAGCAACACTGACCGAACTGCCAGTTGGGTAGCAGGGGCTGTGGCTCCAAATGTTGACCTGGGCAGTACATCCTCTAAGACGGAGAGTGTCCTTCCAGTGGCAGTGGATCCTGATCCTGCACAATCTGTGCTTTCAGCAACTATGAGAACATTCAAGTAATGGAGGATTGATTCGTGATACAGTGTTATCTGCATCAGTGGGAGGTTCATTTGACAATATACAGACCTCTGATCCTTAGGGTTCGCTCCCTAATCAGGTGGTGACTCAAGTCAGAACCAGGTTTGGCAGGCTTGTGAAACCTGTGAACAGATTAATTCAGAACATGACCCAAAACATGAATATGACCAGTTCAGTTAATGGGGTTGCAAGGTCTTTATTGTCATAAAATGGATTGAACAGTCACATGAGTAGTATGAGAGTGTTTCCTTTGAGCCTATTCAAATCATCATATTGAGTTGGCAGAGCCGTAATTCACAATTTTAAAAGAAAGTAACTGTCACATAGACGCTTAAGTAGTGGTGTTTGGGGCACCCTATTTACAAGTGTTCCCTTTGTTGGTCTGATCAGCCTGCTTAGGTCAATTTCCCTGTGGTTTGGGAAGCATACGTTGCTGTGTCGAGTGCGTCGAGAGTAAATTGTTTATTCTGTGTGTAGCTTTTTGAACAGCTTCTTATCCATATTGAACTAGTTTTTTTGTTTTGCTAGTGAACTTCATCAAAACTTAATTTTTGTTTTCATATTTGTGTGCTGCGTTGTAATCCGGTACAATGTACTTAGTTCTAGTGGGAACCATTTATTCAGAATATTGTTTTATATGGGGCACATATTGGTGACGCAAACGATACCTCGTGCTATGTGCGTACAGCGCCATCTTTAGAAGCACATTTACTGCTGACGGGGTCGGGTGTGCTCTCTCTCGCTCATCTGACGAGCGTGCTGCTTTCTCCGTGCTGTATGAGCTGTATGAGACTGAAGGGGAGAGACGTGTATCCCACAAAAAGAGAATATATTAATTGTGCTCTGTATTTCTGCAGAATAAAGATCCTGAGACCTCTTCAATCGGCGTTGTCTTCATTGGATAGAAAACAAGCACAACCAGAGTAAAACTGTTACATCTGCACATGCGCATAACCAGTAAGTAGCAAATCTCGATGGGTAGCATGAATTGTCAGAACACCGGCAAGGCTTTAAAACACATGCAAATAATTAACTTTTGTGAACTCACTGAACTGATGTGGCCGTTCCTCTGCGTTAACATTTGATATGAGTATTTGTCGCATTGTACACTAATGCTATTGAGACGGAGGCGCCAGAACTGCAACTGATAGAATGCACGATATACATATTTCTACAAAAGCAGTCAGCAGCTTGCTTGGAGCAAGGATCATAGCGCAAATTTGAACTATATCGATATATCGCCCAGCCCTACTGGTGGCCTAACGGCGATGTTCTTGTCAACTGAAAACGACACCACTGTAGCGCGAGAGCGACTGAGGTACGAAATTGAGCAGGTGAACAAGCTGAACGCAAATTCGTCCTTGTTTATACTTGGAAAGGAAGGAACAATCTGTACGCATGTCAGCCTGTTATGTCCTCATATCCCCCCCCCCCCAAATTTTTTTTTACAGATCTGCATGATTCACGTAGGTCACATTTTCAGGTCAGAAAATCCGGAATTCCGGATTAATCCGGAAAAATCACAACCCTGATCATCATATTCGACCCTCATCACATGTGGTGCAATACAAAGTTATTGTAATCAATGTAATTGTTAATGTGTTTTCTTCTTTAATTTCAGGGCTCCAACTGGGATTCTGGGTCTCCAATGTCAGGGCATGCAAGAGGCCTTAGACCTTTATGTCAAGTGGCAGGGGAATGAGATTTCTAATAAGTTTCTTTTCATTTCTGTTTTAAATGTTCATGCAAATATTCAATATTTTATTTTTTATTGTTCGATGTTTTATTTCAATATTGCCATTGTGTTATTCATTGCTCTTTAGAACGTGCACATCAGCGTCGGTAACACGGTTCCATAGTTCCATTTTTTGACTGTATTGTATCAATTCACATTATTGTTCCATCATAGCAACCAGTCATGCGGAACGAATGAATGAACTTGTAACAGTTTGCTCTGTAACTTTACAAAACATGTAATGAAATGGCCTTGTTCTGTAAATTAGCTTGAGTGATAAATTAAAAAATGTAGCAACATTAGAATAAGCGGGATAATGGACTTCACACCATTAGACTATCCAAAATTAACCCAGTTCTGGGTTGAACGTCCATTACGCTGCGTGTCGTGGCCGCATTACAACCTAGAACGTGCGTTAACTTTGGATAGTCTAATGGCGTGTCATCCATTATCCGTTACTTATGTTGTACCTGTTTTGTCATGTTCCTGTTCACTAAATGTCTTAAATAATTAACTGTTAACAATTTTCTTTTTGTCTTCAGTTAATTGAAATATTTTAGAATATGTGTGATTCTATTAATGATGGCTAATATTAAATCACAGTGATACAGTATTTAAAATGTACAGTGAAAAACTGAATTTAGTGATTAACTGTAAATGGAAGTACGGTACCTTTACTGTAAAAAGTTGTACTGCTAATTGTTGCCAGTAAGTTACTGTAAATTTAACAGTAAATTTTTAACAGTGTACCATTTGTGAGCAAAATTTGCCATGTAAAATGTTGGTCACATGGTCAAACCAGTTGAAAACCACTGCTCTGTTATAATTTAGCAAGGAAAGGTCAAAAGACAAACTGCTTTGGATTGTTTATTGCACCAAATTGATTTCAAAGGAAACAGTAAGTATCAACAAAAAATCACCTGTGCTGAAAAGAAATTCTTAATCTTGACCACTATTTTAAAATTAAAAAATTAAAGTCAGGAAATTCAGATATTACAACAATTAAAAATTACTTGACTAAATAAGCTAGAAACATATAATCAGGAGAAACAATTAATGCAATGTTCATTTCTTAACCCTGGTCCTGGAGGAATCCCAATACTGCACATACCCAATACAAGTCTCCTCTGTCTGACCAGTCTTTTAGTTTCTTAGGAATGAATCGCGTGTTTGTTTAGGGAGAAATACAAAATGTGCAGTGTTGGGGGTCCTCCAGAAGCAGGGTCAAGAAACACTTTTATTTATAATCTCTTACACATTGTGGCATTTCACAGCAAGACAGAAGTTCAACTATATTTTGATTCAGAGGCATCAATATATGGAATTGAGTAGGGCTGTTACGATACCTTTATGTTATGATTCGATACATAACACGATACTGAACTAACGATACAATATTATTGCGATACTCCAAGACATATGATAAAAGGTTGAATTTTTTTAAACTTTTGATTAAAATGCTAAATTTGATATTAAATTGTGGGTGCAAATGAATAGGCTTGGACATGGTGCTGGAAACCCAATGCACAGGACAATGGTGACACCAGAATAAAAATATTCATGATTCTGAAGCTGAAATACATAATTATTTCAGACGAATATGCTTGCACTCTGTCACTGACTAGATATATTTAAAATAACGTAGGCCACTTTTTACTGGTAACATCAGACATTTGACATTATCAGGACCCACAGATATTCCCCCATAGCATTATTATACATTATATTCAACACTATATATATAGTAGTTTTAATGTAGTACTGACATTAAAACTCAGAAAACTTGAATTTTTTCTCACAGTAATTTTTATTTTGGGTGAACCATCCACGATACATATTGTTGCATTTTTGTATTGCAATATATTGTGACACGATATTGAGTGATGCCTCTACATAGTCGAAATTATAGGACATCTACAGCAAACGCTCAATATTTGAAACTATAGCAAAGCTGACGGTCAGGTGGGGCCAGAGGAAAAAAGCCTTAAAGTCAAGTATAAAGGATGCAAATAATATAAGTGGTCATGAAGGTAGACAACCAGACATGGCCCACATTCAGCAGTGGTTAATTTGACACAGATATGCATTTTCTGTTGCCCTAATCTTTAACAAATAATTCAAACAGGATCTCACATTTGCATATATAGCTGTAATTGTGAATGGCAAAAAAAAGTTATTATTATACTGATCACAGTTGAATTGTCTTCCTCCAGAGTATAGACGTGATGGTGATAATATTCCCCCACCGGTTAATAGACTTGTGACAATGGTAATATCGGTTTCATCGGGAGTTTGATTGACATGCGATCTGACAATTTTTGTCCGACAAAGCAGTCTGGAGAGTTAGTAGATTAACGTCGGTGAATTTGAACTTGGCTTTAACTGAGGCAATCTGACACGACACATTAAAGTGTCACAAAACAGTAGGCCTATTTATTGTTTAATTTTCTTTGACTGACCAAATTTGAAAGTTGAGACTTTGTTTCATATTAAATATTACCTGCTCAGTTCTGTCTGTCAGCGCGTTGTCAGTGTCCTCTATTTTTCACTGCTTGAGATCATGGGTTAAATCCAAAATCTCCCCCTAAACCCTCATTCACTAAGTTAGGCCTATTCCCTACGTTAGTCCACTAATACTGTTCACTTGAAGGAGTGAAGAAGCGAAAAACTGACATTTTGGCATAATTTGTGTTATGGTTTGTTCATAACGAAAGAGAACTCGATACTGATGCGTGTCTTTTCTGTGGGTCGTGTGTGAGTGTGTGTGTAATAGGCAGGACTTACAGCACAGTCTCTTTAGTCTTTTCGCGCTTGAATGATTTAAAAGCATTCACATTTATAAGAGCGTGATCATACAAAGCTAGTCAACGGGTGACAGAAAAAAACGGATACTACGTAATTGCGTTAAATATTTTTTAACGCTTTAAATTTGTTTTGTTTTTTCAGTGCCGTGATTCAGGCATGTGATGAAACCGCTGTTTCGACTGAAAACCGTGTAACACTGGTAACACGACTATCGTAGCAACCCTACTCCAGAGTGAATGCACAGGTGATTTTTTAAATTCCTAGTCTTTCTAAACCTCATCACACTAAGGAACACTGCATTTTCTTTACAGAATGAGTTTGCAAATGACGTTTCAGGATTGTGTGATATGTGAAACTCTTCTCACACTGAAGACACTTGTAAGGCTTCTCTCGAGTGTGAACTCTCATGTGAATGTTAAGGTTTCCTTTAACTGTGAAACTCTTTCCACAATGAGAGCAGGTGAAAGGCTTCTCTCCAGTGTGAATTCTCACATGATCCTCACGGTTTGCTTTCTTTGCGAAACACTTTCCACAGTGATGGCACATGAAAGGCTTCCCTCTGACGTGAGTTTTTACATGCCTCTTAAGGCGTTTCCTGTCTGTGAAACCCTTTCCACACTGATGACATACACAACATTTCTCTCTTGAGTGAATACTCACGTGCTGATTAAGGTTTTCTTTACATCTGAAACTCTTTCCACAATGACATATGAACGGCTTCTCTCCGGTGTGAATAGTCATGTGAGTCTTAAAACTTTCTTTTCGTGAGAAGCTCTTGCCACAGAGATCGCATAAGTAGGGACTCACTCCAGTGTGATGTCTCATGTGAGTATTAAGGTTTTTTTTGTGTGTAAAACTCTTTACACAATGAGGGCATTTGAACGGTTTCTCTCCATTGTGAATTCTCATGTGAGTCTTAAGATTTCCTTTTAGTGAGAAACTCTTCTCACACTGAAGACACGTGAAAGGCTTCTCTCCAGTGTGAGTTCTCATGTGGGCATTAAGGTATTTGTTCTGTGTAAAACTCTTTGCACACTGAGGGCAACTGTAAGTCTTCTTTCTGGTGTGAATTCTCATGTGCCTGTTAAGGTTTGCCTTTTGAGTGAAACTTTTTCCACACTGTTGGCAGGTGAAAAGGCTCTCTCCCGGGTTAAATTTTTCTTCCAAATCATTCAGTTCTTGACACTCCTCTTTCAGCAGCCTCAGGTCTAAGGCAAAAATAGACAAATACCAGTTAACTCATTTAATTGACACAAAACAACAGACATGATGAAATGCTAGATCCTATATTTCTTTAGGACATGCCCCAAATACTTTTAAGCAGGCACTAATCCAACCCCTTATCAAAAACCCAGGATCCTGCGGGACCCAACAAAAACCTTGCGGGAACAGGTAATAATAATATACAATAATTTATAATAAAATATAATAATATATGAATAAAAAGACTAAATTCATTCTGCTCCATCCAAAAAAGGTATTGAGTCTCTTCAGAAAATTTGGACTAAACAGCTCAATTCATCTGTATTAGGTTTACGATCTCTTATGAACTTTTTGAAGCGTCAAATTAGTAGTTGCGTAGCTGTCAATGGAGGGACAGAAATATCTCAGATTTCATCAAAAAGATCTTCATTTGTGTTCCCAAGATGAACGAAAGACTTATGAGTTTGGAACGACATGAGGGTGAGTAAATGACTATTTTCATTTTTGAGTGGACTATCCCTTTAAAAAGAAAGCCCAAAAAACTCAACTCTATAACTACGAAACAAAAAACTGAATGAGACTGAAATTGAAACACAGGATGACTGCTAAGAAACTAACACAAAAAGCTACATTATGGGCAATGACACTTCTCAAAGATTGGATAATTGAGAAAAAAAGATGCAGACAGATTACGACACGTTTGAAGCAGAAGATCTCAATAGATGCAACGGACATTTAATACATCAGTTCTGTCATGACAACTCCGTCATCTAGTGTTTCATTAAAGAACTTTGTATTTCAGAATGCAAACGGCCAGACTGCCAATTATATGGCCATGTCGAGTCTTTTCTTCCTTAACAAGCAGTAATGACCACTGACGACTTGAATTAAAATAAAACAAACTGTTTACTGAAGTTTATGAACAGGATTACACATAGATACAGCGCACACACATGGAGTCGATCTCATTTCTCTTCACTCACTTTTTCTATCTGCGCTCTCTCGCCCACTATGCATTATGGGTAGACTTTTCTTAAAGCTGAACAACCTTGTCAATGACAAAAATGTTTCTGTTATTATTAAAGAGAATTAATTAAACATGTTTATTCTAATTAATTCACAACATCCTCCCCCCATGAACAAATGTTCATCAACTTAAATCTCTAATGCATAAAGCAATTGAATGGGTCTCTTTAACACAGTCCCTGTGGATGTGCAAACAGCACAGGATCTAACGTTGCCATCTTGGCCTGGAAACAGCTCTTCAATTTTTCCGAATTTCCAGGTTTGTCTCGGCATGTTGGCATCTCCTATGAGAACAATGTCACCCATCTTCAACTCAGTAGGTTTCTGTGTTGCAGGAATGAGCAGATTTCAGCAGCGCTTCCTTCCTCCAGCGATTCCACAAGTTGGTCAGTCGGTTCCTGTATCTCCACCTTTTTGTCATATCCTCTTTACTCACAGTGTGTTGATCATAGTCTGCCGGAAATGGTTTTGGAAGCAGTGAAGTGAGTCGTTCCCAAACCAAGAAGTGTGCTGGTGTTAGTGGCTGCGGCTTGTCGAGCTTATTGTGGACAAAGCTGAGGGGTCTAGAATTCAGTGTGGCCTCTACTTCTGCAAGGAGTGTAGACATTTCTTCAAAAGGTAAGCAATGCCTTTCCTAGCACCTTCCTCAGGCTCATTTTCACAGACCTTACAAGCCTCTCCCAAAATCCACCCCACCAGGCTGCTTGTTCTACAATGAAACACCAAGTGATGCCCTTCCCTGAGAAGTATTCCAGAATGTGTGGATCTTTGATGGCTTTCCACAGCTCACTAAGGTCTTGGTTTGCTGTCTTTAAGGTTTTGGCATTGTCTGAATAGATGACCTTGCACAGCCCTCTTCTGGAAAAAAATTGCTTGAGTGCCAACAAGAAATTTTCTGTTGATTGACTTGAAACCAACTCCAAATGCACTGCTCTAGTGACAGAACATGTGAACAGAGCAACATAAGCTTTGCATAATGTACGATCATTCTTCACATACAGTGGACCAGAAAAGTCTATGCCTGGGGGGGGGGGGTGAAGGTCCTTTCCACAGTTCACTTTCCTTCAGGTTAACTGCAGTCTGACCTCTGGTGGGAAGGTCTGCAGGACTGAACTTGCCTTTACAATGAGACCACATTGCAGGATTGGTTAAAGACTAGATTTCTGACATCCGGTTTGACACAAACTTTTTCCATTTGTGAGCTTTACTGCAAATCAACACTGCAGCACAATCATCGAATCCGTCCACATATGAACTTGATGGAGCTCCATATTCAGAGGCTTTAACAGACTGTTTCCTAGTCTTGCTCCAATCACTGCTCCAAGACAGCTACCCTGGACTTTGAAGCAACAAGGCATCTTTGCTCCATCATCAGCTACTCACAGCAGGTAAGCGACAGTACTATAAGCTTTCTCACTTGCATCACAAAACACGTGGAGTTGATGTGCGTCGTGTCTGTGCACTGATTTTATTCCATACCAACGAGGAATGTGTGTGGTGGATCTGTGGAAGTTCTGAACACCATCCTTGCCATTCTTGTGCAAGATCAGTGGGCAGCTCCTCGTCCAAGCCAAGGCCTGGTATCCACATCTCTTGGAAAAGGCATTTTACTCACACAGTGAATGGGATAAGAAAGCCTATTGGGTCGAATATGCGAGCAGAGAGCTTTAGAACACTTCTTTTAGTATTCTCTTTTAGCTACAGCATCCAGCAATGCAGTCAGGTCAAAGACAAATTCATCTGTTTTAGTTCTCCATATCAAGCCTAGTACCTTCAGCACTGATCCATGCGTTTCTGTCTCCTCTGCAGGTTCACTTACTGTCGTCTTCTATTTCTCCTTCAATGCAGCACAGTTGGTTGTCCACTTGCAAAGGTCCATGCCAGCTGCAGACATAATATCCCTGGCACCAGTAGTTATGGAGAAGGCATTTTGACATCACTTGCACTTGAGATTAAGTCATCAACATAAAGTGATTATTTTATTATCTTTACTACCTCAGGAAGTTGGTCTTCATATTCCTTCAGATGCTTTCTCACTGTAGCTGCCAGGAGGAATGGGCTGGGGGACACTCTAAAAACCACTCTCGTCATCCGTAGCACACGCAGCTTTTCAGCTGCGTCTTCATGGGATGGTGTAGTGAGCCAGAGGAATCGCACTGCATCTCTGTCCTTCTCAGCAAGAGAAATCTGCAAGAAAGCCTTCTTGATATCTGCGGTAAATGCAATCCTTCAGTCTGAATTTTATTAGTATGCTGAGCAGATCTGGATTCAGGTTAGGACCAGTAAGTACAGTCATTTAATGATGGAAAGCCAATGTCATGTGATGAAGCATCAAACACTACTTTGAGCTTTGTTGTTACCTCGTCCTCCCGAAGAACAGCATGATGATGCATGTAATACTTTACAGCGTTTGGAGATGATCCATCTTCCATCACGTCTTCGACAATGCCTTGCTTAAGGTAATCATTCACAACTTCATTATATCTGTGATACAGCACTATATCTGACCGCCACTTTCTTTTAGGCCCTTCAAATATTTTCCTTGCAATTCTGTAGTTATCTGGGAGTTCTGGTTTGTCAGGTCGCCATGGCAGCTCAACTTCATATCACCTGTTTTTGTACTGAGTTGTTGTGTCAAGCATGTGAAGAGCCTCCTCTTCTTCAGGGCTGTCTGTCTGCTGCATGGTAATGCCAAAGGACTATTTCTATTTCCCCGAGGGCTTTCAGACATTCTGAGACCAGCGTCTCTTCATTCATTTGTATGCATGCTGTGTCAGACACACTGGTCATTATGACTGGGCCCTGCACTGACCATCCAAAAATGCTTTCAATGTCCACAAGTGCATCTGTGATTCTTTCCTCTTGGCCTGACACTATATGCCAATAATAGTCTGCACCACTCAGCATAGACAACTCTGTATCACAAGTGCTGGGGTCTGGGTAGTCTGCCAACTGCAAGCCTTTTCGTTTCAACTCTGCTTGGGTGTGCTCACCTGGAATCTTCATCACAGCAGTGCACACTTAGGGGGTCTTGAGCGCTTCTACTTCCACCTTCTGCTCTTTGTTCCAGATGCTTTCCAGAATGACTTTCACTGTGTTGCGCCTTGATATTACTGGTGCTGCAGAGCCAAAAGTATGAACAGTGAACATTTCTTGCTGTCACAGGCAATTTTAAAGCTCTTACTGTGTTCTCACTGATGAAGCTTCTCTGACTGCCCCCATCCAGTAATGCTTTTACGTCCACCAGGTCCTTCTGCCCATGCTCTTACAGTCTGAAGAAGCACAGTGTTCTCTTTATTGGGCTGTCTCTTAACAGAATGTGAAGCAAATGAAGAAACTATATCTTTGTAGTCAGTGTCTGAAGTGTTTGTTTCTCCTTTCTCACTCACAGCACTATGATGTCTGCCTCCACACACACATATTACAGTACACCTTGGCCTTACAGCATTTGCTTCGGCCCAAGACCAACAAAGCATCGTCCCAGTTTCATCAATTTTACTTTTCGTGCAGCAATATCAGATCCTGGATACAGTTCTGTTTTGTGTGCTGCACTGTCACAGAAAAGACATCTGTATTCTTTGACTGGTGGTTTGCACTACTGTAGCAATAAATGGTTTGTGATAGCTCTGGCTGTCTTTGGAATTACCTGGCTTAATCAGTTGCATGGCTCTTTCTCTGCTCAAAATCTCTTTCTGTAGAAATTCCATAACTTCTGAGACCTTTAATTCATCACTGGTTCCTCTTTGGCGACTGTATTGGAGAACAATGTCATCTGGAATCATCTGTAGCAGAACAGAGGCATATGGCAGCCTGCTATGCCCTGATGCAACACCCAGTGATTCTCAGAGCACTCACATCGTGTGATTTCTTTACTGGGCAGAGATTCAACAACTTGGTCATATGCGCATTAATAAGCAGATCCTTTCTTCCAAACCGGTTCTGAAGCAGATCAATCGTGATCGTAATTGCCGTCTGTCAACATCAGTCCCGCTATTGTCTTTGAAGCAGCGCCGGTTACATGTCTTTAAATAATTAAACTTCTCTGTTTTGCTCAGCGCGTCATTTCTATGAATAGCGGTTTCAAACTGATTCCAAAAGTCTTGGCACAAGCTAATTTCACCGCTGAACTTGCTTATAATTAACTTGGGTAACCTAACTGTTTGTCCGCACTGCAATGGCACTGCGTCACATGGCCTGCTGTTAGTGCTTTCCTGGATTCTCTGCATCAAGTGCTGCATGCGAGCCTTCGCACTGACGACTCTCGCTCCATACTCCTCAGCATCAACAACTTAATTTTCCAAATCATCAATTTCTGTAAATTCCTCTATTTTGCGTTCTAGCAACTCCAGCAGCGTTCCCTCTTTTGCAGATAACAGGGCTGACAGTTCACATAATCTGTCAACGATCTGATCTTCTTTGCCAACATCTGTTTCTACGTCTTGCAAAATTCTTGTTGTGGAACCGAGTACAGCTCTCCATTTTCTGAGTAGTCTTTCAAGTCGCTCCGCCATTTCGGATGTTGCCTGCAAGTTATTCCGGGTTTCGGCACCAAAGATTGTCATGTGTTTTCTTCCTTAACAAGCAGTAATGACCACTGACGACTTGAATTTAAATAAAACGAACTGTTTACTGAAGTTTATAAACAAGATTACACAAAGATACAGCGCACACACATTTCATTTCTGTTCTCTCACTTTTTCTATCTGCGCTCTCTCGCCCACTATGCATTATGGGTAGACTGTTCTTAAAGTTGAACAACCTTGTAAATGAAAACTGTTTCTGTTATTATTAAAGATAATTAATTAAACATTTCTATTCTAATTAATTCACAACAGGCCATGAGTGCTAGTTTCACCAGATATTTTAAAGTAAGTTTGACATCCTGAGGAGCACTACCTTTAACTCCAGTAATATTGTCAAATCTGTCATCGAAACTGGAAACACATTAGCCAGCATCATTCCTAGATCTCACCTCCAGACATGGACCTAATAAGAAAAGTGGACGTGCTATCACCAAAAAAAGTAATTGGCCTCGTTTGGCAAGTATTGGTTTAATGTACAACTGTATTTGGCAAGACGAGGCAGAGAAGGAAACCAACATCTAACAAGAGAACTGTTAACCATGAAAGCCCCACATTAAGAAAATTACAGGAGTTGCATCTTTGCTGAACCCAACAACCCAAGTGCACCCAAGTGCTAGTTCAAAAAAAGTACCTGGCCCTTTATTCGCAGAGGTTTTTGATTTCCATCCACTACAATAAAAATAGGATTTATTTGACAAAAGAAACGGTGGTACTCTTGAAAACCGATGGGACAAAACTACCACGGCATGATGATAATTAGTGATGCAGCTGGACTCTCACACAGGTACACAAACCACAGTTCTGTGGAACTCATTTTGCTTGCCAGATTGAAAACTCTAAGTATTAAGACTATGCCTGTATATGTATGTGAGTGTAGTCTAAAGAGCTACTGGACCACCAGAGAGAAAAGGAGCAGGACACTCAACCGCAAAGATAATTTTTTTTAATTATTATAATAATGATGGCCTGGTTTCTCAGATGTAAAAAAAAAAAAAAAAAAAAAAGCATGCTGTGTCGTGGCAACTTGTATCAATTACTGTTTGTAGCGAGAATAAAACAAAAGAAGAAAGTAAAATGAGTGTGGATGAGAAAATGGTTGAGGAAATGGGGTCAGCACGCATGGTTTGTTCTTCAGCGAGAGGTAAGATTTTAACCGCCAATTTTAATCGGTTTACACTAGTGCGCTAGCAACTTTCTACACTCACGCACTGCGTTCAAATCATTTTTTCTTTCCTAATGTCGGGAGGGGTAAATTGGGCAAAAATCGACCTAGAAGTCCTGTAGTCTGAGCCTGGCTTGAGTTAAATTAGGACGTTTGAGTAGCTTTTATAAATGTGCCTTAGAAAAAACACATTACTGGTGTGCATCTTGAGACAAAACTATTTCATAGATATGCCCATGCAAGTTGTTTTCAGGTAAAACAGCTCAAACATGCACTTTATCTGGGTTAAGTCTGTGTTAGGTTAAGTTTGGGTTAGTCCAGGCTTAAGCCTTGTCTGTGAAACCGGGCATTAGTGTTTTAGCTGCAACCACTGAAATGTCCAGAGTAGGGCTGGGGCAACGATGACGTCAACGCAAAAAATATGTCGACGCAAAATTCGTCAGACCCAAAACAAAGATGGCGGCGCCGGAGAGTAGTAGCAACACGAGTGGCTCCTCAGACTTTCAGAAGTGCAAGGCGGCACGCACTCGTTCCTCTAAAGCCGGGGTATTTAATTGGCGGCCTCTGAGGGATTTTGTACCGGCCTTTAGGCATAATTTGCGGGTGGGGCAAGTGGGACATGTCCCCACCACTTTTGAAACATCTCGCGGCACGAACATACCAATACAAATAAATACATAGATAAAAAATCTCCAGTTAACTAGCAGGGCATTCATTTTGTTCGTTTGTTAAAGAAGAGGCGATCTAGCGCTGAAATGTGTTGTTTTTTTAAATCAAGTGATCAAAGTGCGCGTTGCCGCTGCGATCAGTGGCGCGATACTGTGTTGTCTTGTGGCTCGCGCACAGTCTTCACTCGGACGCGCACTTCAATCAGTTGTTGAGACTCTATTCGTTCCGGTGAAATTACTAAACAATATGCACGCATACGTCTCCCTGCCTGATATTCAACCACTGATAAACATAATCGGTTTTGATGAGAAAAAAACCCAACCTATTCGAGATTTAGATTAGAACCCAGAACCTTTGACACGCTTGGCAAAAATTCTGCTACAGGACTATTTAAATCCACGTTTAAATCAGTCGGATCTATGCATTTATTAACGTGAAAATCTTAAACATCTGTGATATGGCTGACCAAGACTGATTGTTAGTTGTCTGATTTATGTTCAAAATGGACAAAAGTGAGTACAGTAGTAGTCCATGTGTGGATTTATGGGGCAGTCTATTTGATTTTTTTATAAGGAAAAAAGTGAGTTGTATTCAGTTAGCATTTAGCTGCATTTCTGTTTTTAGCCAGTGGAGAAGGGGGACAGCTTGATGTTTCTGAGAATTATTTCCCTCTTTACTTTTAACACTGAAATTTATCTCCTCATTGTCAATTGATGATAACAAGCTGTAAAGTTGTGTTGGTACAGTTATGTGCAATTAAGTGGATGTTTTCTGTTGGTTAATAATTAATGGGGAGATAATCGAAATCGAATCGGACTGAAAAAATGAATCGTTAGATTAATCGATGCATCGAAAAAATAAATAGATTAATCGTTTAAAAACTAATCGTTTATCCCAGCCCCAATCCAGAGAAGGAGATGCTTCAGCTGACCCAACAAAAAACATCAAAGTCCCCACTGGCATCATGTTCACAATGTCTCAATACTTACAAAAATATTAAATATAAATGTGCCAAATTACAGTCCTATATCAGATGATATCTCTTACAAATTATTGAACCTAATTTTTGTTCGAATTTGTTCACTTGTTTAGCATTGCAAAATAGTAGCTTTATATAGGGAATATTTTTCTTTGTGGAAGGTTTGAGTTTGTGCTAATGAGCAAATAATTTTTTCCCAATTAATATTTGGTGTCCTCATCACCCTGTCCAGTTTATGTTTTATTTAACCCATGATTTTTAAGGGAATACGATAATTAACTAAATTTAGACATTTTCATTCAGCCTGCCGTTTTTGTTCATACCGCTGCAAAAATCGTATCATATTCTTATGCAGCATACGCAGCGTTGCAAATTTTAAACCCTCATCTCTTCTACCTGTGTGGAGTTTGCAGGTATGAAAAACAGTAATGACTGTTTATCAAAAGAGCAGGGACTGGTGAACCCATAATTTAGTGTTGTTTTCAGAAGGCATAACTGTTTTAATGTTTGACCGTTTTAAACACAGTTTTTAGTAGGCTAGTATTTCTGACTTATTTATTACCAGAGTATTTACTGCTATTTATATTCAGGTATGTAAATATGATAATATTTTAATTTGTTAACTAAGTGTTGTTGACCATCGGAATTTTATAAAGGCTCTAAATATTGTTACTTTTATGTGGATTGCACAAAAAGATTGAAAATAATAAAAATAAAATAATATAAAAACAGCATTATGTGCTTTTCCTTCTAAAATAAATTAACATTTATTGGTGACTCTCCCATTGTCACTCAAATGTATTCCAATCTCATTTCCTTTAAAAGTTAGTATAAGTATTTGCAGGGGTAAAGATGTTTTTAATTAGTTTTAGAAGACGCCGGTTTGATACAGCAAGCGCTTTGGATGATGGGAGGGAAAAAAGTAACTGATGAACAACAAATATAAAGTTGATCAGTTACATGTAGGCTAATTGTTTACTTCATGTAAAATATTGTAATATGTAATATTTATCATAATAAATTTGTTAGATACTGTTGCATAATTAAGTGATAGAAAAATGAATGGTTTTCATGAATGTTTTAAATTCAGAAGTAGAAATAGGGTTCAATGTAACACAAGTAATTGTCTAGTTCAGGCTACTTATATTATTTTTAATTTAATAATTCAATGTGACACATCATTAATTTCTATAGAGCTGGACATATGAATACGCATCAAATGACTAAGTTCAGCTTTGAGCATGAAACCCACCTATTTGTTCCTCAGTATCTTCTTGTTTTATGCTGAATGTCTCTTCAATCCTTATTTCTTCACTCTCCTCTTTAATAAACTCCATCTTTATAATAGTGTCACATGGATCTCAGTCTCACCAGGAGTTTTTCTGTTTGGACAAATTGTCATGATTAAGATGAGAATTATTAACAGAAAGAAAAGTAAATCCAAACTTAATCTCTGGGGCGTGTCAATCAGCTCTAGTTCAGTGAACTGGTAAAAGAGTGATAGTTAATGGCTTGATTAGCCAAACTAGAACTACAGATAAATGAATAAAAGGACACACATTATACAAACACGTCATACTTATTTACTTGTGAGTTATATTTGGTATTAAATGATATGTAGATCTCATTTAAAACGTCATTGTCATTTCACATTTATGCTGTGCTCCTGTTGTATTTACACCATTTTGACCAGCATGTGTTCGAACTAAACGAATCACTGAATCATTATAGGAGGCAATTGATTCAAATGAAGTGGAGTTTCAAACCTCCGTTTCTGTCAACACTATTTGCCAGTGACCGAATTCGTTTTTTTTTTTTCATTCACGCTATAGGCTAGAGAGCGAAATGAAACGCACTTTTTCTGTTACTCATGTCTGGATGCACTTAACTCACAAAAATAACGTTCATTAATGTCAAATAAAGTATTACAACGTACTTTCAACACTAATTAATTCAGTTCACTGTTCTTGTAGAATTATATAAAAAAAATCCTGAACTGTTATACACTGATTTAAACACTCTAAATGTTTTAAAACACAAACCTTTCTGCAGCCGAATCACAAAACAGGAGCGCGGCGCGACCTTATGACGTCATATCTCCAGACCAAAATAAAAGACCCGATCACACGCTGCTGTCAAAAATCACAAAAGAACAAATCATTAAAAAAATGTTTTACATACAAATAATAAAATAGATGTCCGAGTTATTCAACGTTGTATTCTTGGTCATTACGATTGTGTCTAAAAAGCAAAACAGTAATATTTGCAGATGTTTCTAAACCCTGTATAAAACATTCTTCAGTTCCTGAATGCTTCAGTGATGAAGCTGTGTACCAAGTTTGGCCTGGTAAAAAATAACCATGCTAAGTATTTTAATGTTGGCAAACCTTTCAGACTAATTATCAGTATACTTTAAGTGTTGATGATTAGTTTACTTAAAGTTGGCTATTTTGAAACAATCAATTTTATACTAAGCATATTTTAGCTGTAATTTAATTGTGGTAAAGTATAATTTCAAGATGTATACTTGGTAAACTTTAAGTATGTGCCTGTGTAGGAACTAATTATATGTTTGATTAGTGAAATTAAAGTATACCTTTTGTGTGTTATTAGTACATTACAAATTTTTCCAAACACATCCGCAATACTATTAACACTAGAACTACTGGAATTCTATAACTACTAGAATGGCCATGGCAGTCATTCTGACCGTTCATACTGTACCGAATGTCCTTTTTTATGTCATATTTATATTTGAGGCTTTCGGATGTCTGTCAGCATATTTTATGACGTCAGCAAATTATGACGTTAAAATCCTCAATTTGAATAAAACTGAAAAATATGTATTCAATGGAGCACAGAGCGCCAAGCAAACACAGATAGGCCTACATAATATGATCTTTTTCGTAATGGTGAATTCAGGTTGATTGGGACACTTTTTCCAAGTCATATCAATGGCAAAAAGTTTCCCTGAGTAAGAGCTACCTAACGGAGGTGTGCGCCACGCTTTGTGTCTGTCAAGCGGGAGAGCAAAGTTTTTTACCGCAGTGAAATGGTTGTTTTTGAAGGTCAAAATGCCAACAAATGTGAGATTGAAACAGAATCTTTCGTCTGTGAATTTTGGAAATTATTACATCTATCTTTTAAGACATATTGACACTTGGACTTAACGCTCTGGAGTAACTGGAAATGTTTGGATCACATGAATCGGAAACAATCCTATGCTGCCACCACTGGAATCAAAATCCATGAATAAATGGATGTTATGTTACGGTAATAATACATATCAAGACATGAAATTGAAATTCTAATGAATTTGAAAATGTATTAGTTCATCAACAACCACAGAACAGCTAATCAAAGATACAAATTCAAATTAGATCAATATTCTTTTAATTTATTTGTGAAATAAAAATCTTAGGATATAATAACATCACTAATGTGAATATCAATGCATAGTAAAAAACCTTTATGGTCATGTTTGAAACACTAAAACAAAATAGCCAAAACAGTTAAATTATAAAATAAAGAAAATTTGGTAAACTGCGGGAAAACAAACTGATTTAGAAAGCACTGTTTTATAGTGAGCAAAAATATCATGCTGTAAAATTATAATGAAAGCATTCTCCTCCAAGTGGGCTCACGTGGACAAGGCATCTGGTTGTTTTAGGGGCAAACACTGCACGTGATTCACTGAAGCTTGAGGATCGATTACTCAGTCAACACAGGTAATGTCTACCTTCCATGTGCAGCTCCCACATTTGTCACAAGCGTCTTTTGCTTTGTTTTTCTTGCCGTTTCTCCGCAGGTGGCACTGCCTTCTCTTCTCCTGCCTGGGTCTTGGCTCTCGCACCATCGGCGGTGTGGCTTTTGCTCTCATGTGGCCGGAGAGAAGTTCATGTGCGAGTTCATTATGAAGTTCCTCGTGACATTCTCTCATTTGTGCATTTCTTGAACAGAATGGAAGCATTTATCGCAGCCAGGTCAAGGATATTATAAAACACAGGTATAGACATCAGCAGCGAGCCAGAACTTTATACCAAATTCATCAGGTTTGCTTTCTATATACTGGATGAAATTTGTTCTCTTGCAGCCATGTGCGTCGGGTCTCCTTTTATTTGAAACGCAGGAATCGCATAATTTCCTGGAATATGTTTCAGGACATGATCTCCTTGAAAAATGCATAGCCTCAGTTGACCGACCAAAAGCTCGCCAAGTCCATGCTTTTGCCACCTTGCGTGCAGATGAGTGCAATGAAGATGAGTACAATGAAGGCCTTTAGCTCATCAACTGTCATGAAGTATGTCATGTCAATAATACACCCCCAACAATAGATAATGCCAAATACGTGTAAAACAAGTGTTTCCACCAGGACTGAAGCGACCCTCCCACCGATGACATACATGTTGTGGATGTGGCCTATGAAGAAAGTTCACCAGACACAATTATAGACATTGATGGTAAAACAAAAAAAAAAAGTACAGCAAACAAGAGTCAAATTGTCTTCATTTTTCAAGACAAGCCATGACCAAAATTAGCGTTTGAGATTTCTGCATATAATGCAGCTCACTGTGAACGTACGTGTCATTGATTGATGTAAAACTCCGGACAAGCTCTTAAGTGTGTCCGTTTTTAACTTGTCTTGACTGTCGTACAGTCTGACATTAATGACAACTGAGTTCTTACAGTGTGACATGGCTTACAGCGATGATCATGTTCGTACAGTCTGTGCGATTTATAATTGTTCTTTGCAATTATTACTTGTCAGTGTGCACTGGGCTTAACGCATAATTATGAGGGCAATCTGGGTTGAACTGGACTAATACAGGTACTCCTATGGAGTAAATATAAAGTTAACCATACTAAACAAATTCAGCTCATCTACTTCGAAGAGTGAATTCACAAATGATTTTCAGGTTTAGTGGCAGCAAAAAGATGTACAAAGTAATAGCATTGTTGCACTATTTCCTTAGGTGTGTGTGTGTTGCTATATCAGCCATTAGGTGCAAAATGCAAGTTAAATTAACTAGTCTTGTCTGAAGTTTACAACATGCTGATCTTTGATGACTGAATTTTCTCCAACCAGGATAAAGGTAAATAAGATGAAGTAATAAAACTAGACTATCAGTAAAAACCTAAATTAAAGTGAAAGGGCAATAAAAAATATATAAAAATCAGGACCTTTATGGGACTAACGTGCATCAGGGAATGGAGCCTCAAAATTACCTCAGCAACACAGTACAAGAGGAAATAAAACCAAATTGTTGCCTTCCAATAAAACAGTTTTTATAGAAATTTACAAATAAATGCAATGTTTTAACAAAAGCGAATAAAAAGATGTCTTCGACACCAAGTAAAGTCCTGAGTCCGCCTCTTCTGCTTAAGAAGACTTTAGAGCAACACTTTAGAGAACTTTACAGAACAAAAGCCACAGAAATCAAAAGGCGACACTGATCTCTCTAAGAACATTTATTTTTCAACCTCAAACCTCTGTTCCTCACGAAATCCCTTATATTCTGGACCGTTCTTTCTCTCAGAACAGTGTCCTCTGCAGTCTTGCACCTCGCACACTCTGCCGTTGTTGCGAGGTGTCCCTTTGAAATATGGACTTTAAAATGTTTCATGACGGCATTCACCTCATTTAGGCTCCATTGCCTTCTAACAATTTTCCTCAATTTGGTCTCTGCAAAACAAACATAAATATATGTATACATACCTTTATGTACTTGGAATAACTCTTATATACCCAAATGTTTAAATACCTCTGCAGTTATCAGTTTCATCCTGATTATTTTTTCTTTTTCCTGAGGGGAAAAAAAAAGCAACAATTAAAATGTATTCCAGCCCAACAATCCAAACGGTTTCAGAACGCCTCAAATATCAGCTGATAGTTCACAGGAAAACTAGTGTCTGTTCAGGAGTAACATGACAAGGACCACATTTACACTGAATTACTGTAGAATCGTGTGTGTGTGTGTGTGTGTGTGTGTGTGTGTATACACACACATACACACACAGTATCTCACAAAAGTGAGTACACCCCTCACATTTCAGCAACCATTTTAGTATATCTTCTCAAGGGAAATGAAACTTGGATACTTTCAGAGTAGTCAAGGTGCTGCTTGTTTAGCAGTATAGATTTAAAAATAACTGAAAATAACTCAACATACTGTTGTTGCCAGGCATTTTGACAATAATGGCTGTGAGTACCCCCTACTAGTTCAAGAAACTCTTGTAATAAAGTAGCAGAGGCTGCGTTTGAGGATGCACTTAAGTTACAAGGTTTATTAATAATAAGCTCTTAGCATCAAGTTCAATTCAAGTTATCTTATAAAGTATAGGCAAACAAACAAACATTAAGTATTTACCAGTATGCGTTCTAATCAAGCTGTTTTCGGAACGATAATGTTGCGGAAGGAACGCACAAACAGAAATGTTAAAATACTGATTCTGGTTGGAGTGAACTGGTGGATTTTTTTGTTTTTAAGCCCTGGTAAATATACATTAAAACATACCGTTGGAACTTTCTGTCTCATCCTGGGTCAACACCATCACTTTTTTGTTTCATACATTTAGAAAATGAAAACCATACTTAAACTTGACAACCCAAATACTTTGTTTCAGATCATCAGACACCTGATATACTATACCACTGATGCTCACTGGAATTAAATTCATTAAATACCTCTTACTCCAGGGACAGGCTCGGACTTTTCATCTTCATCGCTTATTTCTTCGTCATCTAATTCCAGATCAATTTCATCTATAGAAAAACACCCCGACACATGCATTAGTACACATGTATAATTCCTAAACTTCCATTATCTCATTCACCTTAAAAACATATTTTTTCTGAATAACATTTGAAAAACAAATTAGCTATTTGAAAATTAGCATTTTCATGTTACTGTACTGTAACATTGTTGTTATTATTATTATTATATAAAATCATGCTCATACCTTTTATCTCAATTTCATCAAGAGACTTTCCTTGGAAATTAGCAAGAGTTCCTTTCTCCATTGCCAAGAGAAGCATTGAAATTTTTGCAATATCTACTGTTGCATCTGGCAAACGATAATAGTCTCTATGGACCCGAATGTCATGGCCCAAAAAGTTGGCTAGTTGATCAAGCTCATTATCCTTAAGATTAGGAATCAGGGACACTGTTGCCACCTGCTCACGGAGCTGTGTAGACCTGATGTATTCTGGGTGCTGTGCACCACACTGACTTGCAAAAAGCCAGATGCAGTCCTGTCCTCTGAAGAAGCTGGTGGGTGAGCACTTTGGTCTTCAAAATAGGAAGGGGTTGTCCCCGTCTACTTCACATGCATCTCTCTTGTCCACAAGAAGTTTTATTGCTCTGACAAGTTCAGGGTTTAACAAAATTGCAACTTTTCTCCCGTTCTTGCCCATTATTTCCACTCTGCTGAAATTCTTGGACATTTTTTGCTCAAAAGGAGAGAGACCGACTGCTATATCATCATGAAGCTCAGTCTGGTCTCTTTTCCTGAAACACTCAAGAGACATTTTTGAAACCTCTCCTGCAAGATGTCTATTAAAGATTATTACTTGTGCAAGTGTCACTTTGGCAAGTTCTGCATATGTTTGTGAAGACTCGTGATTTTTTAGGCTTTCAAAAGCATCAGCTGAATTTTTCTCTAGGTGCAGGTGGAGAAGCTGCACATCATGTGTGAACAGTATAGTTGATGGTTTGTTGAACTTTGATTTGCTCAAAGTATCAAGAGGAGCATGGGAGACATGTTCTGCCCATTCACTTGAGCACAGTCGTTTGAATCGCTCTGCTGCTTTTGTCATACCATCATCCTCTGTTGCGATGGCCCTGCAGAGAAGGATGTCACCGATCTTCTTGAGTGAACGTCCTAACTTCAGCGCAAGGCTTGGCGTCTTATACGATTGACTCTTTTCATCGTAACCAGCGACATCTTTCACAGCCTCAACGACTTTGCCAAAATTTTTCGGTTTCACAGCATCTTCGAAATTAAATATGGAGTATTTTGTTTTCAAGCTTAGCAAGAGTCTGCCCGTTTCCCGAACCTTCTGTCTGATGTATTCAGATTTTGTTGGATCTCTTCCAAGCTTGTTGTAAAGACACTGACTGAACTGCAGTATGAGGAAATCATTTCGAACTACAGATGAAATGTCATCATTCTGCACATTTCCCAAAATCTTCCACACCTCTGGAGATATTGCGTGGGAGAATGTTGACTCTGCGACATCAGCCAAAACTAAGACTTTGGCCTTACCAGTTGCTTTAGACAATGTGTTTGAGGGGCATCTATGTGTGTGGCGCCACAGCTCCTTGCGAACAAACAGGCCTTTACAGTATACACAGTGCACATATGTTTTGGCACTCAATTCAATCTCTGATCTTCCTGGCCGCCTTCTAAATTTCAGTGGTCCACTTTTACTTCCCATAACCTCTTGATTATGTTCATAATTGCCTCGGTTTCGTAATTTCTCAAGTAACCTTTTTCTGTCCTGGGAGTGTTTAGGAAGCAAGAATGCGGCTGCAATTTCTGTCTCACTGTCTTGATGCTTTTTAAAGTGACGGGCAATTTTAGACTGAGGTTTCTTGCAGACATAACAGTAGTTTTTGTGGGTGGAAAAAGTGTTTTCTGGGTTTTCTGGCACATTGCCAGTCTCTAACCCTTCAGAAGATACTGCCAGTGTTTTCTTAAAACTCTGAATGTCAATATTGTTTGTAGTAGTATCATGATCATCACATATGAGGTCTTGAGCAGAACTGGATCTAGCCCTTTCTTGCTCAGTGGAAGAACAGTGAATGGGTTGTGGTGGCACACTCTTTGCCCTCATAGAAGACTCTGAAACAGCTAGTGTGGTGATTCCATGTATTGACAGATAGACTATCATCCCTATCGTTATTTTGTCTAGAGCCCAGGATGAAGTCATCAGAGGAGGATTCATCAGTGTTTTTATCAGCAGGAGAATACTCTTCATCAGTGCTAGATTCTTCAAAACTGGAAAATTCAACTGTAACAATGTTCAGTGAAGAAGGAGGCGGGAACCGGCGAAGAATCAAAATATAATTTATTTAAAATAAAACAAACGAAAATACCGCCAGCAGCCCCTCGCGGACGACTGCTGGCTACCGAAAATAAATATAACTAAAGTAAAATACAAAAACAAAACACAACTAAAATACAGGCCTGTTCCTCTCTCGATCATCAACGTCGTCGCTCCTCCTTTATGCTTCCGCTCCTCCGTGAGAGATGCGAGACCGGTGTGCTTCAGGTGTTGCTCATTAGCAATCGCACCACCGGCCTCGCGCCGTTCTCTCACGTCCCTCGGCCGTCCTGTTCGCCACATACCCCCATCGCCCCTCACAGGCCGGGGGGTACCTACGAGCCTGTGCCTACTCCCCCCCGGCGGCGGCGATCCCTGGGGAGTATGGACAGACAAACCGAGGGAAACGGAGACGGAAGCATGAGGAGCGACAGATCGAGAGAGGGGAGAGAGGAAAAAAAAAATTGGTCCGGTTCCCACAACGCGCTGCCATCTGGTCCCCCACCAGCTAGGCGATCTCCTCCGCGGTGCCTGGCGGTGACGCTGGGTAGCCCTCGGTGGACGGCTCGACGCTCCTCCGCCGCCCGGTGGACGGCGACGGCTCCTCGGGTGCCTTGGGCAGACGGTAGGAGTCCCCCGCTCCCTGCTCCTCCCCTTCACTGGTGGACGGCAGCAGGCTCCGGCCCACGGCGAGCGGCGGCGACTCCTCCTCTCCCTCCCGGATGGCAGCCGCCCCTCCAATACCCAGGCGGCCGGCAGCGAGCTCGACCGTCCCACCGGCAACTCACTCCAGCGCCCCGCCTCGAGCGTCCGTGGCCGCGAGTCCCCCGCTCCCTGCTCCTCCCCTCGCTCGGCGGATGGCAGCAGGCTCCGGCCCACGGCGAGCGGCGGCGACTCGCGCACCATGCTCGATGGCACCGCGGATTCCCCACACCGGTGAGGACTCTCTGACAGCGCGTTCCTCCCTCTTCCCGGGTTTCGGCACCAGTGTAACAATGTTCAGTGAAGAAGGAGGCGGGAACCGGCGAAGAATCAAAATATAATTTATTTAAAATAAAACAAACGAAAATACCGCCAGCAGCCCCTCGCGGACGACTGCTGGCTACCGAAAATAAATATAACTAAAGTAAAATACAAAAACAAAACACAACTAAAGTACAGGCCTGTTCCTCTCTCGATCATCAACGTCGTCGCTCCTCCTTTATGCTTCCGCTCCTCCGTGAGAGATGCGAGACCGGTGTGCTTCAGGTGTTGCTCATTAGCAATCGCACCACCGGCCTCGCGCCGTTCTCTCACGTCCCTCGGCCGTCCTGTTCGCCACATCAACATCTGGCTAAAAAAACAAAAATAAAAAAACAATATCAAAATAATAACAAAAAACAAAAACAAAATGATATACCCTCTTTATAGTCCAGCACATTTTTGATGTAACAAACTTGAAAATGTGTTAGGGCTCAAATAAAAAAAATAAAATTTCGAATATTCGTCGAATTGAAACGAATGTTGACCGTCTTGTGTTTTTGACGAAATATATGTAGATGTGTAGTGAGTGGATGTGGATTGTTTTTGAATGGCAGTTTGTTTGTGTTCATGTAATACATTACTGATGCACGAACACAGTGTCAGGCACTATTGTAACCTAATTTTCCTAGCATGAACATTAAAGAAATTATATTTTATTTAAGAACAATTGTTTCAAAAGTTAATGCACTTTAAAAAGTGAACGTCAATTTGGTTTATATTTGCTTATTGCACTCGCTTGCACTCTCTTGTGGGCAATACAGTACTTATTTCCTCTTAACATTAAGTATTGCCTTTAGAATTCTAATCTAATTTTGCAAACATTTAAGAAAGAAATTTTAATTGAGCTTTTCAGCCATTTTGACCGCCCTAAAATGTGTACAAGGTGATGTAAAAGAATACCAGCATCACAAGTAATGAAAATGAATGAACAGAGCGAGGTATAGAAAAGCCTAGTATGATGCCCTACCACCCTACACTTAACATTGCCATTGTCAAAGAGAAGTAAACAATTAAGGAACATACGCTCACTTACTTTATCTTTAACTGATGAGGAAGGATTCACACTGCATTCAGTCGCAGCCACTGCTGTATCGTCACACAATTCCTGTAATTGTGAGAAAGACAGGTACAACACTGATGCAAGGATGTTTGCCAGATGGCCACCACGACTGTCGTGCACAAAGCAGACATGCAGAAATGTTTCAACAATCTGCATTATATAAAAAAACTAGTGCTGTCAAACGATTAAAATATTTAATCGCGATTAATCGCATTAATGTCATAGTTAACTCGCGATTAACTCGATTCGCACATTATTATTTATTCTAAATATCTCTTGATTTCTTTTTGTCCCATTATTTTTTTTCTCATTTTAATGCTCTTATCAACATGGAAAAGTGGATCGGCTTGCTTTGTGCAAATGTTTTTTTTTTTTTTTTTAAACAACTTTGGCATATACTGTGTTCAATTTCACACTAACATTCTCACTTGGAGCAAATAATCTCTCACACGATGTAACACTGTCCATCAATAAAAGGGTTAAAGAAATACTGACGAGGTCCTGATATTGACGAGGGGGCGGAGAATTCGCGTCAGCTGTGTGTGTGTGTGTGTGTGCGTGTGTGTGTGTGTGTGTGTGTGTGTGGCCATCAAGTGATATTTCAGACTGGACGTGCTGCGATGATAGCTCAGTTCACAACGACAAAACACACAGATCACTTTGGTCTTGTCAACCATTTGGCAACTTTTTAAAAGTAAACTTTCCATTCAGAATCTTATTGCCATCCATTTCGGCGTCTCGCGCTCGTCATCCACTCAAAACATTACGTTAACCTAGCCTACTTCTCCTTGGCCAGATCGCAAGCCCAAACAAGTGTGTGCGCGTGCCTGTTGTTTTCAGTCTAGCTAGATCCGGTGTGGTGTTGTAGTTTAACTTTCAGACAGGACGAAGAATGCGCAGCGTCAAAAGTTGAACTATTTCGAACTTTGACCGTGGCGTGCGCGCCACTGCGCTTGCGCTTGGGTTGACAAAGCAACAAAACGTTCTCGCGCGGCGCAACTTAAGCCATTGAAATCATGATTGAAATTATTGGGTTTCATAGCGCAGCGCCGCGCATGCCGCATCCTGTTGCAAAAGCATTTAAAAAACTACAAAGTTTGCTAGGCCAAAAAGAACGTTAATCTCGCGATAAAAAATTGACGCCGTTAAAATGGGTTTGCGTTAACGCCGTTAATAACGTTAATAATTTAACTGACAGCCCTAAAAAAAACTAAACGATTATATGAAATGCAGAACACAGTGCAACATGGTTGACTTTTCAGTGATAAAAAGCTCCTTATGAAAATTAAACTTGGTTTTGTGATCGATTACTGTTTGTATTACCTTAGTTTTTCAACAAATGTTACGATTAAATGGTGGATAAGATCATATCTATAATGTATACGCAAATTACAAAAAACATACAACTCTGAAACGTCCTGTGATATCTGTGCTTGGAAAGTCTGTGCGTGAAATCTGTTTTAGACGATCATCTTATTCGTTAACATTGTCAGGGTCTGAATCGGGCTCGAATTGGTTTTGAAATTGACGGCATTCTTAATATTTACACAAGAGAAGAACTTGCAGAAACATTTTCCAAACGCGCTAAACGCTGCCAATCACAACACACTAGGCCAGCTAACCAAATCACAGCACATTTCGTATTTCGGAAGGAGGGGATTAATCGAAATCAGCGTGTTTGAGCCAGACTGGGGAGAGAGGAGCTGTAATAATGTAAAAAATAATGTTTTTTTTTTAAACAATCAAGCATGAAAACTTTCGAGTACACCCCAAAAACAAAATCAAGACTTCGTAAAAGACCATAATATGACCCCTTTAAGAGACTCACCCTTAAACGCCAGGGCCTAGAGGAATCCCCATAGTTGTATGTGACCTCCTCATCTGGAAAGATATCTCTTATACTAAATAGGCACAGGTGTGGCCTTCCATCAACAATTATTGTCTTGACTTTGCAATTTGAATTTTTCTGTGATCATTCACCAGTCGTCCAAGTGAACCGTCCTCTTTTGTTGCATCTATGCTATGAGAAAAAATAATGCAGTAAGAAACTTAAAACATTCCTAACTTAAACATAAGGTTCTAACTGAACATTATATTTCTGGGGTTTTGACCTATATTCAAAAACACATTGTGACAGTTAACTTCCCTTTCTAAGAATTTAATAGGTGAGATGATCCACTTAAGGTAAAAAAAAGAAAAGAAAAGAAAGAACCTCCCCCTTAGGAATCACCCAGTTAAACAATAATCATGTTATAATTTCCTAATGTTATAAGAACCCTAGCAAAGCTGCTATCGTAATAATCATCTTAATAATCATCTTAATTATTGTAGTTTTTATTAGAATGACATGCAACACATACTACTTTGCTCTGAATATGAACCAAAAATAAATAAACCAAAAAACAGCCAGCTTACCAATAACGTGTTCCATTCCATGCAAAGTCAAACAAGTAGTTGCCTTGAGCATCTTCAACACGTTTACTTTGAGAGAGAATCCCACGGTATTCAACAACAAAGGTGGACGGTTCAATGTGCTCAAGTGCAAACACACCTCTCCCTAAAAGGGTAAAAAAGAAAACAGGAACCCAAGTGCACCTATTTGTTAAACAACTAACCAAATTATCATCTTAAAGAGTTAAATCCTCTAAAACCGTGTAATGTAATATGATGTGCAGTAAGTGAATAATAAAATGACTTCCATAGTAGGAACAAATACTATGGAGGGTCAATGGTGCCCCACAACTGTTTAGTTACAAATATTCTTCAAAATATCTTCCTTTGTGTTCAGCAGAACAGGTTTGGAACAACTTGAAGTTAAGTAAATCATTGACAGAATTTTCATTTTTTGGATGAACTTTTCCTTTATAGTGCAGATAGGTTGGTTATTTCTGGACATACAACTCTCATTTGATCACTTGCAATTAATAGTGAGGACAGTCTCCCTGAAAATATCTGATTTGCCTGCAGTCTGAACATAAACTTACCTTTAAATGTGTTGATTTGTCGTCCCTCAATGAAGGCTTTGTCTTTGCCTGACAATATGTGTTCTTTTGCATCCTGCTCAGGTGTTATTCTCTTCTTTCTTACCATGACTGAAAACATTCCATATAACAATGAGTATGTATTTATTTGTGTATATATATATATATATATATACTTTACATACAGTAATACAGTAAAATCAGAAATCAATAAATACAACATTTGAGAGACAACAACATATTCTGTGATCTGGGTCAACAGCTTGTGAGGCAGCAACAGATACGACCACGTTCTGAGCCGCCAGTTTGTGAGGAAAGAGACATTACCGAACACTACAACGTTCAGAGTGTCCGTCCAGCTAGACAGTAACAATCATATGCCATACAGACAAAGGCAGATTGACCAAGTCGGGGTAGCCTTCTGCACATACTTCAGGGCCTTATCTGGCTCTGAACACATGTTTTTAAACACTTTTTGGAGAATGTTAAATTGCAAATCGCAATATTAACCAGAAACATTGCAATTAGATTTATCCCCTAAACTAATCATGCAGCCCTAGTTTCTCCGGATGTCAGCATGTTCACATTTGTTTTTTGTTTTGTTTTTTACAGGGACCAGATGCTACTGATGAGTCCTGCTGATTCAAACTTTCACATGGGTCTCTAGTTTTCTCTGAGAGCACTGTACCAACATCAGCAAGCTACACTGGACTAATATTCTCCATGTACATGGTAAAATAAGTTCCATCACTGACTGGCAAAAGAAAAAGCAAATACCTGAAATGACAGGTATGTTGAACAGGAACCATTTCAGGAATGGCACAATGTCCCTGTTCAAATCTCTTCTGTTTAGATCAGTATGTTGAATAATGTGCCAATAATGTCCTTCGTTATACATTTGGATTGTGTTGTAAATAAAATACAAACAATCTGAAAAAAAGCCATTCTTTTAATCTCACATTCTTTCTTCTAGTCCCATTCACCTGATAGTGTAACGATCCACACACGGGGAAACAAGGGTAAGTTCCAAAAGCAGTAGTTTTATTAGGGATAATCCAAAATCGTAAACCAGTCCAAAGCAAGGGTCAAAATCCAAAAGGCAATCCAACATGAACAGGAACAAAACAAGAAGCAAGGAAACTGGATGACAGAAGTAGCGTGATACATACAAGGACTCCGTGACACACACTGAAACAGACAGGGTTATATACACAGGGAATTGTCAATGATAATGGGGAAATGGCTGAGTGCAATGATCAGTGATGAGGAACAACTGAGTGCAATGATAAGACAAGGATCGTGGGAAATGTAGTTCATGAAGTGAATGACACCGTGGGGAAGGAGGACATCTAGTGGACACCTGGGGAACACAAACCCAACACTGTGACAGATAGACCCATTATGGGAGGGTCTTTGTCTTTCAAGGTGTGAAAGACAACAATATTCATGATGATTCACACCCTCCTCCCATACAGTTTCTTAGACAAAATTGGTCTAACCAATTTTAAATCAATACAATTGTTTTATGTGAATGAGTATGCAGGATGATTTTCACAGTGTTGAAGCAAAAATTCTAGGCTAAAAGATAATACAAACAAGGGTACAAATAATCAGTATTGGTTAGGGGTGTGACGAGATCTCAGACTAAAACATGACGAGATTTCCCGTCGAGTGAAAAGCTGTCTCGAGATATCACCATGACTGAGCGTGAGGGTGAGATTATCATAGAATATTCCACCGCTACACTCACATTCGCCTAAACTATCGTTTTGCTATTTTTATTAAAAAAAAACATTATAAAATAATGTAAAAGTGTGCTCTGCTCATTCAGCACGAGTTGCCGTTGCAATCAGAGCGGCACAAATCACAGTTCACTGATCACGTGAGGATGGCGGAGGATTCGTTGCGCAACACACTAAACGTCTGATAAATGTCTTATTTTGTAGAGTGCACGCTCAGCTCCGCTGCTCCCTATACACAGAGTACGCGCGATCAAGAAAGTGAAAGTACAACACAAGCTCCCCGATGTGCATTGCGTACAAATCAGGCCGCGAACATACAATAGTTCGTCTCCCAATACCCATCTCTGGACTGTTTATTTCCTATGGTCTCAGTTTGGCTATGGTCTTAGTTTGCACTTCGAATATTGAGAGAGTAGGCTACTGCAATGTCTTAAGGACAACAGACAAGGGAGGCTCCGTTTCTGAACTTATAATCGGAAAGCAAGAACAACTGTAGAGACAAACTACCGGGCCTTTTCCGAACTCACCGCATTAACCCTATAACTGCCGGTGCAAAATAAAACAGCAATTTCAAAACAATTATAAAGAGACTGTGTGCTAACTTTGATTATGGTTGCACATGCACTTATTGTTTGCAATCAGAAGTTCTGAAAGCTCTTAAATGTACAGTAAGCTCTGAAGAGACTAATGTGAAATCATACAGGAGAAAAGCCAGTCAATAAAAACCTTTTACAGTGCTTGTATATTTTCTTTCAATGCATTTGATAATTCATACTCCTAATGCATGTCATTTCAGGTCTACGTTATAAGATTATTAGTTAAACATTGCAAAATGCACCTGCATACTATTTTTCCAGTCATGAATTTTGTCATTGAGGATTTCTGAAAAATCGTGCAAAAATCTCGTCTCGTTCTCGTGAACCCAATCTCGCGTCTCGTCTCGTCACACCCCTAGTATTGGTTTTATGGCCTTGTTTTAGTGGCTTAATTTTTTTCCCACAGACCACGCATAAACAATTAAAAAAAAAAACTATAAACTTTAAAAAAGATGCTCACATATTATTGTATCAGAGTTTGTGCTGAATACAGTGTAATCAGACTTTAGCCATGAAAATGTCACAAGTAACAGAAACAAGCACAAATGTCAGAGCATGTCAGAACACCTCCAGGGCCCAGAGGGTTAATTCTAAAGTAAATTGAGTTTAATGTTACACAAAATAGTTGTTTTGGCTGTTTCTTTATTATGTTTCCTAATTTAACCCTTTCTAGGTGACCCCCAACATGAGTTTAGGGCGACCATTATTTTAGAATATTCCCTTATTATTTCCACGGTGATGCATCATGCTTGTCACATGACCCACTGCAGCCACAATAGCGCTGAATGACAGCCTTTTTTATTCAAAATATTCAGAAACCGGCTAACCATGTCATCAACATCTTATATTTTGGTTCTAAAATACGTGTAAGTGAATGGGTTTTGATGGCGCCGCCATCTTAGTTTACGCCGCAGTTCAGAGAATCCTATCATCAGTTTCTTACGAAATAAATTAAACTAAGTGGTCTGTGACATGGGAGAAGAATACAGTGACCTTTATACATAGTAACCTACACAATGTGTGTCTGATATAAATAAAACAGCAAATTATATTTGAATGGATTGTTATTGCCACTACCATAGACATCAGAGTGTATTTTTCAAACTATAAATGGCTCGACATTAAAGCTTGCCAGGACAATTCAATTTTAAAGAGAATTTTACTTGCCCGATCAGACAAGTAGCCGGATTAGAACGTCAATAACAAAAAAATAACTAGGGAATCACTAAAACGAGAGAATGATTCTGATTGACTTATTTATTGTAAGTTGCGATCGATAGTGGGTAATAAATGTAGGCTATTACTGACGGTAACAATGTTGTGCTGTTGAGGTTCGCAGCCTCTCGAGGAGGAATCTAAACAAATGAGCGCAACACTCACAAAAGAAACTCAGCTAACAACATACTGCAGATAAATGTATATTTTTAACATATGATACAGTTAAGCAACCGCACACGACGAGTGCTGTTTTCCTGAATACCATCACGATTGAAAATGTGACGTTGATTTCATACAACAGTTCAGTAAAAAGTTCAAATTAAGTCACTTACATTTTAGATGCAATATTGACTTATTTGAATATTTGCTGATTTCAATAGCGAAAATTGTTTCAAACAAAGTTCACAGAAGAACCTGCTTCTCACGTATTTTCATTACTGAATGATTCAGCATTTTGAACAAATCGGTTGGGTCAAAGATTAAATGATCCATTTATAAACATCGGTCTCATTCTCGAATGAATCAGTCGAATGAATGAATCAATGATTCGTTCATTAAGACGGTCTCATAACATTATTTAATCCAAGTCATTTTTAAGTGTACACCTGCCCTATAGTGTTTTATTATTCTAAATAATTGAATTTATTGATCAAATTTAGGAATTTAAAATGAAAGATGAAGCATACATTTAATAACCCTGGGGGGGTTTTTTATTTCAATTTATTTCAGAATAAATTATACTTACAACACACACACACAAAAAAAAGTCTGGACATGCAACTTTTTTACTCGGACAAGTGAATGACAGATTTACTTGTCCGAAGGACAAGCACATGAAAAGGCTTAATGTCGAGCCCTGAAATGTATTGTTTTGCTAGTGCTTGCGTATTTAAATGTCTGAAAACATTGTATAGTTGTGATATATGAAAAGCGCATTTGTCTCTAGCGTACCGCTCAAAAGGTTTTTTGTCATGAGTTACATGAAGTAAATATAGATGAAGTAATAGATCAAGAGAAGCATGAAGCAGAATGACTGAAGAAAGACTTTGGGAATGAAACCAACCTGGATCTTCTTGTTTCACTCTGAATGTTTCTTCCATCTTCATTTCACCACTCTCTTCTTTAATAGACACCATCTTTGTTTGTTCCTCAGTATCTTCTTGTTTCAAACTGAATACTTCTGCAATCTTGATTTCTTCACTCTCCTCTTTAATAAACGTCATCATATCGTCCTGTTTAAGATGAGAATAATAAACAGAAAGAAAAATAAATATCTCTGTGTGTCAAGTCAAGTCATCTTCATTTATATAGCGCTTTTAACAATGTAGATTGTTTCAAACCAGCTTTACAGAGGTAAACATATAATTTAAGGTAACAGAGATTATTTTGGCTTTATAGCGGTTCGGTATGTGTGTCTCAACCAGCTCTAGTTCAGTGCACTGTAAGAGTCAGTCAGAATTAGCCAAAAAACTCAAAACTAGCATTACAAATGAATAAAGGAACACAGATTATACAGACAATTCATATTTAGACATTTATGATTTATATTCAATATGTATTGATTTTTAGATTATATTTAATAGACTACACTTACATGAAAACATAGGCAGGTGATTTGTAGAAGTTATCATGTTTGTGTTTTTGTTCTTGTTGCATTTTCACTGTTGTAATGCAGGTGTCCTTTTGAGAAGCATTTGATTCAATTGAATCTGAATTTGTTTCGAAAAGCTCTATAGTTCCCTTTCGTTGTCACTCCGAGTTACGTCGGATGACGACGAATGGGTTTTCGCTTAGAAAGCCTATCAGCTTTGAGTATTACAAAACGAGCCAATGGCAAAGAAATGCCATGGGTCTGCGGAATTTGCATGACGTAACTCCGCCCCACCTCGTGGGTATAAAAGGAGGACGCTGGCAACATGCAGTTATGTTTTCGCTTCGGAGCCAAGAGCATCTCTTCACTCCACAAGCCATCTCTGAGATTTGTCAGCTTTTACAAACGAGTTCCTCTGGTGTTGGTGTTTGTGGGCGATTCCAGCGAGCGCGCGCTTCCTGCTGATCTGTGCAGTGATTTTGCCAGAGAGTGCTTGTCTCCCCGGCCGCCTCGACATCAGAGTGTTTCTCTCTCACAAAAAGAGCTTGCACGCGGCACGTCTTTTTAAAGATGCCTCGCCCGTGCACTTCTGGTTGCGGCAGATATGTGTCTGACTCTGATGGGCACGAGCGCTGCCTAGTGTGTTTGGGCATGGATCACGCTAGAGCAGCGCTCGTGGATGAGTCATGTTCTCTCTGTGGGAACATGACCATCGCGTCACTAAGGTCGAGACTCAGTGAACTCGCAAGAGTGAGAGTCCCCTCATCCACACCCCGATCTAATGCTCCCCCGAGGAGTGCTACTTCGGCTGGTGGCCAGGGTGACCTGAGGGTAACGGTCTGGAACCAGGCGCCGACTATATGTCCGCGACCCCAGCCCCCCTCTTCAGTGACGGTGCCCGCTAGTGAGCCTCCGATTCCCGCGGGTCTACCTTCGGGTGCCCCGCGGGTTTCGGTTGAAGCTACAGAGGAAGATGCCATGTCTGTAGCAGCATCACAAGGTGGGCTTGATTCTTCCGGAAGTGAAGATTCAGCGCAGCTGCCACCTTCCGGTGTGCATACGGCTGTGCCTGAATCGGATCCGGAAATGACGGCCATGCTTTCCCGGGCAGCCGCGAGCATTGTTTTAGAGTGGAGGCCTCCACCCTGTCCCGAGCGCTCGGGGCTGGACGATTGGTTTTTGGGTAAGGCTGCCGACCCCCGTGGTCCACGGCAAACCCCAATACCATTCTTCCCGGATGTGCATGATGAGATCTCGAAGTCCTGGAAGACCCCCCTGTCTTCCCGGGACCGCTCGCTGATCCCATCCGCCTTTCCTCCCCTCGATGAGGCGGCCGCCCGTGGGTACACTGGGCTTCCCCCGGTTGAACGCTCTGTTGCGATGCAACTGTGTCCTCAGAGTGCTTCTTCTCGGGGCGAGCCTAAGCATCCATCCAAGGCCTGTAGATTTTCGTCGTCTATGGCGGCGAAGTCTTACAGAGCGGCGGGACAGGCGGCTACCTCTCTGCATGCTATGGCCACTCTGCAGGTCTACCAGGCCCAGATGCTCAGAAACATGCACGAGGGCAGGACAGACCCAGGGCTCTTCAATGAGCTGCGTGCCGCAACCGACCTCGCTCTCCGGGCGACGAAGGTAGCCGCGCGCTCCCTGGGTTTGGTGATGTCCACCGCGGTGGTCCAGGAGAGACACCTGTGGCTGAACCTGGCTGACATGCGGGATTCCGAGCGGACTCGTCTGCTCGATGCGCCCCTGTCCCAGGCCGGCCTCTTCGGCGGCGCAGTTGAGGACTTTGCCCAACAGTTCTCAACTGCACAGAAACAGACTGAGGCCATCAAACATATTCTGCCCCGCCGACCCGCTGCTGCCTCGTCGTCGGTCGGGCAGACGCCTCAGCCTGTTTCCCGCCGAGGGCGCCCTCCTAAAGCTCCCGCCCCTCCCACTAGGCCAAAGCAGCAGCCTTCACCCAGGCCGACGCGCGGAGGAAGCCGCAGGAAGGCGCCCCAGCCCTCTCCAGCCCCGCCCCCCGCCAAGCGCCGGGCCAAGCGGCGCTCCTGAGACGGGCTGCTCAGGGATGACGTTTGTTTCGCAGGAGATGGTAGCAGGGCCACTCCTTCCCCCGGTGGAGGGCCGGGGGAGAATCTTTTGTTCTCCACTCCCCGCTGCTCACCCACGGGTGGGCAGCACCCTAATGTGGTTAAAGACAGAAACAAACCTCTCACCCCTGAGCACACAGAATTCTCGGACGACCCAGAGCGCCGCCCACCAGCCGTGCTCTCCTCGTCCCCCTCTGTCCCAGAGTCGGTTGACACGGCGTGCCGCCCACGGGCCGTTTCGTCCCTGTCCCACTCTGTCGCCAGACCCCTGGCAGAGCAGGCCCCCGTGGAACGCTGGTCCTTCCCTGGCCTCCTCTGTCAGGGCGCGGAGCTTAACTGCGCCCCCACACCGGATCGCTATGCCGTCCACGTCCGGGCCAGTTACTCCGCTTCGCTGCCCCTCCGGGGGGACGCCGGTGGTCCGCATGACCCCGCTGGTACAGTTCCTAGAAGCCTGACTAGAGCTTCCCCAACTGTCCCGCTGGGTCGCCCGCACCGTCCGGTTCGGCTATGCGATTCAGTTCGCACGGTCTCCTCCCCGATACAGGGGAGTCCGCTCCACTTTGGTCGGTGGCAACGCCCCGATCATGCGAGCAGAGATTGCCACTCTGCTGGCGAAGGGTGCAATCGAGACTGTCCCTCCAGCCGAGATGAGGTCCGGCTTCTACAGCCCTTACTTCATTGTCCCCAAGAAAACCGGTGGGTTACGACCAATCCTGGACCTGCGAGTACTGAATCGCTCCCTTTACAGGATGCCGTTCAAAATGCTCACCGCCAAACGCATTTTCGAGTGTGTACGGCCCCAGGATTGGTTTGCAGCGATCGACCTGAAGGACGCCTACTTTCATGTCTCCATTCTCCCTCGTCACAGACCGTTCCCTCCGGTTTGCTTTCGAGGGACAGGCATATCAGTACGCGGTTCTCCCGTTCGGGCTAGCCCTGTCCCCTCGCGTCTTCACGAAGGTCGTCGAGGCAGCCCTTGTTCCCCTTCGGGTTCACGGGGTTCGCATCCTGAACTATCTCGACGACTGGCTGATTATAGCTCACTCTCGAGACCAGGTTTGCGAACACAGGGACCTTGTGCTCCGGCACCTAGCCCGTCTGGGCCTTCGGGTCAACTGGGAGAAGAGCAAACTTTGCCCCGTGCAGAGGATCTCTTTTCTCGGTATGGACATCGACTCGGTCGCCATGTCCGCGCAGCTTACGAGCGAGCGCGCGCAGTCACTGCTGACTTGTCTGAGACAAATACAGGGCAAGAAAGCGGTTCCACTGAAACATTTTCAGAGGCTCCTGGGGCATATGGCATCTGCAGCCGCGGTCACGCCGCTCGGATTGCTACATATGAGACCGCTTCAGCTTTGGCTTCGCGACCGAGTCCCGAGGTGGGCATGGCAACAAGGCAAGCTCCGAGTTCCAGTGACTTCGAGCTGCCGTCAGACCTTCACCCCGTGGTTGAACCTCAGTTTTCTCAGGGCTGGTGTCCCCCTGGAACGAGCGTCGAGGCATGTTGTTGTCTCAACAGACACCTCCACCACGGGCTGGGGCGCCATGTGCAATGGTCATGCTGCCGCGGGCTCCTGGACAGGACCCCAGCGCCTATGGCATGTGAATTGCCTCGAGTTGCTGGCAGTACGCCTTGCTCTGCACCGCTTCCGAGCGCTGCTCTTGGGTCAACACGTACTAGTCCGATCAGACAATACCGCCACAGTAGCGTACATCAACCATCAAGGTGGTCTACGCTCCCGCCGTATGTCGCAACTCGCTCGCCACCTCCTCATATGGAGTCAGAAGCATCTGAGGTCCCTTCGTGCTATTTACATTCCCGGAGCCCTGAACCGTGCTGCCGACGAGCTGTCACGGCTTCAGCCCCTCCCTGGAGAATTGCGACTCCATCCCCGGTCGGTCCAGCTGATTTGGGACCAGTTTGGCGACGCACAGATAGATCTGTTTGCCTCCCGCGACTCATCCCATTGCGCCCAGTTTTATTCTCTGACCGAGGGCACGCTCGGCACGGATGCACTGGCGCACAGCTGGCCGCGGGGCCGCAAGTATGCGTTTCCCCCAGTGAGCCTTCTTGCGCAGCTCCTGCGCAAGGTCAGGGAGGACGAGGAGCAAGTCCTTCTGGTTGCGCCGTACTGGCCCACCCGGACTTGGTTCTCCGAACTAGTGCTCCTCGCGACAGCACCTCCTTGGCCAATTCCTCTGAGGAAGGACCTCCTTTCTCAGGGACGGGGCACTCTATGGCACCCTCGTCCCGATCTCTGGAACCTCCACGTGTGGCTCCTCGACGGGACGAGACAGGTTTGAGTACCCTACCACCTGCGGTGGTGGCTACCATCACTTCCGCTAGAGCGTCGTCCACGAGACATGCCTACGGGTTGAAGTGGAACCTATTCGTCAATTGGTGCTCTTCTCGCCGAGAAGACCCCCGGAGTTGTTCGATCAGTTTCGTGCTTTCCTTCCTTCAAGATGGGTTGGAGCGAAGGCTGTCTCCCTCCACCCTCAAAGTTTATGTTGCCGCTATTGCCGCTCACCATGACTTAGTGGAAGGTAAGTCCATAGGGAAGCACGACCTGATCTTCAGGTTCCTGAGGGGGGCGAGGAGACTGAATCCTCCTCGCTCTCCTCTCGTTCCCTCTTGGGACCTCTCAGTGGTCTTATGTGCCCTGCGGAGTGCTCCCTTTGAGCCTTTGCAATCAGTGGAGCTTAAGTTCCTGTCAATGAAGACAGCGCTCCTGATTGCATTGGCTTCTCTCAAGAGGGTCGGGGACCTGCACGCATTCTCCGTTGACGAAGCGTGCCTAGAGTTCGGGCCGGCCGGTTCTCACGTGATCCTGAGACCCCGGCCTGGATATGTGCCCAAGGTTCCTACCACTCCCTTCCGGGACCAGGTGGTGAACCTGCAAGCGCTGCCCTCGGAGGAGGCAGACCCAGCCTTGGCACTGCTCTGTCCAGTACGCGCTCTCCGCGCCTATGTAGACAGGACGCAGTGTTCAGGACCTCAGACCAGCTCTTTGTCTGTTATGGTGGGAAGCTGAAGGGAAAGGCTCTCTCAAAGCAGAGGTTGTCTCACTGGATTGTGGACACCATTGCTTTGGCTTACCAGCAGCAAGGCCGACCGTGCCCCCTTGGTGTGACCGCCCACTCCACCCGGAGTGTGGCATCCTCCTGGGCGCTGGCGCATGGCGCCTCGCTAGCAGACATCTGCAGAGCTGCAGGCTGGGCGACACCTAACACATTCGCCAGATTCTATAATCTCCGAGTGGAGCCAGTGTCCTCTCGTGTTCTCGCTTCAAACAGCTAGTTCCGGACCCGCTCAGGTGTCTTCGCTTGCTCGCCATTCCACTCCGTGGACTGGATACGTGCGATATTCTGCTCAGGTGAGCTTCTCCGAAAGCCCTGAGTTCCTCCAGCACCCCTGATGCTAGCGCCAGTGTCTATTGCCTGGGCGTCGGCTAGGTGCCTCCGTGTGCATGGTCCCTCCCATGAGCTACCCCCACACGTGTATTTCCACTGTAAGCCTTTTTGAGCATGTGTCTTTCCCTCGGCAAGCCACCTTGCCACCCCTGAGGTTGAAATATTCCACCTGCGGCTGGACACCTCAGAGTTTCTCCATATGTTACTATCAGGTCATATGTGTATTTTCAAATGCCCCCCCCACTGGGTTGGTGATAATTGCATATTTCCCCTTAAAAGCTTGGGATATGCTTCCCAGTGTACCTTGGTATTCCTGTGTTAAATAGGAGTCCTTCGTCCTAATATCTCGAGGGCTCAGATTTTTCGCAGGGCGCTGGAAGACAGCTGTGAAGGTGGCGTGATTTGACTGGTAACCCCATTCGTCGTCATCCGACGTAACTCGGAGTGACAACGAAAGGGAACTTCTCGGTTACGTATGTAACCCTCGTTCCCTGAGTAGGGAACGGAGACGTTACGTCTTCCTGCCACTTCCGCTGTTTCGCGGGGATCGCCCGAGTTCAGTCTTGGCTCCTCAGCGAGAAAACATAACTGCATGTTGCCAGCGTCCTCCTTTTATACCCACGAGGTGGGGCGGAGTTACGTCATGCAAATTCCGCAGACCCATGGCATTTCTTTGCCATTGGCTCGTTTTGTAATACTCAAAGCTGATAGGCTTTCTAAGCGAAACCCCATTCGTCGTCATCCGACGTAACGTCTCCGTTCCCTACTCAGGGAACGAGGGTTACATACGTAACCGAGACGTTTCTCTATCCAAAGCGTGTTTACGATGAACTGCTTCACAATATAAGGAGCGAAATGAGAGACACCTTTTAAATTAATCATTTGTGGATGCATAAAAACTATGTTCATTCATATTAGATACATTATAAAGTTCTCTATAAAATTATACAAATGGATTGTATCGTTTTATAGACTTTAAATGCTTACAAACACAAACCTTTTCTCAGCCGAACCACAGATGCAGGAGCGCGGCGCAGTCTTATGACATCATGTCGCCACACCAAAATAAAAGTCCCGTTCACAAGATACAAATAATAGACATTCAAATACAGAAAACACATTCAAATAAAAAGATAATTGATTGATTCAAAAGATAAATCACAGATTCCCAAAAATATTAATACCACTGAGATTTTTTTTCAAAAGCTTCTGGTTTATATCTAAATGTAAGAAAGTGTGAAGTGATCGCAATTATAATACCAACATTTTTTTATTATTATTGAACAAAAAGAACAGCGGATACATGTATCAAGCCAGTAAAAAAAAAGACAGTACACTCACAGTAAGCAAGGCAGTAGGCTAGGCTAGATAAGGGATAGTCCACTAAAAAAATAAACACAATTCACAAGACATGCATAGAAACAACAAATATACAAAATTAATACAAGTAATTAGAAGTAAATAACATTGGGAATGCATAAATAAAAACATATTTTCAGAAAAGCATGAGGTAATTTATACTGAAACCATAATTTCTTTGAGCAACAAAGAAGTTTTAGCAGCTTTCTTATTAGCGGATAAACAAAGAGAGTCATAAAATAATTTCAAATCAACACAAAAAAGTCTAAAATTGGGCTTAGAATAAGTTACTTTACATTTATGAAGATGAACGACCACATAAAGTAAGCAATTTTAATCTGTCATCCATCTCCTTTGATCCGGAGTCCCAAATCAGAAACAACACATTCACAACCTCAAAAGTAAAGAGTTTGTAATAAGCAGAAAAAATAAGCCAGGCTACTTTTTTCCAGAACTCCTTTGAATAATCACATTCAAAAAACAAATGTGGTATTGTTTCCAAATTAGAATTACAGAATGTGCACTGTGAAGAGATGTCCAACTTAAATTTAGAAAGAAGAGAGTTACAGGGATAGTAATTATGTAGAATTTTAAAACGAAGTTCTTTCCACTTGTTAGGTAACAGAAACTTATTAATGCCAGCCCATATATTAATGGTAGAAAGAGAAGGATAATTTAATTTCCATTTGAAAAAAGCTTTGGGATGACAGCTGAACTTCCTAATAAGAAATCTTCTGATCCAAAAATTGTTACATTTGACATTGAAAAGCTCCAAACCTCCAATACATAACCGGGGCAATTCACAAACGGATGCTCTGTAGCTACAGTCTGACCCAACCATATGCAAAAGTTTAGGTGAAATAGAATTAATAACCCAGTTATAAACTTCAGGTGAGGAATCCACTCCAAAAAGGTTGATAAATAGATTTTTTCCCACGCAGCACAATCTGATTGTTCCACAGAATACTCATATGAGGGGAAAAACTGTGGCAAAAGGCAAGCTTACAGGCCTTTTAATTTATGAAAATTAGGAAGCTTGAACGGAAGTTTGTTGCATTTAAAATTGCAATTATAATACCAACTACAAAGCGTGTGATATTCTTGAAACATCAAACCCATTTAGAATTTGTAGTTAGAAATTAAATTTGTGGTTGCAGAGAGATGAATCCGTTTCTCCACAGAATATAAGGGCAATAAATAAAATCAAAATCGTATTTGGTTAAAGTGCATATCATCAAAGGGTCGTGACTGTAAAGGATTACACTGATGGTGGGTTTGAAACAATTCATTTGGACTGTCTGAGGTGAAAACGTAAATTAAAATTATTTATTTTTAATGGTAATGAAATCTGAATAAAATTGGCGGTATGGAATTTGTGCTGAAATGTGACTAGCTCTCAGATTCAGGAACAGGTACTAATTTACTGAACTGATTTACAAACATGATTTTATTACCCAAAATAATAACTCTATGGAATAACAGATACATAGTAGGGCTGCTCGATTATGGAAAAAATCATGATCAGGATTATTTTGATCAGTATTGAAATCACGATTATGTAACAAGATTATTTCACATGACTTTGGGAACGTGTTGCATTTATTAAAAAGACACCTTTCAATTCTTAAAAAAAATCAAAATTTTAAAATTTAATGTACTGTAACTATTCAAATAAATGATATAACAGATAATACTTCAATAAGTATTTTAATAATTCCTGCAGGTCATATTTATCATTGTTTCTCTGTGCCTGACTATAACATAATTCCATTATTTTTATTTCAATAAAAATATAAATTATTATTGTCCATTCATGCTTGTTTTGATAATTGTTTATTGGCATAAATGTATCATTTAGGCAGCCAATATTATTGAGTTGCTAGAATAATTAGTTTGAACTGTTTTTGTAATATAGTTTTGTTCTTCCTAGGAAATGCTACTCAGTCATTTACTTGACAGGCTCTACAACAGACTATCAAGTTGCCTTGAACGTGCCCCTCTGGACCTAGATTATTTGGAATTTGTATGTTCACAGGAGCTTGTTGTACTCAGTGCAGTGTCAAGCCAGCTTCAGATCCCTCAATCAGTGTATGATGCCCTCACAGAGTTACATCACCTAGTCTCTGAGCAAAATGATGAGGAAACATGTATAAAAGTTTCCCTGGAGAGGGGAAATAGTGGCCGCCCCAGAGTTATAATTTCCCAGGAATATGTGGCTGAGCTTCTTAGTATGGGGCTATCTGTGAAGTGCATTGCCAATTTTGTAGGGGTTTCTAGGTGTACACTGCAGAGACGTATGAGTGATTGGGGATTATCTGTGAGAGTTCTGTCAAAGTCCTTTTAGGCAAGTCATGCCACTCGGCCGCCATCTTGTCAACGCCTCCGGGCAGCTATTTCGGACTAACAAGACCAGGCTCCTATCTAAATGAATGGGCAGAGAGTCAGAACTGCACTTTCACTGGTCACCGGGACATAAAAACTGCATGTATAGAAACAGCAGTAAAATAAGATCAAAATTGCTGAAAAAGTTTGATGACTTTGCCCCAAAATAAGGTTTAAAACGCCTTTTCCCCCACAGGTTATTCTTTACTACGCATGCGCAAGGGTTCTCTCCCTCTCTGACGTGTGCGCGCGGCACGGTTTGAAACAGTATGTGTGAGCTCTCGCTCGCTCGCTCTAGATTCTGGGAGATTTGAACTAATTTGCGGGCATCAGGGAGCCGCTATCAATATGCGGTAGGCACTTGGGATGTCTGATATTTACACAACGCACACATACACTGCATATCAAATCTGCCGCCTTTTCAAACAGTAACGTATTTTCCACTGTCGCAAACCTCAACTGTGCGCATGCGTCAGTGGAACCAAACGATAGGCTTAAATGTTTCCCGGCTTGACTGTTAAAAGCAGACGATTGGCTTTCCATTGGGAGGGGCGGGACATGTGCATACAACTGCCATCTTTGGCGTTACGGGTTTTCCCTATATAGTTGTATTGAGGATTGAGTAAGTGGCATGTCTCTATATAAATTGTCTCTGGTTCTGTACAGTGACTTAACTGATGATGAACTTGACGGTCTGGTATCAGACATTCACTCCAGCAACCCACATGCCGGGTATCGAATGATGTTGGGACTGCTGCAGGCTCGGGGACATCGACTTCAGTGGCAGAGGATCCGTGCATCAATGCACAGAGTTGATACTGCAGGGATTGTGTCAAGAATGTCAGAGTTGCGGTGTGTGGTCCGCAGGACATACTCTGTCCCAGGCCCCAGATCGCTGATGCATATCGACACAAACCATAAACATAAGGTTGGTTGTGTTTTTTAAACAAATTTATTGCAGGGCTAGTTCAATATAAAAGTAAGGTAATGGATGTTTATACAGTTTTTTCACTTTCTCTATTAAGGTACAATATGGTGATATTTGGAGGAATTGATGGCTTCTCCAGGAAGGTACTGATAATTATTTAATGCAGGCTTTTTTTGCAGTATATCTTAACAGTAGCATAACAATTACTTAACCCATTAACTTGCACCCCCTTTTTCCACATAGACAATAAAGTAGCCTATCTAAACTTAAATGGTTGAAATTCAAGCATTCTTTGGAATATGGACATGTGGTTGGTCTTGTTTTTAAGAAGACATTTGGCCGATAATTGTAGAAGTTAAATAAATGATGAAAGTGAAAAATAAATAAAAAATGTATGAAAATATACAATGTAAAAATATCCTTTTTATAATAAAATATATATTTTACAAAACACGTTTGACTCCAAAACTGAAAATCAAAGCCAAATATCTGAACAAATTTGAGGTTGATATCTCAAAAAATTAGCTTTCGTTTCAGTGAGATTTTCTTTTGGCACAGTAAAGATTTTCACTAGATGACATCTAAGCTCAATTACTGACCATATAAGGGTGCCTCCATTGCCATATATTGTTTGTGCAATCTGACCATATATTTCCACAATTTTCATACAATTTATGAAGTAGACATCCTATTCAGAAGTAGTATGTGTAGTTTGGAGGTATTTGATTTGAACTTAACCTCTAATAAATGCATAACGTATGTGTGTTATAGCTCACCGCATCACAAATGGAGAATGTGTATATTTTTTTCTTTACATTTAAAACATTTTCAGACATGTTTTTCTCCAAAAATGTAATACATGTTGTCTTTTAAACTCTTGATATGAAAACAAACTGAAGTTTCCACCAATCTTTCATGGTCTGAACATGCCCTATGAGTATGAAAATATTTTTGTTGCAAATTGATAAATTACTGCTCTTTAATTTGTTTTGAAAATCAGACTCAGATTGTAAGCTTTCAAGTTTTATAAATATATATATATAGTTTTTTAAAAAGATATTGTTTTAAATATGTAATTGAAGTGCCACTTAAGGGGTAAAAGAGAAAAACTTAATCAAACTTAGAAAATTAAAATGTTTGATTTTGTGTATGAGTTGTTCTGTATTATTCCTGTAGATAATGTATCTTGGTGTTGCCAATAACAACAAGGCCTCTACTACCCTTGCCTTCTTCAGTGAAGCTGTTGAGAGATGTGGCTTACCACAAAGGTCAATGTTGTAGTTAAATTGATATATTTTACTCTTAACTACACCACTCTGATTGACCTTTGTTTAAATGGCCTCTTATATTAGCTGAAAGTTGCAATCTTAAATTCCGGCACATTTACTTCTCAAGGGTTCGTGGTGACCATGGTGTGGAAAATGTTGATGTGGCCCGCCTCATGTTCTCCATCCGGGGATCTGGGAGAAACAGTTTCATTGCAGGGAAAAGTGTACATAATCAGAGGTAACCATGAATATATGTTTATATGTATATATAAATGGGTAAACTGTTTACATATGCTTTTTTTTTTTTTACTTGTTACCTGGATGATCTACAACTTTTTATGTTTTGTTAAACCTTGCTAGTACCAAACCAAGGCCAGGATTAGAATCCTCTTATACCTCAATTGCTTAACATGAGTACAGTATTTGCTTTGCCGTTTGATAAAAAATGATTATTATATTGCATTAACTATAGTTTTTGATTTGTTGTAATTGTCATTTTTTATTTGCATGCTACAATTATTATTCAGTTGGAATAACTTGTTTCTGGACAGGAATATTCCAAATGCTGAAATAAATGTATGTGCTTTTAACAGAATTGAACGTCTCTGGCGAGATGTGTTCACAGCAGTCACATGCCACTTCTACAATGTGCTGCACCAGCTGGAAGGGGATGGTCTACTTGACCTGTCCAGTAGTGTTCATTTATTCTGCTGCCATTATGTGTTTATTCCCCGCTTGCAAGCCCAGCTTGATGAATTCAGAGATGGCTGGGACAATCACCCCCTTTCAACTGAGAGAAATCTCACTCCTAATCAACTGTGGCACATGGGTTTACTACAGCACAACTCTGAAGAGTGCAATGATGAGGTACATATTTGTTAATTATACTCAAAACTTGCATTTGTGGCAGGTTAAGTAATGACTACTTATGTTACAGGATTTGCACATCCCTTTGGTTGACTGGGAAAGTAGTGGTCTTATACCCTGTGATCCCAACTGTGGTGTCCATGTCCCTGAGAGTGACTGCCCTTTGAGACCTAATGACCTAGCTGGACTTAATGCTGCTGTGGACCCAATGGGACCCTCAACATGCATGGGAGTAGATAAATATTTAGCTGCGTTGGAGTATATGCACAGCATTGGCCTTGTGTAGGGTCATCTATATGAACTTTAATACCCTATGAATATCAAATAGACACAACTTCATGTTTTTTTTAAAATATATATCCATTTCAACATCTTGGAACATTGAAAAACTGATAAATGCTTAACAATGGTTAGATTCTTCAATTATACAGCTAAAATTGAATGGAAAACAATGAAATGAGGTAACTTGTGAATTCAGAACATTCCACTTTCTACAGTAATCCAAACCCACTGTCATTTGTGGCAATGCAGTTCTCTAAATGAACACTAAATTCACTGTAACTCTTGTAGAAACCTGGCAAGCGAAGCATGCGGTAGCATGTGGATGAAGTGGGATATTCCGCTCTAACCACCTCCACTTTCAAATTACCCATGGGTATCTCCCATCCAACCCAAAACTTCACAAGCTGTTTCAGCTGCTCTTGGGACACTGAAAAAAAAAAAAGGAAAAAGAGTCTCTAACCCCTACATGTTGCAGTAAAAACAAATTTTGGCAAATTTGCAAGCATGTTAATGTTAAAAGTCTATAGCGTACATGTTTATCATATGATGTCTGACATGTTTGTATAATTGAGTAAATACACTTTGTTGATGGGTAGGACAAAACAATTGCTCAGCATGGCAGAGGGACAGATCTTATAATTATTTTATTTCTTTATGCGTTGTACACAAACAGGCAACGCACCTTTTCAATAGGTGTCTTTAAACCACCGCCAATAAGAAATATTCAAAATCTAACATAATTTAAATTCCTCCATAAGGTACCTTTACAAAATCCTAATATTAAAGGAAATAGTGTGTGTGTGGGATGAGTGGGGTATAGTTGTTTAACACTAAAACTGGAAACCACTAGATGGGACATTAAATATCAGTATTCAATTTACCTGTTTTCATAAACTGACGCAAGTACCCCATTATTCTGCATTTGATGTCAATTGAGTACCCACTGTCGTCTTCATCATCCTCCAACCCTCCTTCATCAGGCCATTTGATGTGGTCTAGAATAACCTAAGTAAGAACACAAGATGATTATGACAACTATACACATTCTATGATCACTTGCCGGTTTCAATATTTTGTGGCTTAGTATGTGTTGTGTCCCATTTATTTTTATTTCTAACTGCTCCAAGAACAAGAAAAATATTCCTTGACACTAAGATATATACCACAGTTACAAAAATTGTCAGATGGCACTTTTTCTGATTAAAATGACTGTTGGACAAAAGGTGTAATACCTCAGCACTGCATTTAGCCATTGACTGACGTGGAAAAACTGATGACACGGTGTCAGGTCGAGATTCCAAAAGTGGCAAAATCAATGATTCCCTCAATCCCTGCTTGAACTGCTTCAGCTGGCGTGCGTTTCGTCCAAGAACCTCAAAATATCAGAAGGATAAAATAGTATTTTTCCCTTTTACTATGCCCAACTGTGTTATTTTGTTTCAAACTATTCTGTACTGTGTACAATTATTTAATCTCACATACAGATTAAATAATTAGTCTGTTGTTGCTATCTTAAGTATGGAGCTTGGAGAGAGTGTTTCATAAGTTTACTCGTGAAATTACTGCACTGGAGATGCTGGTAAGAGGTTAGAGACACCATTAAGCCCTTTTCAGTTGCATACAAACTATGAGGAAAAAATCGAATTATCACTGGGTCTGGATAAGTAACAAGGCATGTACATTCAAAAAAAGAACATAGCATGTCTAAAATATAAAAATGTCCAGTTAGATGGGTCAAATACTTTACACAACCAAATGACAAAATCCTTCATGTTTTTTTTTTATGCTGGAACTTTGGACTTACTGCATGTTGAAGCAGATTGTGAAGAAGCCAAGTCCTGTTGGTTTCTGTTAATACAGGAAGATCCCATGCCAGTGCCAACTCATTTATAGCTGCCCTCTGATCCTGTGTGAGTCCACAGCATTGCTTCTCGGATGCTTCATGTTCAAAAAGCTTTCAAATCAATAGGAGACCCATCACAATCACATATAATTGTATATACCACTTAATACAAAGCAGTCTAAATTATTTTTACAATTGCCACAATGTTTTGGCTTATGGCATGCACCATATTTGATGTTCTCAGTAGAAGAGACTGGTCAAGCTTTAATTTTAAGGTACATTAACATCTGGTGAACTGTGTTTGAATTATGATCCTTTTAAAACATTAACCCACTTTCCTGTGTTCCAGAGTAAGTGAGTAATCATCTGATGTTTGGCTAGTTGTGTTTAATATTAGTTTATATTAAAAGGTCTAGGTTTGATTCTGTATGTGGTGCTTACATTTGGAAATGTGCACCTTAAATTAATTCAAGTCATAAGTCATGTTAAAAGATCAATAAACTTTTGCCAAGAAAACACTCTGCTTGAAATACAAATTTATTTTTTAGCAATAGTTAATTTCTAAAAAGTAATTATTTTAGAAATCTAAATTGGTGCAATAGTCTAAAAACCATTTATCATTCTGGTGTACCACACCAGGAAATTACTCAAATTCTTTGCTTTCCATAAATTACTCGAATTCCATACTTTTTTAAACTGCATAGCAACCCAGTCACAAATCTCTTGGGATCAAGATTCTATTGAATTGTCTCATTAATTTTGTTAAGATGTGTACTTAGTATAAAATGACATTCAATTCCCACACAGTTCACCTGATATGGATGTACCCTAAAATTAAAGCTGACAATATGCACTTTCACATCTGCATTTATTTTTTTTTTTACTGGAGTACAGATATGGATTGCATTGCACTTCTTGGAACATACCGGTCTGATGGTCTCCTTGATGTCTATATCTGCCACATCTTCAAGTGTGATGGTGGCTGTCTGTGATTTGTCTCTGATGCCTAAACCACATCATTTTAATTGTCAAGAGTCTATAAGATCAAATAACAAAGTAACAAGGGAGTAAGCGTGGTTAAGCATCTGTTGCAGGTCAGCTGATTTAAGACACTGCAGGGCACATGGGAGTGAACTAACTTTTCTTAAACTAAGTAAATATTGATTTTATATTCCATGGAACACCAATTTGCAGTAATTTTGGATTTAAAACATGCTTTAAATCGGATTGGCTTTATAAAATGTTAATTGCTCTGCTATGTGACTCACTGCAGCTTCCAATTATGCCTACTGGGCAAATAAAATAACTTTGCTTTACTATGGTATTCCTATAAATGTTATTATCCACTAAAAATAAAACAAACCATAAGAAAAAAACAAAACAAAACATTGTCCACATTTGATATATGATACTGACCTGCGAAGACCCACCCTGTTCAGTCATTTTTCTAGAAGGTAAAGCAGAAGAGAATATTAGGAATGCATCGTTTAATATAAGAGTATCTTTAATTATGAGACGATTTAATGGAAAACTTAACAGTAACTTACAGCTAGCCTAGCATTCGTGTTAACGTTATTGTAACTTAGCCTAATAGTTACTTCCATTTCGTGAAACAAGAAAGGCTGACTAGCCCAACTAAGAAACAATGATTACCAACTTAACTGACCAGCGCACATATTAAAACTACTTAAATACGTGTGGTGATTGATTACGGTACAGGGGGGAGATGAGGAAAAAACATACCTTTATTGGTACTTCACATCGCCAGCTCGGGAAGATGGTCTTGGTTTTTTCTCCCTTTCTGGGTCGTGCGCCACCGGCTCAAACGAGCTCTTCTGATTGGCCGAAATTCTCTGCTCTGTGAAGAACAGGGCGTGTCGCTGCCTCACAGATGCACAAATCGAATATATGGTGCAAAAGTGAGAGCGCGCGGAACTTGTAATTTGAAGGCGAAAAAAAATGCGTTTGAGACTCGTAGCAGCAGATTCAAGCAGTTGTAGTAATTGGACTTGTGATTTTGTTAGAAACTATCCAAGAAAAGTAATGCATTTGTGACCAGATGTTCTACAAGTGTGCAACTCTCAATGTATGGATTCACATATTCATTTTGCAGGTGTGCAAAATTTCTCTGTGACTTCACATTTTTGATGCGGGTGTGTGAATGCGTTTTGCACCATATTCACTGCAGCAACTGTAGCAAAAATGTGAGCATACGAGTTTCTTAATTTGTGATTTAAAGAATAGGATTTGTGCACCTGCAATGAAGAATTTGAGAACGTGTAACTGTTGTGTTGTGTTTGTGAAAGATAAAAAAAACTCTACAAGTTTGCAACTCTTAAAACATTTCTCTCTGTGACTTCAAATTTACTGATACACATGTGTGGCTATTCTCTGCAACCACACATTCCACTGTCACAGGCGTTCAGAAGTATTGCACCAAATATACCTTCATATTATTGAGTGTTTGCTCATTCAGTGGCAGCGTCGATTCGTATTTTGAATGAATGGGCTAGGCTACTGTCGGACTGCTATAACTTTAGACCTAACGTTAAAAGGTTAGACTACGCGTAGCGCTGTCTGAACTGATTCACTTGAATTAACAATTCAAAGTATTTAAAAATAGGAATATGTGCTAAAATAAACATAAGAAAATTGATTTATTTTGTTGTAACACGTCCTGTGGAGCTCCGAAACGGAAAAACGTTAGGCAGGCCGTAGTACGTAGGCCGAAATTACAGCTTCTTGTGTTACTACGACTGAATTATGTGACGGCATTTAACTTATAAGTAAAAAATAATGTATTTTAAATTGACCTATGTGATAGCATTCTCTGTGACCCATTGAATTACATAGCCTATGTCATCCACGAGACTAGTTGTCACGTGACTACCACGGAGTCCCGGAGGGTACATTACGGAATTTCAAAAGAAGAAACTCAAAAACATTTGAATAAAATGCAGTATACACATATGCAGCACCTAGCTGCTGCAGTATTTCAACTAATAAAAGCAGCATGACGTTCTAAAACACCCAGTGTGAAACACTTGGTGTCTCAATGTAGTAAAAGTGATTATAAAAGATCAAATTCAGTATACTTGATTGCAGATGCATACTATATGCAGGCAAGCAGGTGAATATGTAGGCTACGTAACGCAAAATAGTAGGCCTAATGGTTTTATGGAAAAACACTTTGTGTTTATATTCGGGGTTTATGTGCTTTCCTGTTTAATCAATGAGGTAGCCTGAATTTGGAATTTTAATATCAATGTCCGGTAACACTTTAGAATACTGTTTCTTACTTACTGCATAATAAGGAATTACTGAAGAACTAATAGGTAATTCTTTATTAACACTTAAGTCACTACTGTTAACTACTAAGGAAGATGTGTTAACTAATCAGGATGTAAAATAATTTTATGATTGTGTTAAGTAACAGTTAGTTAATCAATAACTAATGAATTATGTCATACCTCCTGAAGAACTACTATTAATTATGGTTCAAGAAAAATAACTATGAAGTAACTACTAAAGAACAGTCATAGTAGTTACTACGATAATCTGTTTTATTTTAGCAGTGGACAATTTCCAATGAGCCAAAATCATAAACTGGAAAGGGGTAAATGGTAAAATATCCCTTGCGGCCCTGCATCTAAAGGATGTTGTTATTGGTAAGGACATCATGCATTTACATGTGTCAGAAAATGTCTTAAAGGTGCAGTATGTAAATTGTAGAGGCAAAGATAAATATCAGAAAGCCTTAACACTGTTTCCATCAAATTATTTTAAGCCTTAATTTTAACAGTGCTAACATAATGTTTGGTTACAGTAGGTTGTTGTTGTCGTTGTTATTGACAAGCCAATATCAAGAATATTTGCAATGTAAAACACATTTTCACCAACTGGAACTTCTCTCAACTTGTTCAGTGGTGTGATATCTAGAAGTTAGAATTAAAAATGTTTTAGCCTGATTTCATTCATCAAAACCTGAATATATTTTCATGACTGTTGTCCTCTCAGTGTGAAGAGCACAACAGTGTGAAGAGTTAAAAAAAGAGAATAATTGGTCCTAGCAACTGTAAAAAAAACTGTAATTCTTAACAATATTTATTCCTTTATTTCAAAGCTGCAGTTCGGAAAAACCCCCTCACAGCCAGTGCTGCTGAAATGGAGGTCGAGGGGACCATGAAAAGGTGGCTCCAGCTGGCAGCAGATAGAGATGGTGGACGAAAGAGAAGGCTTCTGCAAAAAAAAAGTGTGTGTGAGTCTATGTGTGTGTGTGTGTGTGTGCGTGTGTGCATGTGACTGTGAGAATTATTTGTGTGCGTGTGCATGTGACTGTGAATTATTTGTGTGTGTGTGTGTGTGTGTGTGTGTGTGTGTGTGTGTGTGTGTGACTGCGAATTATTTGTGTGTGTGTGTGTGTGTGCGTGCATGTGACTGTGAGAATTATTTGTGTGTTTATTTTTCTTCCTATATAAATATATTTTTATTGTTATTTTTATTATTTGTATTATTGTTTAAAATGGGTTGTTAATATTATTGTTTAAATTGGTTTATTTTGTTCTTCCTATTTTTTCTATACATATATTTTTTCTATATATTTTACATTTTTTTTGTTGTTATTTTTATTGTTATTATTATTTTTATTGTTATTGTTTAAAATGGGTTGTTAATATTATTGTTTAAAATGAGTTGTTAATGTTATTGTTTAAAATGTGTCGTTAATGTTCATTTGAAAGTTTATTTGATCATTGTTAATACACGTTCATGTTATAGTGTATTTGTTATTTTTTTTAATAAAAACCCTTAATCTTTTTTAAATGTTTGAATTTGTGTTTTTCCTGCTAAAATGTATTACATGTCGTAGTTTCTGGACCACACCTGGCCCGGGGACCAAGCCAAGTCTCAGCCAGATCTGTCTTACAGTGTCTGGGCCAGAACTGGCTGGGCCACATAAAACTAAGTCACTTTACAGTGTCTGGGCCAGAACTGGCTGGGCCACATAAAACTAAGTCACTTTACAGTGTCTGGGCCAGAACTGGGCCACATAAAACAATACAAGTCACTTTACAGTGTCTGGGCCAGAACTGGGCCACATAAAACAATACAAATCACTTTACAGTGTCTGGACCAGAACTGGGCCACATAAACAAAACAAATCTTACAGGATGTGGGCCTCATCTGGGCCGGAGGAACTGTTTTTGTGTCCATTTTCAATGTGTGGACCAGTTTTGGGCCGGGGACCAAGCCAGAGCTGGGCCAGAATTGAAGCAAGGATGTGGTCCAGTGGTGGGCCAGACAAATTTTGCTATCTGGGAGGTGTTTTTGTTGTTGTCTTTTGTTTACATACTATCAAGCCATTTTTCTACTGTTTTCTTTGATGCATTTCTCCCAAAAGAGCCATATCTAAAACTCATATTTTACTATAATACAATGAACAACTTATGTCAATAAAAATAAATCTTGCTACACAAAACTAACAAATATGAAACATTCAGTCAGTAACATTTCAATGTGTTATTAATCGTGCTGTTAATTGTGATTTTGACTCTCACTTTAAGTTTCTTATTTCAGGCTTATTTCATGTAAACAGGATTAGATCGCGGCTTTACCCAAGGGGGTAGGTAATCCATCAGTCGGAAACTGAAGCTTCCCTTGGGGGCCGCCATTGTAGCAGAACTTCACCTGCTGTTAGCATTCCATTGACTCACATTCATTTTGGCGTAAGACCACAGGTTGTGAAGCAGAATTTTTTTGCCATTGCAGGTACATTATTGTTTATGAAGATCATGCAGCCATGCTCATGCCAAAAAGTAGGACTTACAGTATTTGTTCTTTAGGCTTCCCTAACGTGATTGGTGCCATAGATTGCACACACGCCCCCATCAAGGCCCCAATGAAGGGGATTTTGTGAACTGAAAGGGATTTCACAGTGTAAATGTGCAGGTAAATTACTATTACGATTCTTAATATTCCAGATTAGTAATATATCAATTTAAAAAAAAAAGAAGAAAAAAAGGAATGTAATCAAAAAGTATGCAGTTGCCTGACTAAAAATTATCTTAGATGGTGTGTGACTCCATGTCCTATATTACAAATGTGGAAGCAAAATGGCCTGGATCTGTGCATGACTCCAGAATTTTCAGAGTCACATTTATGCACATTATTTGAACATGGTAAGGGAAAATTTTTAATATCAAGCTCACTGTATTACATACATTTATTCTGAGCCTAACAAAACTGCATTTTTCCATTATACAGTCATGATCCTGGTATCTTCCTCTGTCATTGTTTCTGTCTGGTCATCTTTCTCACACACACACACACTCGTGCTTCGTTACACGCGGTCATTCAGTCTCAGCTGTTTCTCATTCTCCCATCACATCGTCCTCTCTCTTCCTCACCTGTCCTTTATTCTCTCTAATTAGGCTCTCTACTTCTAGACACCTTCTTCCCTTTCTCCTCTGCCAGATTATTGTTTGAAGTCACGTATGTATTTGACCTCTGTTTATGCTCCAGATTCCTGTCTTGTCCTGTCCTGTTGTGCCTACACTGGCTGTTTGTTGGTAACTTGTACTTTGCCCAGCTTCCTGCTGATGTGAGCTGACTACGGGCCGGTGTTTCTGCCAGCCGTCCTTGGTTTCGTTTTTCCCTCTCTACCTGGACCATCTGTATCCAGCCTTGGGCCTGCAGTTTTCTGTTGTTATTTCCTTGAAGATATATTGTTTGTTACTGCCCACACGGCATCCCTGAGTTATATTAAAAGACTGTTACCGGCTTTCGCCTTTGGGTCCTCTCTCCTTATCCGTGACATATACAGGTGCTTACGACGGGATCCTGCTTGGTGAAAGGGGCTATGCCTGCAGGCAGTATTTCATGACGCCATTCCCTGACCCAAACCCCGGACCACAAACACGTTTCAATGCAGCTCTAGCCAGGACAGGGTCACACATTGAAATGACCTTTGGGCAACTAAAGGGAAGATTTCAGTGTCTGAAAAGTCTTAGGGTTGCACCTGACCGGGCCTGTGACATTAGTGTTGCATGTGCCATACTCCACAATACTGCCACCATCAGAAAGGAGAGGACCCCTGTGGTGGAGGTGCAGCCTGATGATGACCTCCAGCCAGTGCACTTGGACCAACCTAGTGGCAGAGCTGCACGGGACAGAATTGTGGAACACCATTTTTGATTTGTGATTTTTTTTTTTTTTTTTTACAAAAAAAAAAAAACAGGGATATCCTCCACAATGGGTCGGTTCACATTTAACCCAGGGGCCAGCTCTTCTGCCCGGGTATAATGTGGGGGTGCAGGACCAGACCTGTTTTTTTCTGCTCAGAATTTTTCTTGTTTGCGGTTATAAAACAGACAAAGACATAATTTAACAGTGTTTTTTGTAAAAGAGACTAAGAACAGTATAATTAGAAAAGATTACTATTTTGAAGAATATTCTTGTACTTCACTTTTACTTGTTCCCATGTTCTAGTGGGTCCTGAGGTGGCTCTGACATTAAGCAATTATGAAATTATTAAAATACAAGAATATATTTCCAGAAGTCCAGAAATGTTATGTTTTCAGGCACTGTGCACCTTGCAAGACAGGTTCATCTCAGTGATCAGTTTTTGAAACAGACATCACAATGTCTTGAATAAATACAAATACTGTGAACATACACTTTTTTGCCTCTTCTGTTACACATAGGTCTACATCAAGATATATATCGTAGATCAAATTGTCTGGCAATGAATAGAGTCAAAACCCATTTCAGAATCCCTGTTTCGAGATACCATCGGTATGATGGACAAAACTGTATTGTAGTTGCGAGTACACCAGAGTCCCATGCGATTATTCTTGCCGCAAAGTGTCCTCCTTTTTGGTGTTATGGAAATGGCCACCCTAGGAATTAAGGAAGGCAGGCAGAGATGAGGATCCATGTGCAGTTGAGTTTAATAAAACAAACAGACAAACAATAATGAACAAAGTATATATAACACTGGGAAATGAGGAACAGCAAAGTTGACAGACTGACAAAGTAACAAGAAAAACACGGTAACGCAGTCCAGTTACCCATGTACACACTCAGTACTTATTTTAGTAATTACAATTACTAGGTACTAACCCTGAACCTACCCCTAACCCATGTACTTACCTTATATTAGCCAGTACTTTTTAGGTAAGTACACTGTAAGTACTGTACTGTAAAAGGAAGCGTTACCGAAAACTCTAGGGCTTAAATACACACACCAGGGAAACAATGTTAACAAGATAACAAAGGGGAAGGGGCTAATGCCGGGGACACACTTAACGACTAGCTAAAACATTCTAAGACTGACTGAACACACTTACAGGCTGTTAAACACAGACTGTGAACATAGACTGAACGCAATGAAGTAGAGGTAGACTTGAGACGGAGGTAGTGCAGTTGGCCAGGGCAGAGCAGGCTGAGCAGAAGACCAAGGTGGAGCAGGGAGTGCAGGTCTATGGGAAGCCAAACACGATGAAAGTGGGATGAAATGGTGTGGTGTTATAGAGCTTGTGCCTCGCTGACATGGTGATCGACTCGTCAGTGCAGAGAGGACGTGTTTGCTAGCGCAACCCAATGAGCTGGTGAGATTAGTTTGCACCACGCTGACCAATTAAAACAGCACAGCGCTGAAGTTCCGTGAGAATTGAAATGCTGGACTTGCTGGTCTCGTGTGTCCAAATTTGATGGTTAAAAAGTTGTCTACTCTCATTTTGTGCACTTGAATTAATGATTTCCATTAATAATAGTCTTTTGCGCGCGTTGGTGTGGTCAAATTAAAACTCTAATTTTACGCATTGGCGTGGTCAAAAAAAAGTTAAAGTTCTTGAGTAACCTTCAGCTTCCACAGATGGACATTGCGTCCCTAGGCCTGCAACTGAGGATGCTGGGTGGCCTCACCAAACAACATGCATTCCACTCAGTCCAAGAACTTGCTCGCTTTGTGTCAGCTCTACATCCACAAACAAGAGGACTTTTCACCAAGGTGGAACGGCTGATCCACTTGTGCCTTTGTTTACCAGTGTCTACTGCTGGCTCCGAAAGGTCTTTTTCAGCTCTTCGCCGCCTGAAAACCGGGCTCCGAAGCACTATCACTCAGAGTAGACTTTCTCACAAGGCACTGCTTCAAATCCACAAAAACATTTTGGATGATCTGGATATTCAGGGTCTCTTGGTCTCTTGGTTTATCAGCCGAACTCCAGAGCGCAAATCTACCTTTGGTGTACCAAAATAATCGTAAGGTAGAGACACGGTGTCTTACATCTCTGCGTCTTTTTCCTGCCGCCGTGCAGGCCCAGATGGTAGCCTATATGATTGTGATTAGCATGCCTATTATAAAGAAACGAATAGTCTGTAACTTTTTAGAATTTTATTTAATTTAGAATCACATATTACTGTCGGATAAGACAGATTTTGCATAGTCTTTTACTTTATGGCACTTAGGCCTTTTTTTGGCCGTTATGCGGTTTATGAACACTTAATCTACTTGTGGTTGTTTTAAAATAAACATACATTGTCATCTAGAAAACAGATCCTGGTGTCGACCTCCTTTTTAGACATTCTGATTATGCATGTATTGTTAATAATGTATAATTTACATTGGTTATAAATGACATTTTAGTTTATATGCACGCGGCAACATATTTAGATAGGCCTACTAGACTTTTTTTGTGTTGGTGTGTGTATTTGTTTTCTGATTTTAACTATAAAGATCGTTGCCGTGCTTACATCACTCCCTTACTCCTCCTATAGTCCCTATGGCCACTTGGCCTGCGTAAATGCAAATGGAAAAAAAGAGAGTAGTAATAATTTGTTACATTTACATAGCGCTTTTATAGGTACATGCGCCCCCCCCCCCCCCCCTGTCGAAAATGACTTCCCACGTCTCTGCATCTGGCGGACCTGGAGACCACCACGGTTTATCAGGCTAAACTTAAACACAGAGCACAGAGAGGTTAGGATTGGTCTCAGAGGTCGTGGCAAAACAGGCAGGGAGCTCAATGGCATCTTTGCTGGTCATAAAGGAACTGCAGAGTGTTCCAGGTTGGTCTCTGAGGTCATTTCTGGGCAGACAGGAAGTTTATAAACAACCTCTGTGGTCATGTCGAGGCAGACAAGCAGATCTTGAACGACCTCTGCGGTCGTGTCAGTGCAAACAGGCAGTTTGGGAATGACCTCTGTGGTTGTTGAGGTAGATAGGAATTTCATGGATGACCTCCGAGGTCATATCAGGGCAAACAGGAAACACAGGAATAACCTCTGTGGTCATATCCGGGCAGGCAGAACGTTATTTAACGACCTCCATGGTCATATCTAAGCAGATAGAGTTCATTGGCGACCTCCATTATCGTAACATGGCAGACAGGGAGCTCGGGGGTTGAGGCTGGCTCTGGAGCAGACTAATGGGCTGAAGCTGGCTGTGGAGCAGACTTATGGGCTGAAGCGGGTTCACAGGCTGAAGAGCAGTATACGGCCCAAACACACACAATGGCTGCGGCCATTGCAGAGATTACCAAGGACAGAGGAACAAGCTCTGGGTCAGATAGCGCAGAAACCTGCGGGCTAGAGAGTACTGAGGCCAGTGGGTTAGATGGGGTCTCAGGGAAGCCAATCTCCAATGCCTCGGAATCGCCTCGGTAGCTTCAAATGCAACATTCATGATGGTTGGAAATACTGACATGGCGTCCATGGTAGCCGGAGACTCTGGCGTGGTGCCCATAAATTATGGTTCTAACCAATGACGCCACTTTTCCAACGCTAACTTGACTATGTATTTGTTACCGTGATGTTGTTCAACCCTCGGTAATCAACGATCGCAGAGAACCATCCTTCTTACCCACAAAAAAGAACCCTGCCCCTGCTGGAGAAGAGGAAGGGGGGATGAATCCGGTTGCTAAAGAATCAGAAATGTATTTCTCCATGACCTCCCTTTCTGGACCAGAAAGTGAGTATAACTGGTAGTCATACCTGGTAGTAGATCTATAACACAGTCATAGGGACGATGCAGGGAAATCCAAACAACGATCTGACAACAACAGGACGAAAGACATGAGTATAAATAGACAAGGCTGATCAGTCGCAGCTGGCGCTGATGATCAGATGAGTGGTAATCCAACGGCCACACCCACACATTCACACAGAAAGAGTCAGTGAATTCATAAACCGTAACAGATTCTCAGTGTAAGAATCAATTTTTTCGTTTGCACAATACAATTCAAACAATTAGAGTATAAGGAGGTTAAATGCAGTGAAGATTGGAAAAAAAATAGAGGCTGACAAATGGCCGGACATTTCATTGTGTGTTGGTGTGTGTCTGTTGTCTGCCTGCCACTCTCTCTCTGTGTGTGACGTGTGTTATATCTGTTTTAGGGAATAACACTGACGGGGAATCTGAAAGGCTTCACAGACCTCACTAATCCCCAGCTGAGGCAGCACATGGAGGCGGCCATTAACATCGGCGTGGGAGACCTCAAAGCCAGGTTTGGTGGTTTGCTGAAGGATGAGAGTGCCCAGACCACAGTGGAGTCTTTCAGATTGCTAAACCCTGACACATGGCCAGAAGACCAGGCCAGCCTTCTCACCTTCGGTGATGACCTGGTGAGGCATTTCAAGGAGCCTCTAGAGAGGTAAGAATTTATTTGACACTGCATTGCCATAGAGACAATGTTATGTTTGCATATTTGCTAACTCACTTGCTCTGTTCAAACCTGCAGATCAGGGTGCAACTTGACTGCAATCCAGGATGAGTGGCAGGGCCTGATCCCTGGTCAGCCACAATTTCAAAGACAAGTCCTACAGTGGCCTGTGGGAGACCATGTTGACAAAGGACCCCTACAGGCTTGATTACAAGGTAGGCCAACAGTACTGAGTTATTGCGTATAGTATCCTTCTAAGGTTGGTTTTGATAAGTTAATGGTAAGAGTTTAAATGAGTGTCATCTTTTCTCAAGAATATACAGGAGTTGGTGCAGATTATGCTGGCGCTGCCCATTTCAGCCGCCCAGTGTGAGCAAGGCTTTGCAGAATTGCATTACGACTTCGGCAAGAAGTTGCCTTGGGGTCTCCACCACCGAAGACTTGATGAGGATCAGGCTGGAGGGGCCTTCTGTCGAGGAGTTCGATCCCACTCCTGCTGTGAACCGCTGGCTGGCCTCTAAGCATTCCAGACGGCCAACATATAAAAGCACCTGGACAACCGATATCCTTTGCATCTAGGTCAATGTGTGATTTTGCACGTGCAGTATATGCATGAAATCTGTGTAATTTGTTAAATAAACGAAAAAAAAAAAAAAAAAAACTGTGCTCATAAATTTCTTTGTGTGCTCCTAAATTTTTTTCAATTAGGAGCACATTTACTCCTTGAGAAACAAATTAGCGTAGAGCCCTGCATGATGCCCTAAATCTAACGAGACTGGTCTGAAGATGATCTCGTTAAATTTTCGTGAAAATCGGAGCAATGATCTAGGAGGAGTTAGAAAAAGTCGTTTTTTTCTGAGAATTCAAAATAACAGACAAATGACGGAAAATGACGCCATATGGTGCATTCGAATTGGCGAATTTTGTTTCTAGACCTTAAAGTTCAAAAGTTATTAGCATAAACATAAGTGAAACTTTGGACAGTTGGTGGCGCTAGAGGGATTGAGTTGGAGACTCCAAATTTGCTATGGTGACAGTTCAGACTCTCTTCTATCAGTGTGCCAAATTTCATAACTTTCCCGCAAGCGGTTCTATGGGCTGCCATAAACCTCCAGAGTGGAAGAAGAATAATAGGAACCTAAACGATTTCAATAGGTGCCTACTCACTTTCAGTGCTTGCCCCTAATAATAAGGACGCCAATGGATACAATAGGTGCCTACGCACTTGGCACTCACTTGCCTACCCCTAATAAATCAGCTACAACAACCAAATTTGAATCTATATACTAAGGAACATTTATGTTTAAAAAACACCTAGTCATAAGACTAACTAGTTTGCACAAGTTAAATATAGAAATTAAAAAACTGCATTGTCCCTCAAAAAATCAGATAATAAAAGTGAATAGCTCAATAAAAGAAATGCCAAAACAGACCACAATATTGCCTCAGCATGTCCAGTATTTTATACAGTTGTAATGATAAAAGAGAGGTGGTCTGTTGTATTGGACTAGATATTGATATCCCTAAATACATGCATACTTGAGGCACCGATTGGACTCCGTGGGATGGTCAATTAAGTGATGTCACCCTTGGGTTATCAAGTGGGCGCCCTCCTTCTTTGTTGTTTCACTGATAGGCCCACGACACCTCCAGAGGGTTCAGCAGTGAATCCCAGCGTCCTAGGTTCACTCCCTAGGTGCCATCAATTCCTTTGAAGGCCCAGACGGAGTCCTTTCTCTTTATCCACAGCCACTGGCTTCCCTTTTCCACAGCCCTGGAGAGGTCTCTGACTGCCTGCCGATGGGCCTTCCCTCACACTCCCATCTCCTTCAGTAGCCTGGATGTTGAGGTGGCTACGAACCCTCTGCAGCCTACTTCCACTGGGCGTATGTTTGCCTTCCAGCCTTGTTGTTGCGCATCAGCTGCAAGTTCAGCGTACCTCAGCCTTTTCCTTTCATAAGCCTCCTCCACTGCACCCTCCCAGGGCACGGTGAGCTCGATGATGTAAACAAGCTTGAGTGAGGCTGACCACAGAACAAGATCTGGTCGCTGGTTTGTAGCTGCGATCTCTGATGGGAAGCAGAGTTTCTTGCCCAAGTCTGCCAGGAGCTTCCAGTCCCGTGCTCTCCCCAGCTGACCAGTGTCTGGTCTTGTGGCGGTGAGGCTGGCTTGACCCTCGCCCTCTCGAACAAATGGTATCAGCTGCCCCCGGGATGACTGGAGAGGAAAGGTATTCACACTTACCCGTTGACTTTCTAGCACTGCTGCAAGACTCTTTAGCCCCTGGTTGTGCCGCCAGGTATAACGACCTTGGGTGAGGCTGGTCTTGCATCCCACTATGATGTGCTTGAGTGTTGCCGGACTTGGACATAGAGGGCATGTAGGGTCTTCGGCATACCACTGACTTAGGTTTGCGGGGAAGGCAGGACATCATAGGCAGCCCTGATTGTAAAACTTGCCCTGAATCCCTCCATCTCCAACAACTCTTTCCAGGAGATCTTCCTCTTCTCCACTCCTTTCCATGCCATCCACTGCCCTTGTTTTGCCTGCGCCAGAGCTTGGGCGCACCTTCCTGCTTCCTCCTCCCGACGTATCTCCTGGACCATCAACTTGCGTCTCTGAGATGTAGAGGGCTTGCTCCACGCTGGTGTACTGACCCCGAGGCCTAGACCACTCCTCCCTTCCTGCACTCGGCCCACAATATCCTTGTGCCTGAGTGCTGCCTTTGTCTGCTCAGTAGCAGCCAATGGGGTCCACTTCCTCCCGGTGGCCAGGATGGGGGCCGCAAGGGCTAGCGAAATTTACGCGCGTCGGATTCGAAACCCGTTGGCGGCCATCTTTTTTATTTGATCGAGCATTCATTGGGAGAGTCACCGCTCTGTATTTGCTCTGGATAGCAGAACAGCGGCGTAGGGATCATCGTTGCCGTATTTGTGTCCACCAGACCCCTCGGAGGCGAACCCAGTTTGGCTAGTTTCAACCTTTGCTCGCTCCAGGAGCTGCGCCTGGATGGCGGCCGCTTTCAGCGGTACTTCCGCCTGCTCCGCGCCCAGCTTGATGACCTGTTGTCCCGCATCGGAGCGAGGATCACCCTCGCCCTCATCCACTTAATAAGTCATTTATTTTTGTTTTGATGATAAATGGAGCCGGCCTCCAAAAGTATAACCTGTCCTGTGATTTTTTTTCTCTCTCTCACACAACACTGGCCAGACACGAACTTATGCACTACTATGTTGGTTGTCTTTACTTTATAATAATATTTCATATAATCTAGATATGGAATAAATAGCATTCAATACAAAATGAATGTCTCATATATTGAAATCAAGTTTTATGTGATAAAATATTTGCTTTGTTGTGCATTAACCACACCAGGCAATTAGTCATATTGAAGCATCCGGATACTTCACCACGTGACAGCAGCAAGCAGCTAGGCTCCTGATTGGTTAACGCGGCGCGAATTGACGCCAAAGTTCAGATTTTTCAACTCGGGCGGCAGACGCGAATTCGCGTCAAACGTGTGAATGCACAAATAGCACTAACTAAATCATTCGCGCGTAACGCGCTTTTCGCGCCAGGCGCTTAATTCGCGCCATTCGCGCGAACTTGACGCGCGAATGAGGCGTATTCGCGTCTACCGCGCCGCGCTCTTTTTGTGGGAAACACTATGTATGCATGTATGTTTGTGTCGAAGAGCTGCTACTGTTGCTTACTTTTTGTGGCTTCCTCAGTTAAATTCTGTGGCTCATTTAGGAGATCTGACACTGCAACAAACAACAAAATAGGTTACAAAGTACATACATGCTAATGAATATAACACAATACATTTTGATTTCCACACCTTGATGGAGGGGAGACACATTTGTCACTGAAGACTCTGGTAATGACTCTTTTGCTGTAAAAATAACAATTTATTTTATATAGAGCTGCAGGTATAAATAAACATTGAAAAAGTTTATTATTATTAAAATGTTTACTGAATAAATCCAGAGATCTTGTCATTTGTCGTTCTGTGGGTGAGAGAGAGATATATTGCTTTAAATATATTTTGAACGATACCTTATATGTTAGATAAATAAATAAGCTGGAGAGTATTATATTCTGCAAACCTTTGTCTTGTGGGAATGTTTGGGGAAATGGCTGATCTAAAAACACAACAGAAATGTGAAAAAACATGTTAGCAGGTTGCTAGAATTTTCAGAGTTTTAGAAAACTAAATAAAGAGGATGAGTGAATAACATGTATTATTAGTGACTTACATTTGGGTGGAACAGGTTTTGACAACAAATAACCTCCATGCTGTAAAAAAGCCCAAAACCACAGCTGCCAGCAATGTATTGTTAATCTACAGTTCTCCTTTTTTACAGCATGGAGGTCATTTGTGTCATTTGAGAAACCGATTAATTAATTAACTAAAAACATGACTTTACCTCAAATCAAAGAAAATCTATGAAACAAATGAAAATAACATCAAATGAAAATAAAATGACATCTAAACCTCTGTCAAGTTTTAATAAGAACTTCTGTAGACGTCTGACTGAAATAAAGTCAGTCTGGTTGGTAATAAGTGAAGCTGGTAATGCTGTTTGTGGAGTTGTTTACAGTTTTTGCCTATTGCTTACACACTTTTTGCAGAATTTGGCTTATTATGTCAAAACTCCACACACAAGCCAATGAGACATAGAACTTGGAGATTAACAACTCACATCTATGCCTAAATGAAACACTACAATCAAAACTTAACACTCCTTTCTAATAATGAAATTCTTGCAACAAAACCATACACACAAGCACCATTTGAATTACGCTTTCATATCACCAGCAACACACTGATGGGCTTTATATAAAACACTGCAGTCTTTGTGTTTCTATTTTTATTGTCATTTTCTCAGACTCAAAACTCAAAAGTAGAATTTCTGCCGTAATCAAACTAGAGTTTTTACAAAAAAACAAACATCATAAAGAAAAATAGAATCATAAAATTTAGCAACAAAACAAACAAAGGCGTGTGGTTGCCGATCATATACTTTCCACCGCCACGCTGAAAATAATTCCTCGATTGCATTTAGAAAGGGGCTGTAAGGGGGCAGGTATAAACAACAGCCCTTTGTCCAGCTGCGTTACGGCCCCGACGCCTGGTTTTGGCCCGATTGAAGCCTGCCTCGTCCACGTAGATGAACTCATGTGGCAGTTCGGCGTTCCCTTCCACCTTGAGGAGGTCGTCCAACCATTCTGTAGAAAATGCCACCACAAGATGTCATTGGTTAGGTTCTTTTTCACATACTGTTCTTTCAAACTGTACACAGTACTGTAACATCATAATGGTATTCCTTTACATATACTTCAAAGCACTACCCAGTTTTGTATAGTACAGTCAGTACAGTAATACTGTAATATGATACAGAATTATGTGACATATACAGTAGGTACAGTCTGGATTAGAAACTTGAAGATATACCTGTTCTCCAGTCAGAATGTCCTTATTATCGATGCGACTGAGGTTAGGATGGACTCTTTGCCCAGCCTCCCTCATGGACAGGCAATGATTTTTCACATGGTCCACCAGAGTAGCCCTGATGTCATCCTACACACGTCTCCACACTGGTCCTTGTCCTCTTCCACGTCCGACTCCTCTCTCTCTTTAACACCTCTTACTCTGACTCTCATTGCCTCCATGCTTGCAAAGTTCTCAAAATGGCTTACCTGAGGCCTATTTGTAGTGCTAAGGCTCAGACCAATTTGTGTTCTGTTTTCTATGCAAGTGTTTTAAGGTGTGTAAGTAAGTGCCTACAATTGCCAGATGAGTTTTGCATTTTGAACAGAGTGTTTTCCCAATGATAACAGGTGATTTTGTTTTTGAACAAAGCGTCTAATGTAAGAAAACGTGTGTAGTGTTAGTTAAGTGCAATTAAGTGTGTTACAGAATTGCAAACAAAGTGCAAAGTTGACAATGTGTTTAAGCTATGGTTACACTGTGTTTAAGGTATGCTACAAGAAGTTTTGGTATTGAGGCTTTGGTCTAAGCATTTGGTTTAAGTGTGTAAGCAATGGACAAAAACTGTAATACTCTGAAAATTACCTGATTAACTATGTAATTATTTACCTAGTCAATTGGACTATATTAGTGAACTAATGTAGGTTATAGTGAATGAGGGTATAGGGTGTGATTGGGAACACAGCCTCTGAGTGTCGACTTTGAGCACTGTTAATTCACAGTATATTCATGTAGGCAACTTTCTCGATAACAACAAATATACACAGAATGCATATTTTCTACGGTATATTACTGTTTTAATGGAAAACAGCATGTTACTGTCAAAATGTGGCCGTATTTTTTTTACAGCAATTTTTTACAGTGCTAGCTGTAGGACAATACAGAAGATTGTTACAATGATGAAACATTCTCTAAATGTTGTTGTTAGGTTGTGGGCTATGATAAATGTGTCTTGTTCTGGCTGTGTCTGTCTGTGTGTGTGTGTGTGTGTGTGTGTGTGTGTGTGTGTGTGTGTGTGTGTGTGTCTGTCTGTCTCTCTCTCTGTGTGTGTGTGTGTGTGTGTGTGTGTGTGTGTGTGTGTGTGTGTGTGTGTGTTAGAGAGGGTGAGGGTGAGCGCGAGAGTTAAAGTTCATGCAGGATGGCCAAAAACATTATATCCTGTTTTTTTCCCCACCATTATTGCAGTTCTTGTCAGCTGCTGTTCTGACACAAGTGTCATTGTGGATTGCCTTGACTGCACTTTGAAACAGCCAATCATTCGTGAGTCACATGGTTCCCTGAAAAATGTTTCCGATTTTTTGAAAATCTTACACAGTACCATTGGGGAACATGACTTGTCCAACAGAACCCTCTCTTCAATGGCCTCACAACATGTTCCTTGCGGTTTTGCACTTTGTGACCACCACAGATTGAGTCTGTGAAGACTTTGAAATCTCCATCAACCGTTTTGCCACTTGAACAAGTGGCTGCTTTCCTGACCTTATTAGTCGCTTGAGCTTTCCAAGATAGTTCTCAAATGGAAATGTACTGCAAGCATCAAGACTGCCAAAATTCATCGCCTCTGCTGGTAGATGTACCATTGAATGGATGTTGTGCACCATGAAGTGGTCACCATATAGTTCTTTTGTTTTTCCCACGAAGTAAGTCATCAGCTCAGTGCTGTAGTTGTTGTAGTCCACTGCCAAGCTGGGTGAAAGAAGGCCCAAGGCAACACTGAATGCCATAAAATGGTTGTACAGCTGGTCTGCCAGAATTCCCTTTAACACTATCTTGCCAGTGTATACAGCAAAATTGTCGCAGTTCAGTTGCCTTCCACCTATCTATGTCCCCTAAACCCCTTGATTTTCTTTGGAAACAGCTTGGAATGACCTTCCTGAGTGACTGCAGCCTTTGGGTCACCTCATTTATTTGGACAGCAGACATTCGCACCTTTCTGTCTCCTCTAACCCACTCTGTAATGAGTTTCTTCATAACACCCAGGCAGGCTTGGTGCATGTAGTCAATTGGGAATTGACTTATCACATCCAATGGGAGCCTCAAAAAGGGAGATGTTGGAGTGACCTCATTCTCCTGACGTCTGGTAATTTCAGCACAAAATATTTCATGAGTGTCTGCATAGTGTGAGGTTGTCAACCTCTGAGTACGTCACTTGCCTAGATATCCATGTTCCCTTCTGTGTGCATTTGTCACACCCAAAATACCTGGAATACTGCTTGATTTTCTTTACCATTGCTCTTGCTGGTGCATCACAGACAACACATCTAATTTTGATCTGTTTTCCTTCCAAACCATTGTCAAGGAGTTCTTGAATGTCTTTTATGGCTTCCTCAACAAAATCCAAATTTGTTTGTCTGGAAGGACCACATGTCAGTGTGACAGGAAAAACTCTGATGGGTGTCAGATGAATGGCACAGGGCCATAGATGTGTCCTGCTGCTTTTAAAAATCGGCAGTCCATCAATAAATACGTTTCGTTCGGTCAACGAGCGAGCGAGAGGACAAGGAGCTGCACGAGGCCTACTTCAGGATCGGGAGGATCGCTGCATCGTTTCCAGTGGAATTGGAGGTATTTGTTTTGTATGTGTTTGTGCTCAGGAGAGTGAAGGGGCCATTTGTCAGTTTCCCGGCCACCATGATCACAAGCCACGTTTCAGGCCTGCTGCGGGGTGGGTTTGAGTTGAATGACTGGTGTGTGTGTGGGCCCACTGCAGTGAATATTGTTGCATATAGCTTTACTCAGTGCACTAAAAAGTAACTTTTACGTTCAGTGTGTGTTCGTTATAATTTGTGAGGTATTTCATACGTGTAGTTATCTGAGTTTATCGGTATCCTATATACGGATTTTATTTGTTCTGAATCCTGGTTGTATTAGTACAGGTATCTGAGAGATTGCCTTTCAGGACTTAAACTGGGTTTTTGTTTTCTGTGAAGGTGATTGTGTGAACCAGTTACATATTTAAATTAATTTATTGAGCCATTTAACATTGATAATTCATTTTCATTAAATCATTTATTTGTACTTGTACTTTTACCAGTGTTGGTTTTTTCAGGAGGGTTTTTCTGACTTTATCAGTTAAGGGACGTCAAGAGTTAATTCTGAGTAACTTCATAATATGAAAGTATAGATTATTATTCTATTTTTCTAAAATAAGCTTAATTTATGTAGTGACCATAGAGGGGCCTAACTACAACATCTGTAGGCATATAATTAATGAATTTGGGGCGTTCCCTATTTAGTCACAAGAACGACAGGTAGGGGGCGTTATCGTTACATAACGTGGGGGCTCGTCCGGGATCTCCCTCTGTGAGTCACACAATAGTTTTCTGCAAGAAGAAAGAAAAAGAAAGAAATTAAGTTCAACACACCCTTATAATTACATCGTAATTAACTGGAAAGTGCATAGTGTTAACATGGCTCTAACAAAAGACTCCAGTCTCCAAGCAGAGTTAGCCAACTGGTGCAAAGATGCTAGCATTGAAGAGACTCATGCTTTAATGCTGTTAAACGTACCTGTTCACACCGTAGTGGCCGAAATTGAAGAGGTGATGGAAGCAGTAAAAGCTCTAGGGAGAGTTTGTGTAAGGGACCTGGCAATTGTGTAGTTCCCCCAAGGGGAGAAGTGTGTGCTGTCTGTAAACTGAAGACTGACAAGACTTTAAGAAAAGATATGTTTGTGGTAGAGGACGGTAGTCTTCCAGCTGGAACATTCATAACCCCAGTGGTACTACCATCATCCGCCGTAGAAGGACAATGCATCCAGGTGATGATCCATAATGAAACATCAAAAAATATCTCTATTCCGGCGGGAACAGTAATTGCAAATGTATATCCAACTGACACACTCACTGCCAGGACTGAAGAACAGAGCTCTCAAGCAATAGACCCAAGTTTGTTTAAGTTTGGTGAGTCGTCCATTCCTGAGGCCTGGGAACGGAGACTGCACCAAAAGTTGGCCACCAGAGGTGATGTGTTTTCTGTTGAAGAATGGGATGTTGGATTAGCTCGTGGAGTGGAGCATCCCATCAGACTGAAAGACCCAAAACCGTTCCGCGAACGCTCCAGACGCATCGCTCCTGCAGATATCGAGGATGTACGACGTCACATCAAAGACCAGTTAGCAGCGGGAATAATTACAGTCAAGGAGTCAGTACGCATCGCCCATTGTGGTAGCACGGAAGAAGAGTGGGGCAATCAGAATGTGCATCGATTATCGCACTCTAAATGCTCGTACTATCCCTGATCAGTACACTACTCCCAGGATCGACGATGCCTTAGACAGTTTGGCTGGTAGTAAATGGTTTTCCATGCTGGACCTCCGCAGTGGGTACTATCAGATAGCCATGACGGAGGAAGATAAAGAAAAGACAGCGTTTATCTGTCCCCTGGGATTCTTCCAGTTTGAACGGATGCCTCAAGGGATCACTGGGGCTCCAGCCACCTTCCAGCAGCTCATGGAGAAAGCTGTGGGCGACATGCATCTCCTCCAAGTAATAGTATACCTGAATGACATCATTGTGTTCGGACGCACCCTTGAAGAACACGAAAAGAGGCTGTTAAAAGTCCTGGACCCTCTGAGAGAATGTGGCCTGAAAGTGTCAATAGATAAGTGCCAGTTCTGCCAGCCTCAAGTTCGGTATGTGGGTCACATTGTATCAGCTGCTGGAGTATCACCAGACCCATCAAATGTCGAAGTCGTAACCCGCTGGAAAAGGCCCACTGACCTAAAGACATTGAGGTCGTTCCCTGGGGTTTTGTGGATTTTACCGGAGATTCATAAAGGATTACTCCGCCATTGTAAGGCCTTTAACAGAGCTCACTAAAGGTTACCCGCCAACATCTGGGCAAAACAGCAAGTCAAGTGATGGGAAGATATACTTCAGAATATCGGAACCTTTCGGAGAGCGTTGGGACGACACTTGTACAGCAGCTTTCAATAAAATCATTGACTGTCTCACCCATGCCCCAGTACTTGCTTTCGTGGATCCTGCAAAGTGTTATGTACTGCATGTAGACGCTAGTTTGAGTGGACTGGGGGCCGTTTTGAATCAGGAGCATTCTGGAGGGTTGAGGCATGTGGTGTACGCAAGCCGGAAACTGAGTGCCTCAGAACAACTCTATCCCATACATCAGCTAGAGTTCTTGGCGCTCAAGTGGGCGGTAGTGGATACATTTCACGACTACCTATATGGAGCACAGTTTGTGGTGATGACTGACAACAATCCACTTACCTATGTTTTTTCAAGTGCCAAGCTGAGTGTGACGGGTTAGCCTACTTAGCTACATGCAACTTCAGCTTGCAATACAAACCTGAAGGCATAACATTGATGCAGATGTATTGTCTCGCTACCCCTGTGCAAGTGTTCACCACCAAAGACCAGAAAGCTCTAACTGTGGCTAAAATACAAGTCCTTCTCAGAAAATAAGCATATTGCGATAAAGTTCATTATTTTCCATAATGTAATGATAAAAATTAAACTTTCATATATTTTAGATTCATTGCACACCAACTGAAATATTTCAGGTCCTTTATTGTTTTAATACTGATGATTTTGGCATACAGCTCATGAAAACCCCAAATTCCTATAGCTTTACTCAGTGCACTAAAAGGTAACTTTTACGCTCATTGTGTGTTCGTTATAATTTGTGAGGTAATTCATACATGTAGTTAACTGAGTTTATCGGTATCCTATATACGGATTTTATTTGTTCTCAATCCTGGTTGTATTAGTACAGGTATCTGAGAGATTGCCTTTCGGGACTCAAACTGGGTTTTTGTTTGCTATGAAGGTGATTGTGTGAACCGGTTACATGTTTAAATTAATTTATTGAGCCATTTAACATTTATAATTCATTTTCATTAAATCATTTATTTGTCTTGTATTTTTACCAGTGTATTCTCTGGAATTGACAGCTGTTGCACGTTTAAGTATCTTTGGAATAAACTGTTTAATATTTAAATTTCAAGTAATTGTGACCTCAGGATGTTTGCTATTGTCTGTAAAGGTTTTTATTATGATCGCTGTCTGTTACGGGCTTATTAGTACGTTAGATACTATAACTTTGATGTTAGCATTGTCATTAGCAAACACGTTTGATTTCTGTAGTTGTTTGGCCGTTCCTCTGTCGGTTTTATTTGTGTAACTTAGTTCGCAAATAAATAGATATCAAATTCTTCAAATCAAGACACCGGTGTATCCTACCCGCGTCTAAATGGTTAGCGGAGATTTTGGCTTGATCTAGCTAGATGGATGCTGCCCTTCTATGTGTCTAATTTAGCTTGCACGTTGCATCCAGGTGTTACTTTGATTTTATTTGGCGCCGGTTTATTTTGAAAGCATTTACTACCAGACAATAGGGGGAGCTTCGTAGAGTAAAAACACTCAGGGTTGACATGTAATACTTATTTTAGCAAGCTAATATTGCTTTTGGCAAAATGTCTTTTTGTATTTCTTATTAATTAAATGTAGTTCTGCATTTCACTCGGGCCAGTACCGGTTAATTATACAATTTATGCTCGCGTTATTATGGGCCGATTCCGGCAGCGTCGGCTCAGTTTTGGCACCCGGACTCGGGCCAGTTTCTGATTCTGGCGATTCTGGCGCGTCATTCATTGCCGCGTTTCACAAGTGTCCGGCAACCGGAACTGGGCCGAGTTATTTCTTCCGGTTTGCCGGATCTGGGCCTTTATTGGCCCACATCTGTTTGGGTGCCTGGGTAATAAATAAAACATAAAAAACTAAGATCAGGGCTGGGTTTTCCCAAAAGCATCGTAAGCTTAAATTGATCATAGAACAATTGCCATCAATGGTCTCTACGATCAACTTAGGCTTACGATGCTTTTGGAAAACGCACCCCAGAACATTTAATGAACAAAACCGGGTTCTACTGTACACATGGCAGACAGGAGAGCGTAGTAGAAAGCCTGGTGATAAAGGTTGGTAACCGGAATCTGTCCAGGAAACATCCACAAATCCAGAGGAGCAAAGAAACAAATGAGACTAAATAGTAGAATAGTAGAATAGAGTGTAATTCACCACAATTATCATTAAACATCTTTATGTCAACACCAAGACTGCACTTATGGTGGTGAAATCAAATGCTGCTTCCATAGTTATGTACCAGGTATACTGTAAAGGCAGAAAGGCTGTTTTGTTGCCATGTCTTTTGTATGAGCATAAATTCACCAAGATGAATAAAAATGGACAATGGATGTTGTGTAGACATCACTAAATATCCTGAAAATGAGCTTGGCAACTCATCATAAACATAAATACTCCACAGTCAATCCCAAAATATTGTAGGGGTAGCCCGTTTGAAGAAAGAGCACCCATTATGAAGAATTTACAACGACTACCAACCTTATACATGTTCTTCTTGTGCATTTTCATTGGAAATTATTATTACCTCAACATCCAGGCCTGACTGTTCTTCCCATGGCCCAGGCATGCGCTTTTGTGCAACAGCCCTGATAAAAATCAAGACAGTGTTACGAAGAATACTTACAATTTAAACACACACAGTATAATTCAGCTGGGGAACACAAACAGTTTCAGAAATGCAGAATACAATTCAGGAATTGGTTGAACATGAAATGCAAACAATGCTTACATCATCTGAATGTGAGGTACTATAACTATGCAGTTTGTCCAAGCAGCCTTGACAAGTCAAAGGAACGCGACTGCCGAGAGTAGTTGCATTAATGTGGGTAAGTCAGGGGAACATGACTGCCGAAATATATCATCCTGTTGTAACCTCAAGATGTCTCGGTAGGGCTTGTAGCCAAAGCCTTGTTCCCACTGTGCAAACAGCGAATCGAGGAACAGTGGCACCATCACCTATGAGAATAGTCTTGGCAATGAGTTAACCTTTCATGTGTAATATTCCAATAAGCGTTGCAAAAAGGAATCTTCATATGCTTCTTTTCCACATCAACAGTATAGCTTGACAAACTTTCTTTGAAAGCATGCATTACTTACACATAGCAAAAAATGCCCTTGTGTCCACAGCGGGAATATAAGTGCATCTTTATCGGTGGAGTCGACCTTAAAAGAAAGCAAGTTATGCTGTCAATTCAAATCAGTTTAATTATTGCTGTCAACTAGGGCTGTAGTACGCGTCCGGTCTTGGACTTGAGTCCGGACTCAGACTTGTCTCGGACTCGCTGGTATTCGGACTTGTCTCTGCCACTGGTCTTACCAAATATGACTTTTGGTCTCGACCGAGTCCAGGTGTTTTTATATTATGTTAATAATATTGGATGGAAAGTGAAACACTGGCCACCTAATAACCAATCACACATTAGATTATTTTCGCACGTCACGCTCTGCATCTGCGTGCGTTAATTTTCATTGATTCACACACTGTAACAAATGAAGATGTCCGCCAATTCTGCCATTATCAAACTTGGTTAAAAAAATCACCAGGAATTTCTCAGCGCTGAAATAGAAAAAGAAACACAATTTCAGAAACCTGTGGGACAACGTCAAACTTCACCTTCAAGACACCTGCAGAGGAATCATACATCGCGGTAAGTTAACTGCAGAGCTGGAGCTGCTTAGCCTTGACTATGTGTTAACGTTAACATTAGCTAACATAGCAGAAGATAAAGGTAATGTTCTTGGACAAAGTTATCATAACTTACGTCTGGTATTAATGGTTTCATGAGGTAAAAAATTCAAACGATTATGGTTTATGCGATTGATTATCGTCGTTTTTGTATTACGTTTGTGGTTGTGCTCAGTCTTTTTACAAATGAATGCTCACGTTAACGTTAGGGTTAAGTAAACTTTGCATCAGCCTAACGTCATGCCATAAAGTTATAAGTTCGATTACTTATGTATGGTGGTAGCTAGCTGTTTGTGTGTGTGTGTGTGTGTGTGTGTCATATTTGCGTGAAAGGTGGTTCATTTGGGTAATGTTATCTGACATCGGTGGTGATTTCTTCAGTTTTAAATTGAGAGGCTTAGCAACAGCCATCTACTAACATTACTCTTCAAAATCTTGAGTAAGCTAGCGCAAACTAGGGATGTGTAGTTCATTAACAATTTGAATCTTTAATATGACTCGGGATTACCGAGTTGTCTCAGAGAGTGATTCGTTCATTTTGTGTTGACCGCGCATGCTCCCAACATCCCATAGGTTCTGTACATGAAACAGAAATGATTAGTTGAACAATCTCTCTCGAGTCTGGTTCAGGTTCGGCCAGGTCCGAATCTTTCGTTCTTCCTGTCAGTCCCATATAGACTATGCTGTCAGTACCGGAAAGAGAAATGATTAGTTCATCTCGAGTCTTTTCGGGTTCGAGTTGTTCGTTCTTCGAGTCACAAACCCATAGGCTGAGTGCAAAAACAGAAATGATTCATCTTTCGAGTCGGGTCTGAATCCTTCGTTCTTTTGTCACGTGACCGCTGGTATCTCGCTACAAATACAACATTAGATTCATATTATTGACTGCGTCTGAATGTATATTGTTTTATATTTAGGAATCAACATAAAATGTAGAGCTGTAGAGCACTGTTCGTTTGAATGCAAAATACAATTTCACCACTAGATGGGAGAAATTCCTACACATTGTCCCTTTAGGACCCAACTAATCAATTAATTAAACATTTCGGTTTCTTATAATTTGGCTTTGGCTGCATTACCCTATAGTTTATTTTTATTTTTTCAAATTTAATCAACATTTTTGTAAGTACTAGATGTGTTGGGCTATTTAACATGACCATATACCATATTTAATTATATTCTGCTGAAATGAACGTAATGAATCGAAAACATTTTTCGTTAATTTTGCTGAACGAGATTCAAAGATCCGAGTCAGTAAAATTATGAACATAATAAACAAAGAAAGCCATTTACTAGGCTAATAGTTCGACGATTCAGGCACAACTTTATTTAGTTTTTCTCAGTATATGGAATGGACAATAATGAATGATTGGGAATACAGATTTAACTTCACTTTAAATAAAGCTTATTATCTGCCTGTTATTCAGTTCCAACACTTATAGATGCTTTTGTATTTCCATCTCCAGCCTGCAGGAGTATCGCCAAGGACTTCAAAAGGGGGATTCACAGCCAATGATTGATGATGCATTTCAGCAGCGACCATTGCAAGTTCAAGTTTACAATGCTTCTTCATCAAGGCAGCAGTCTATCAACCAAGCGATCATCCATGACCTTATCATTGGCTGCTCTCTACCTATATCTACGGAAAATGAACATTTCCAACATTTTCTTCACACCATGGATGAAAGTTACACCCCAATCTCCAGAACAACGATAACCAGCAAACAGATACCTCAACTAGTGATGAGAGTGAAAGAGTGCATCAAGTACAATCTGGTAGATCAGAAATCAATCTCTGTAACTGCTGATATATGGTAAGACCGCACAATGAGATCTTGCCTGGGAGTCACAGCTCATGTTCTCAACTCTTCAGCCAGTGGGTACACTCTGAACACCTACCTGCTCGACTGCAGGAGATTCAAAGGGCGTCACAGCTCTGAAAACATTTCAGCTGCATTTGATGAAATACTAGATGACTACAATATCAGTGATAAGGTAGATTTTATCATCACTGATAATGCAGCTAACATGAAGAAGGCTTTTAAAGTCATTATGGCAGACCACTCAGATGACAGTGAGGATGAGGAGGACATGGTTGGGGAACAGCTAGATACGGACTTTCTTCCTGGTTCCCGTCAATGGCTATCCTGCTTTGCATAGTCTTCAACTGGTTATCGGGGATGGGATGTAAGCAGTAAAAGTGATGTCTCGGGCAATCTCAAAAATGGCCAAACTTGCCAGTCTGCTGCATAGTAGCACTGTCTTAAGGATCGATTTGAGGCTGTTTTTGGAAGTGGTAAAAGCATTCCAGTCTCAAATGTCACAAGGTGGAATTTGCAATTCAGACAAATACAAGCAGTCATCAAATTAGATCATACTGCACTAACTCAGATGTGCTCAGTGTAGAGAACTTACACACATTCTTGGACCGTTTGCTGAGGCCACTGGATTGACGGAGGGTGACACAATTGTTACCATCAGCATGGTTGTCCCTACTGTCCTCGAACTATATTCTCATTTAACAGAAATGGATAGTGAAAAGAGACTCTGTAGGCCACTGACCAGGGCCCTCAGAGCCTCACTTAAAAGAAGATTTGCCGGCATCTTTGTTGGATTACGAATGGCAGAAGATCATGGCCTTTATTTGCCATTTGGCCATGATATATACATGCTGGGAGCGATGCTGGACCCCCAGTTAGGGTTGAACTGGGTTGAGATGGATGTCAGTGGCAGTGCTACCACCATACAAAGTACTAAGAAGGAACTGCAGAAGTCACTAACAGGTATATATTTCAAAATCCCCCATTTAAAGTACAGTGTATTTGCAAGGTTTTTGAAGTGGAAGAAGAAGTGAGTCAAGTTTATTTCTTTTTTCTTTTTGTCAAGACAGCTTGATCGCTCAGGCTAAGAAAGTGGACCTGGACATCTGTGAGGAACCCACAAAACCAACCCAATTCTCCCCCAAACACCAAGATTCCACAGCTCCTAGCAAAATATAAAACTCACAAAAAGAACAATTCCACCCATAGATATCATCCAAGTGTCAACAGTGAGGTAAATACATACCTGGAGGATATTCAGAGCTGTCCGGCAGAAGAGGATGCCCTTGTATTTTGGTTGAAAAACAAGGACAAATACCATAATTTGCATGCCCTAGCTGTCAAAGTGCTTTCTGTACCTGCTTCTTCAGCACCAGTTGAAAAAGTGTTCAGTGCTGGAGAGCTCATTATGAGGCCCCATTGAGCCAGTTTAGGAGCGGAAATGCTCTCCTTCCTCATATTTCTAAAGTGTAACAAAACACTTTTGTAAAACTGAATAGTTTTACTTACCTCACCTGCAGACAGAATGCTACACTCTTAAAAGTTTGTCGATTATTTACAGATTTGTTTTTCCTGTTTAGTTTAGTTTAGTTAATTGATTATTATCAGGACAATGTGCAGTTACATTAAAAAGATGGCTGCACCAGATTTAACACTATACTAATTTCCATCTGTAGTCCTACACAATTAAGATTACATGACAAAGACAATTAACATATAGAGATTATATAACAAAGACAGTTAATACAATGTAAAAAGGCAGTTTACTAAGAAGGTACGATATATAAAATGCAATTTTACACACAGAACACAATACAATGTAAAAGCCATCAAATGGTACCCACAAGGGTATCATCTTATGGCCAAAATACCCGCATAGTACTTTTAATGTGAACAGGACTGGTGATCTAAAAGCCAGTCTTTGACTGCCCGTGAAAAGCTATGAAAATCTGCATTGTTCTTTAGATTGTCTAGAAGCCCATTCCATTCTTTGATGGCTTTATAGGAAAAGGCTGATTGAGAGAAGGCATACTTTCTTTTGGGAACATTGCAATCACCCCTGGATACAGACCTCAACGCTCTGTTTGTTAGTTCAGAGCTTAGCTGTACATATCTTTTTAAAGGGGGTGGGGCAGCATCATTAAGAATTTTGTGAACCAAACGGATATCAGAATACCTGATCAGGTTGTCAAAGCTTAGTATACTGTACTTTTCAAGTATATTGCAGTGGTGGTCCCGCCGAAGTTTTTTATCTAGGATTTTGAAGGCCTGATTAAGTAATGATCTAAGGGGGTTTAAAACAGTTTGTTTGGCTTGAGACCACGATGGCATACAGTACAATATATGTGATATAATCATTGCCTGGAAATACGAATTGCTGCTTCCAATGATAAAGAGTTTCTGATGTGTTGGAAGTTAGCAATGTCAAATTTCAGAACACGGCATACCCTTTTAACATGGTTTTTAAAATTTAGTACAGGGTCCAAGATCACACCTAGGTATTTAACTTCTTCCACATTTTTGATCATGTAACTTTCCACATAGATATTTAGGAGAGCACTTTGAAATCTTTTGTTTGAAAAATACATTGTGACCGTTTTCTCTGTATTCACAGGAAGGCGGGATTTGTTCATCCACTCTATTGCTTTGTTCATTGCCACAGATAGTTTAGCAGCGACAGAATTGACATTGGAACCGTGAGTATATAAAACCGTGTCATCAGCGTACATCAAGATCTCCACGTCATCGCAGATGGAAGGTAGGTCATTGATGTACAAACTGAAGAGCAGTGGCCTCAGAATAGACCCCTGGGGTACCCCTGAAGTACAGGATCTGAACGGTGAAGTTTTATCATTTATTCTTACGCACTGGTAACGGCCTGCTAGGTATGATTGAAGCCAACTGATAGTATTTGCGGCGAGATTGAAATTCCAGTTTTGTCAGCAGCACTGAGTGGTTAACAGTGTCGAATGCCCTACGTAAATCCATAAAACCGGCCCCAACCACCCCTCCCTTCTCCAGACTGGATTTGATCACCTCGAGGAAATAACAACAAGCTGTATCGGTGGAGTGTTTGGGTCGGAAGCCAAATTGCATGGGGTGTAACATATTTCCATTATCGAGGAGCTCAATCAGCTGTTTGGCGACAATTTTTTCAATAACTTCAAAGAAACTGCTGGGAGTATACTAATGGGTCTATAATTCTTAATATCCTTTCTGTTTCCTGATTTAAAAATGGGCGTGACAAGTGCAGTCTTACAGGACGAAGGAAATACACATTCTCTAAACGATTGATTTATTATGTGCGCAATTGGTTCTGCACAGTCCTCTTTATATTTTTTTAGTAACCGCGAATCAAGCCCCCATGAGCCCTTTGCTCTCGAGTTAGAGAATGATGAAATAACTTAGTTGACCTTGCCTTCGTTTACACATTCAAAGTCCAGTACTTCCACCAGAGTGGGTTGTGGTCCTCCTGTGGGACCAACAGCCGTGGCCCCAACAATGGCTGCAAATGGTGTTAAAAGCAGCTCTAAGGGTTTACTTAGTTCCAGAATTTAAGTGATAAAGAAGTCCTTAAACATATTGGCAACCATTAAGCTGTCCTTTGCAGTAGCTTGCATTCCAGGTGAAACCACAGATTTGAGCTTTAAAAAACTACATTCTCACCTGAAAAACTCTTAAAACTACATTTTGTGACACAATAACAGTGGTATTATATTTCAACTGTATATTAAAAATGGCGCTTCTAATGCCCTTGTAGCACGCGCAAGTGGCGATCCTCTGTCAACCAATCACCGTTCTGCAGTGAGTCTAGCTCCACCTTTTAGTACGTACCACTGTGCTAGGTACCCCAACGGAAGGGTACCCAAAAAGTGGTACGGTTCGCATCACCATATGTCATCATTCTGTTTTCTTTAGATTAGAAGATTATATGATATCAAGGGGTACTATAGGGGATCTATACTTAAAAATCCTGGGTGTTGTGACACTGTTTTTGCTTTTAGATCCACAAATAATAACCCAAAATGATTGTCTTGATAATGTCATGCATAAGACTTTTTTTTCCTGTCCTGGACTCGGTCTTGACTCGGACTCTAACCTTTTTGGACTTAGTCTTGACTTGGACTCGACTAGTCCTGGTCTTGGACTTTTCTTGGACTCGACAAAGGTGGTCTTGACTACAGCCCTACTGTCAACCCTCTACAATGTGAGTAAATCACTCACATATGCGAGTAAATTTCACTCTGGGCAACTTATGTCTATCATTAGCCATTGGCTAGTAAATTCTAAAATTGTATTCACAAAGTGTATGTGTTAGATGCCAAGTATAAGTTTAGAATAGAAATATTAGGTATTTAAAAAGCTGTGCCATTTTACAAAGACAAGCTGATTTGGTGGAATTATATATATAATAAAATAGTGTATCAGTCTGACGACTAACCAAAAAAAATTACTAGCCAATGACGATTCTATTGCCAAGGTGTGCGTAGAGGGTTGGCTGTACAAATGGGTAAGTACTTACAGGAAGACTGCCTAGAGGGTCACAACTCAAGGGTGGAAGCCATGTTGGGGGGATATGGAGGTCCATAATAAAGGCATTTTCCCCTGCAGAAAGACAGCTGACTTTGTTGTACTACACAGAACTCACATAGGTCCCTCTAAAATATAAATGTTTATACATGCATGCGTACACATACCTGTAACTCGACTATCTCCTTAACTCAGACAGGCATTTCCCACCTGTGCATATGATTTAATGATTTTTAAAAAATGTTTTTACTGTATTTACAATTAAAATATATTGAATACTTTAACGTTCCAACAAAATCTTTGGTCCTGGTCAAACATGTAGGGCCATCCTTAATAATAATTTCATTGGCAGGCCTACCCTCATCCAGAACATAGCTGACCTACAAGTAAGACAAAACCAAAAGGACATGCAAATTTAAAGGAGCATAAAAAAACAACAACAACCTTGCAACACAGGCAATATCAACAAAATCCTTCATTTACAGGTGAAACTCGAAAAATTCGATATCATGCAACAGTTCATGTATTTCAGTAATTCAAAATAAAAGATGAAACTAATATATTTAGTGTATATAACTATATAAATATGCATGATTATACTTTTCAGAGGGCCAACATTTCTCTATTTAAAACCCTTTTTTTATTATTTCATTTAATATTCTAATTTTCTGAGATTTTGAATTTGTGGTTTTCATAAGCTGTAAAGCATAAGCCATAATTATCAAAGTGATAACTTTTGCACGATATATTCAAATTTTTCGAGTTTCACCTGTACTTCAATGACAGAAAAAAAATTCTGTCAAATAAGCTATGCATTTATGTACCAGCTGTTCCTGGAGGGGATGATCTCCTCCAGCTGCCCACAATGTTCTGCAGGGCCTGAGGTTGCTGATGGCAGTAAGTGTTGCACAATGCTGCCCACAATGATGGGAAGGGACAACATCTACAAGAAAAATGAATCTTATCCCTTTCACACACACGATCACACCGGTGTGATCAGTGTTGGCTGGTCCCTGGAGCATACGATCACACCGGTGTGATTAGAACGGTCAGTGCGTCACGTGATCAACCGCTAAATTCAAACGTGCTTTCGCGCGTTGCTGGTGCTGAGCCAGAGACGGACCTGCTAAGTGCGGTCATATATCACAAATATTCAGTGTTTTCAACCACATAATGTTTATTTTAGGTTTCAGAAATTTAAATACACATAAGTACTAGCAAAACAATGATTTTGAGTTTGTAAAATACACACTGTTGTCTATGGAAGCGGCAATAATAATCCTTACCATTATAATAAGACAACACGTTTTATTCATATCAGATACACATTGCGTAAGTCTTCTCCCCGTTTACCGGACACTTTCATGTATTTCGTGAGAAGTGGACGAATTGACGTGTTGTAAATCCATTCTCTGAACTGCGTCTGCGGCACAAACTAACATGGCGGCGCCTATCGCGCATACAGCTCAACTAACGCGATCGTTATAAAGGTGTTTAAACAACAAAACACATCCACTTGCACATATTTGACAATCGGAATATCAGTGTTTCATGGTATAGCTAATAGATTTGTGAACATTTTTAATAAAAAGGGAAAATGACATAAAAGCAGATCATCATTCAGCGCTGTGTTGTGGTTGCGCTGTGTCACATGACAAGCAATGACGCGTCACCATGGAAACATTAAAGTGACGGGTTCTAAATAAGGGTCGCCTTGAAAAACTCACGGGGGGGGGTCAGTTAGAATATTTTAAACTTACGTGTGAAAGGGTTATTAATGCTATTATACATTAATCTCACTGCATTTGATCTGACAGTAGCATTCACCTATCCAACATTAAACTCCCCCCAGTTAGTAGGCATTAGTTCTTATAACTCATATTCATAATGCTCACTGTGTGTTGGTGCTTCATCAGTGGGTGGTTGTAGCACCATGTTTTCAGTTGACCTTGGCTCGGCTGGAGTGAGTTGAGGTCCTTAAGTTTTTGAGTACAACATTTGATGTTATGAACCAATTAAATGACTAGAATATGCATTACAGTTGAGTTTTTAACTTTTAGACAAAACAAACAATAATGTCACATGCGTCAAGATTAATTACATGACTGACTTTGTAAGATCATTAATTTTAAAGAAATGTACTTGTTGCTGAAGGTGCCTGGGCCACCACAGTTGTGCTTTGTCGTTTTGATGCATCACCTATGACAGCTTGTCCCAAAGTAGGCAGGGTAATGGTGGTTAGAAGTTCCAGCCGGCGTCCAGAGTTTAAATGCTTCTCCAGAAGTGCTATATTTGTGGAGGTGTTATGACGATGGGTAACACTTCTAATAAGAATTGCATGGGTTGATGGAGCCATGTTGTTGAAGAAGTAGTTACTTTTATGCATTTTGGCAAAGAACTGCTCAGCAACTTGGCTATTTAACCACCCTTTCAGCTCAGGGACAGGTTGGATCCTGCGCAGTATGTCCTTTGGATCTGTGGTGTTCTGCTCATGGAAGAGGTCATATAAGACATAGTGCTCAGATGATCCAGTGATACCTGCAATTTTCGATCCCTGGCTGCCTTCACGTCCTCTTCTGTGGGTTCAAACAGTATGCCCTCAAAAGGCTGGAAAGGCAGTGAATGAGGAACCCGCAAATTGGTGTGTGTGTCACCAAACCTTTTGCGAAATCATAAACACAGACAATTGGGAAGTGCTTCCAGGAGAGTAACAGGTCTGTAAAGTCCCTGGGACTTTCAGCACGTAGATTAAATTTAATGCTGTATACAATGCCATGTGGGCAAAGTATTATAGACCATCCACCTGAGATTAAAGATTCAAAAGATTGTAAAGTATGTAACTTACAACAACTTAATACCATAGTTTACAGAGCGAGACAGTAACATACCAGATGCACCCCATATGCTTTGGAAGACCTTGTCAAATGTTTGTCTGCTCTTCATGTTCTTCTTCAGTCTTGTTATGAGATCAAGGCGGGAGCCCTTGGTGTCGATGTTGCAGGCTTTGCACAATTACTCAAACCCAGAGAGCTTCATCACATGAGAGGAGCATGTTCTCACTTTTTTGAACTTTGTGTTAAGAACAGTGCCACTTAAACGCGTTTCACTCCCAATCCAGGGTGCCCAGTGTTAGTACCTTGGACTGACAGTGAAAGGGTTGTTTGCACTGCCAACAAAATGTAATGCGTTATTTGTTATCCAAATTGTGTTTACAACATAGAATCTGATGAAATTTAGTAATAACCATAACTCACTTTGGAAAAAAACGCGACTTATCGTCGCAAGATGAACAGAATTCCAAAAACTCTCAATGTCATGTTCACCGTTGAAGTCATCAGGGGATGCTTTGAGGTCACTGACTGTAATGAATCACACCATTAGGGAAAAGCAACACTTCTGCACTGTAAACACACAAACGAATCACAATGTCACTTACCTGCCAGCTTGAAAACCCCTTTCCTGTGTAAATCCATGACTACCACAGGTGGGTAAAATCCACAGTTGATACAGGAGTAAGTGTACTCTGTGTCGCACAAAGTCTCAAAGTGGCAATAGGCGTGAAATATGACACTCCTGGATGGAAACTTCTCTCCTCTTAACCCAATGAATCCACAACTCTTGACACAGACATATGGTTCTAAAGTGTGGAGCAAACACAAATAAGTCTGAAATTAGACAGAGACACATGTTCTTGTTGCTTAAGGACAGAAACTTTCAAATAAAATAAAAATAGAAACCTATGTAATGTTCCATGTACATATAGCCCGTAGTCAAGTAATCTTAAGGAGAAAAGATTGATACTCACGGTAACATTTTCTCTGAGAAACACACAAAGTTCAAGGGTGAGAAAAATCTGGTTAACAAAGTTGTGAAGACCATCTTTCCCCTCCTGGTACCTATACACCATGTTGCACTGTGGACATATCCTATGGTATGTTGAAATGTCTGTAAAACACAAATCACATTGATGTCAACCCATCACAATACTAGCCATCACTGATCACAATTGCTCTTTACATTAGTTATACTTCTCGGACTTACTTTCTATCAAGCCAATCATGCTGACAATCCTAGCTTTTTTGCTAACTAGTACAGCCTTTGCAAGTGCAGGATTTCCAATGCATAACTGGCACGCTGTCTCAAGAGGAAAGAACCGCTTTAGGTATTCAATCTTCATTCTCTGTGTTGTAACTTCTTTTGGCAGTGCTTTTGCTTTTTTTTTTCTCTGAAAATGTACTGCACTCTTCTCTTCATACCAGTGGTGTCCAGGAGACTGCAACCCTCTGAACTTGGTGTTATGGGCACCTCTGGAAAAAGATGCCACTTTGATATGTATATGTGTGGACAAGATGTCTGTGGCTTCGTGCAGGGACAATCCCCGGTTGTTCCTTTGAGTGTTATAGTTGACCATTATCCTCCCAAGTCAGCTAAAACTATGAATGTCGGGCTCATGGATCGACAGGTATATTTGTGATGAATACCCACCAAAGTCCACAGGCACACAAAGAGGAACATGCGCTGCCCAAGCAGCCTTTTGCCTTTTCACACATATAGGTGCTTTTGCCTCTCCAAAAAATGTAACTGCAATCATATCTTTCAGGACGTCTTCTCCGAGAAATGTCTCTGCAGCTATCTCTCTACAGTAGTCTACAGAGAAAATGTGAAAGCACAAACTGTAGCTTAATCCACTCCGCTGAGCCAAAAACTGATACCCCACACATTGCTCTTGCTCACATCTAACTTGATGTATTTTTCCCCATGTTTTTCTCAGGACATGGACTGTCACAGAAAACCCATGTCCAGTTTTTTGCACAGAAAATATGCCATTTGTCTCATCAACAGTATCACTCTGCAGATGACAGTTCTGAGTGATGTTGTGAGACAAATCGGCATGTCTCCTCAAGAGGTGTGTATTATAATTCTTCTTGAGGAGACTAAGATAGCAATGGGGACACCTGACAGACTTCCCATAAACCTCTGCAGCACCCTGCACCGGTTGCCGTGCATACAAGTGGTCTTTTGATGGCCCAGGTCCGGCTGATGGAGTGGCACGAGGCAGGTCAGTTGGTTATAACACAAGAGAAAATGCCTTTCCATGTCCACCCTTCTTATAACGGTCCGTGAACAGTGGGGCCAGTGGTAATGCCCCACAGCACGGCATGGTAATCTGCATCTGTGTAAAATTTGGCCTGAAACAAAAAAGTAAAACAACAGAATAATAGAACAAAACAATAGGAGAAATAGATACGTGTAAAAAGCCTTCGACTTAAAATGTAAAGAGTGCTGTATCCTTCGTGCTAATCCCAGCCCTGGAAGTGAGTGAGAAAATGTGAATGAAAACAGACCAGGAAGTCACATGTGGGAGAGAAAAAAAAAAAGCAATCCATACCCTCAGTTTATAAACATGAGGATGCATATCGTTAGATTCCTCAAATTCTCTTTTCAAATTTACACATCTCAATATCCCTGAATCAAACAATCAGCACTAAATAAACAGAATTAAACACCAAATACAAACACACGTACCAGATACTTAATACTAAATGTTCTCTATATGGGGTCTCACGCCATTAATGCTCAAAATGGAGCTCTGAGCTTGTGCATCTCTGAACTAATGAACTTTAAAACATTTCAATTTACACGCAATCGATATAATACTCACATCTGCACACACTTAAACATTATACATATTTTAAAAAATCATTACAAATAATGGCAAGATTAAACACAAAACTCGCTGATGTTTCCCCACTGCAAACTTTATGTGGAATGTAAAAACCCAGTGAATTTCCCCCCTAGTCTTCAACAAGGAACATCGCCAAACTCATAGATCACAGATGAACCCAAAATTACATTCAAAATTACATATTTACATTTTATAACCCTTTTTACACATTCTAAATAGCGTGAATAAAGTGCTTCAATTCTTCACAGATTTATGAATTTATAAAAGATATCTTTTAATCTGTCACAATAACATCTATATTGCTCGTCAAACATAAATCCATCATGTTTATTAATCCTTTTGTAATTTCATGCAAGCTCTATGCGTTTTGCTTGCATTGCACGTTACGACAGCGTCAGTCAGTCAATTACAGTTATAATTGCAGTTACAGTACAGTTATAATTCGAAGAGCTCACAACGATGCCATCTTGGCCCTCCTTTATTCATTCAAGTGGAGGTGACGTATTTCCTGTTCGAGAGTGGAGCTCCACTAGCCCACGGTCTGCAGCCAGACCCTTCTCGGACTGTTAGACAGAGCGTAAACTAATGAACACGGAAAATGCGAGCACTGTGTGTTCAGGCTGGCGTTCAGTGCCATCCAAAATAAATGTCTGCCGCTCCATCAAAATAAAAGTCACAACAAGAAGCACGGCTTACGTCACTTCAGAGTTCCTACTGGCGGTGCGAATGCAACCAGGAAAACTTCCTATGGGAACCATTAGTTCTCGGGGAACTACCCAGGGCAAAAGCCCCTTATGCATTCAATCCAGATATTTTCAAAGCGTTTACAAACTTATTCTTGCCACTGTAGATAAATAGATATTGATTCCATTGTATTAATCTTAATAAAATGATGAGTAATGCCACTATACAATCAACATTTATTTTACACAGATGGATATTTTATGGCGCCATTTTAAATTGCCAAGCCATTTAAAACTCATTCCACGTAAATAAAAATAGTCTCACATCATGTCGGTGTAATAAAAAATATTTTGCCAACACAATTAAATTGTCTGTGAAGGTGATTTTTGAAATTGCTCCTTTTTCTGCAATGTCTTTTCAGAATGAGTTTGCACATGACATTTCAGTTCTGCTCGATATGTGAAATTCTTCTCACACAGAAGACAAGTGAAAGGCTTTTCTCCAGTGTGAGATCTTATGTGCGTCTTAAGGCTTTGTTTAACTGTGAAACTCTTTCCACACTGAGGGCAGGTGAAAGGCTTCTCTCCTGTGTGAACTTTCACATGAACATTAAGGTTTGATTTGTTTGAGCAAGTCTTTCCACAATGATGACACATAAAAGGGTTTTCTCCAGTGTGAGTTTTTACATGATTCTTAAGGTGATTGCTGTCTGTGAAACTCATTCCACACTGATGACAAATAAAACAATTCTCTCTTGAATGAATCCTCCTGTGGGAATTAAGGGCGACTCTTTGTCTGAAACTCTTTCCACACTGATCACAATTGAAAGGCCTCTCTCCAGTGTGAGTTCTCATGTGAGATTTAATTGTTGCTATATGTGAAAAACACTTTCCACATTGAGGGCATGTGAAAGGCTTCTCTCCGGTGTGAATTCTCATGTGGATTTTAAGGCTTGCTTTTCTAATGAAAAATTTTCCGCACTCTTGGCAGGTGAAAAGGTTCTCTCCAGTGTGAATTCTCATGTGGGCTTTCAGTCTGTATTTTTGAGTGAAACTTTTTTCACACTGTTGGCAGGAGAAAGGTTCCTTTACAGCGTGAACTCTCTTATGTTTATTAAGGTTACCTTTTTCAGCAAACATTTTTCCACACTGTTGGCAGGAGAAAGGCTTCTCTCCAGTGTGAATTCTCATGTGGACTTTTAGGTTTACATGTTGATTGAAACTCTTTCCACATTCTTGGCAGGTAAAATTACTTCTAGCTCTCGACTTTTGTGAGGAAGTATTTTCAGTCTGTGAGCAACTAAAAGATTTTTCTCCACTTCTGAAATTATAATTTTTATACTGATCTTTCTCTTCCTTTTCATTCAGTTCTTGACTCTCTTCGTTTAGGGCCATCAGGTCTAGGGTGAAAAAAGACAAATTAACCTTTTTAATGGAACAAAGCAACAGACATCAAAACATTTAGACATTTAAAGCATTAAAACCAACATAAAGCAATCAAACCAACAACATGTATGCTAAATCCAATTCCAACTAAGCTACCAGAAGAGGTGTTATCTGAAATCTTTGAAAGACTTTATACACACATATACCACTGAATCTAATCAATTCGTATTCTGTCATGTTTTAAGGTATCGATAAATACTAAATCGCTGGCCATTAGAATCAATGTTGGATTGTATCGTGTGATTTACACCTCTAAATTTAATCTAGGTCCTCCGGCCCTTTGCTTATGTCACAGTTAAAGCAGTTCCTGTTTCCTCTAAAAAGTTTTTAAACGTTTTTTTGTGCTCAATGTAATTTATTTAATATATATATGATCTAAGTTCTATATTGCATTGCGGATACCTTATATCTGTAATTTGAGTGAAAATAACATATCCTTCAAATATAAATAAGAGTTTTAGTGCAAACAAGAAATTAGATTGCAATATAATTAGTGGTGGGCATAGATTAATTTTTTTAATTCTGGATTAATCTCACTGTATCTTGGAATGGCTCCTTTGAATAGTGCCAAAGGCATTCAGAATATGTGTGCTACCCAAATAATGACTAAAAGTAAGTCTTTGAGACCGGGTTTCTCAAGCCAGGTGGCGCATTAGACCAGGGGCTCATCTCCTGTTTCCAAAATGCATCACAAACTGCTTGAGAAAACTATCCTACTATGATAATTGGTGATGAAAATAAATAATGTTCAATAAGATGTACTTGTGTTTACTAACTGTTTATTCAGTTAAACATGAATTTTGAACTGTTTTTTTGAACAATCGCACACACACACACACACACACACACACACACACATATATATATATATAAAACCCAGTTTGGCCGGTTGTATTTTCCTATACTAATAATCCCGACGGTGTCTGGTTTTATTAGTATATTATGTTGGTTTGTTACTGACACATATATATTATTCTAGACCCGACGGTGTCTGGTGTGTTATATATACTTGGTTTTCTAGCTTGTTCTGTGAGCCCAGGGGTCCTGAGTTGCAGTGGCAACCAGTTACTTATAGTGCGCCGTTTTGCATGGCGTCCCCATATAGCTACGCAATAGGAAGTGACCGTTCGAAAGGGAACTACTCGGTTACTATCGTAACCTCAGTTCCCTGAGAGAGGGAATGAGTATTGCGTAGCAGGTCGCACTATAGTAACCTGGCGAGTTGTCGCTTCAGTCGTTAAACCTGCTATAAAAGCGAATTCGGGGAATAGGATAGGTTAAGGCCATGCCCCTTTGGAGTGCTCTGACGTGTAATGACGTAGGACTAACTCATTGGATGTGCAGTTGTCGCAGCACAGCCTATGAGCGAGCCAGACGCTCAATGTGCTAGCTGTGCAGTTCAGTAGTAGTATTCAGATATTTTAGTCAAGTATCGTATCAAAGTCATAATTTTGGTATTGTGATAACATAAATGTAAAAAGTAAGATTTTGCTGAATACTGATTCATAATTAAGAAATGAACAGTTTTCATTACATTTCATTCAAAAGTAGTTGTGTTTAAAGTCACACAAATAATAATTTAGTTTAGGCTGCTTCCATATTTTTCCAACTTGAATGAGTGAATGTATGTTCCCAACTTGGAGTAAGGAGCTTCTCAGGTGCACTTGAAGCAAGGTGTTTAGCTGGTCATGTGATCTCAACATATTGCAAAAATATTATTAATTCCTGCAGAGCTGGACATTTTAATGAGGATCAAAAATGACTGAGTGCCGCTTTGAGAATGAAACCAACCTGTTTGTTCCTCTGTATCTTCTTGTTTCACTCTGAACGTTTCTTCAATCTTCATTTCTTCACTCTCCTCTTTAATAAACACAATCGTTGTTTGTTCCTCAGTATCTTCTTGTTTCACTATGAATCGTTCTTCAATCTTAATGTCTTCACTCTCCTCTTTAATAAATGGCATCTTTATAAAAGTGTCACATGGATCTCAGTCGCTCAGTTTTTTTGTGTGTTTAAACAATCTGTCATGATTAAGATGAGAATAAATAACAGAAAGAAAAATAAATCCAAACGAAATCTCTTGAGTGCATCTCACTCAGTTCTAGTTCAATTGTCACTGGTAAGGGGAAATATCAAGCTTCAAATTATTAAAAGAACACAAATTATCACTTATGGTGTTGTGATTTATAATAGCCACTTAATGGTTTTAGATCATGTTTCATAGATTACACGTTAATCAAAACATTTGCTAATTGTGTTTGTGTTCTTTTTGCATTTCTGTTTTGACCAGCAGTGTCGTCGGCGTGCGGCGATTCGAATCACTGAATCATTTTGGGTAGTAATTGATTCAGTTGACTCCTGAGTTTCAAAAAGATTCGTTTCTCCATCTCTACTTGCCAGTCACCGAATTCTTGTTCATGATGTATCCATTCACTATATAAGAGGCGAAATGAGACGCACTTTTTCTGTTTCTCACGTGTGGATGCGTGAATGTTAAATAATGTGTTAAATAATGCAATTCAATGTTACATTCAATAATTAAAGATTCGTTTAACAATGTTTAACTATAAAACTAGCTGAACGGTTTGCATTTATTTAAACATTTTTACAAACCTTTCTCCAGCCGAATCTAAGACGCAGGAGCGCGGCGCAGTTTTGTGACGTCACACCACCCTCCAAAATAAAAGCCCTGTTCACACGCTAAACTCAGATATGTGTTGGGAAATTCACATGCAAATAATAAAACGTATATCAGAGGCATTCTGAGTTGAATTCTCTGTGAAATATATATTTAAATGCATGTTGGTTGATAATGTGCTGAGAATAACTACCAATGAAAGTCTTTGAACCTCATATGTGAGATTCTGTCTAAATGGCTAAACACTGTTTGTGTGCAGAAACCTTTTATACAAGTGATCAGGAACTTTCAAAAGCTATTGTTCAAAGCTATTTTTTAGAACTTTTTTTAAATAGTATTTTATAGTAAACAATGCTTGTCAATACAATTAAACCTTTATTAGGACCACAGACAAAAAATAAACAAACAAAAATAAATATGCAACAATCAATAGGTAACATTTTGCCATTTAAATGTTCATTTAAGTTCTACCATCACAACACAGTAACACACACATAGTTGATCACAGTTTGTGGGCTTCTGCTTGTCCACTGACCTTTTGAGGATTGATGATCACAGGTTCTCTAGCAGGGTTTCCCAACCACGTTCCACGTTCTAGTTTCCTATCACTAATCTGCTGTCATGGACATTCATTTAACGAGAATACCTGTCTGCTTTTAGTTCATTTTTTGTGTATTTAAGTTCCTGATCATTTACTTGCGTATTGCTGTTTTTTTTTATTTCCCTGTGTGTGTGTGTGTTTGGGGGTCACCGTGATTTTTCCAAGTAAGACATGTTCCTGGATCAACATTCCTGTTCCAAAATGTATTCCTTACCCAATCTCTACCCCTAAACCTAACCCTACCAATAACTTTTCCCTAAAATCAGAGGGTAATGATAGGTGAATAACACTGATGTTTAAGAACCTCACCCTTGTTCTAAGCCTAAACTTGACATAAACTGTAAACTTGTCCCTCAAATCTGATTGGTTGATTGGAAAGTTGATCCAGGATCAACAAAGATGTTGATCCAGGAACATGTGGTACTTGGTGAAATCACGTTCACCGTGGCCCACCCTTAATTGGACATATTCGCGACGTACCCTGGGATTGGCGGACTGGAGTGGAGCGTCCTTTAAAATATGCCGTAGATGGTGACGCGTGGAAGAGATGATGTTGTTGGCGTGTTGTACTGAGAGTGTTACAGTGGTGGTTTACTTGTCATTAGTGATCTGTAAATTTTGTATATTCTTTCACTTGCTAATAATAATTTAAGCGCATTCTTCACATTCTTTCAGCTTAAATTCAAATCAACTCACAATTTCACCTTTCAGTTCTTCTCAAAATATCTTACATTGGGTGTCTTTGCCAAACTCTTTTGGAAAAAATAATACTCCAGAGTATTTCATGACTCTTGCCACTAGATGGTCTTAAAGCTCTAGTCTATATAGAGTAAATTAGCCATTTCCCATGGGTCCTAAAGTCAGTTCCCCTCAGTATGCATTCAGATACACATGTAGACATTATAAAATAATTTTTTGGTAAAGGTTTAGCATTTTAGTTTGAATTTTGAGCATTTTAGGGTTTTCTATGTGTACTGAAGCATTTCTAGCACTCCTTTAATTCCTAAGGGGGTCAAATTGAACTGCGAGGAAAGGATTTGTTACTGTTTTAAATTTCAACCACAAAACTCTTCTAAGTCCATTTTTTTTCTGTGTATTCGTGGCAGGGTTGGGCGATGTCTACCAATTTGGCATCAGATGATGTCTACAGTGAAACATCGCGATGGACTGTCATTTTTTTAAATGCAGGTGAAATCATTTTTTTATTAATGTGTTTGCTCTGTTGTGCAGATTTGGTGGAATATATGGATTTTTTTTATTTGCCGAAATTAGTCTTATTATTTCTATACGGGTTCATTAAAAATAGCAATTCACATTAAAGAAGATCTACATTCCTCAGTTTCATTCATGGGGAAAACGTTCCATAGTTTAGTGGAATATTGCTGCCATCTACTGGAAAACAAACACATTTGCTAGTGCGCAATGAATAATTTGTGCATGAATGGCTAGATGTATTTACTCTTGCTATTTGTGTTTAGGCTGTAGTATGGCTTATGTGCTATTGTTTATATTTTAACCATCATCAGACTTTTATTATTTTATTTTTTACATTTTTATTTTATAAATAATATCATGAACACTGACGGATGGAATGGGCTGTGATGCAAGCCTAGGGCAGCAAATTGGTCAGGGCCGGTGTGGTGAAGTGTTGAGTCCTAGCTTAAGACTCCAGTAGCATGCCTGATCTAAAGCTGTTCTCGCGATATTTAATGTAATCTATCAAACTTTAATTCATGTAATAATCTTTTATTTTTATCCTGATTATTTACATAGTTAAAGTAAAATACGTTTCATTTTTAGGTATGTTTTGCGACGTTGTTAATTGTTATTAAACAATAAGGCAGAATAATTGTTTTTTTAATTACAAGCATGTCATGTCAAAATTAATTCTTAAACAGAATTATGCTTGTATCATATTAAGTTTATTATCGAAAAATATCGTAGATGGTGAAAAAAAAAACATTATCTCTAATCATTTAGGATAGCTGTATGCTATGCTACTATCTAAGCTTACTAAAAAAAACACAAAAAAACAAGAAATGTTTAATTTCACAATCTATAACTTCGGTTATACTAGTATGAAACATAAATTAAATGACATTAATGGTCGTTATAACGTAATTCAAAGGACTTGTATAATAAAGTACCATAAAACACTAAAGCGATTACCCATAAAACACGCTTTGAACCAATCGGATTGCTTGGGTCCTAAGCTGGGACTCATCTCTTCGCCCTGAGAAGAGGGCCCTGGCCCCCAGAATATTTTGTTTGATGAATATTTGAACATACAACATGTGGAATGATGATCAAAATATTGAGTAGATCGCTTCCATCAGCACCCCCAAAACTTCACCGTCCTCTACCACTTTATGGGTTCGACCTAGGGGACAAAAATATCATATCACGATTTTTTTCAGGAAAATCACGATTCACGATTGTATCATGATTCATTTTCATGTTGATTTTACTATTTTGCAAGTGACTGAGCATTACAGCCAAACTAATGTCCCTATTTTAAAAACAAATAAGCCGTAGGTACAAAATAAATAAAAAAGAATGTCAGACATTTAGGCCAAAGTGGCGAAGATAAAATATGTCATTATTTTATTTGTTATTAAAAATTAAGAACAAAGATACACATTACACATACACAACTTAATATACAAATTAAATAAACAGTACTTTATTTTTTTTTCAGCTACAGTAGGTGTATTTAACAGTGGCATTGAATAAAGTATAATTAAATGAACAAATATGAAAATAAAACACAACAGACTTCACTGTATGAATTATACATGGATTCATATTAAATCTGCTATTAAAGTTCTCAGTCAAGAGCAGTGAGTGATTTCCTCTTTGTGTTTTGTTGTTCTATTAACATTAAAGGGATAGTTGTCCCAAAAAGAAAACTGTCATCATTGTAGCGTCTGGACCAATCAGACACACACTAATTATTCATTATATACAAAGGTCTATGAAACTCCTCCGTAACTAACATCCCAAATGAAACGAACGAACCGGGTGTCATGTAACAGGGCTGATAAGGAGACTTTTACGACCTCCGAAAGGAATATTCAGAGTGCTGACTCTCTCTTAATTATAACTGAAGAGGAGAAATGAACCCTGTTAATCAGATATATTCTATTATATATCCACTTGAGAATTGTATAAACATGTATCGAATTTCCCCATCTCATGATTTTCCTTTTATGTGGTTTGTTTTCGTTAGTATTAAAAGAATCTTCCCTAGTCTTCTTCATCAGAAACCCATCCACGTTTAGGACAAAGACCCGTAAATCAACGACAGAGCAACTTTCCCGCTTGGACATTTCACCTTTCTTATTGGTCGAGTCACCCTTTAATGGTTGGACTTTTCTCAAAGTTTAAAAGGGATCCACAAGCCCTTCCTTCTTCTGGTGTCTGGCCTTCACTGCTGCTTTCGTTGGGTTGATGTGGGGCCCTGCAGGCTGTGACCACAGCCTTAAGGCCTTTACTCTCCCAACAGAGTCAGACTGCCTTTTACCCAATCCAAAAAACTGCTTGCCCTGGACTGACATCGACTCATTCAGGACAGAGAGAGAAGACTCTCTCAAACAACAATGAACGGAACCCTCAACGACTTCAATTTTCAACAACTCCGAGAATTGTTCCCACTACAAAAATGCAAGGTATCAATTTAAATGAGGCGCTTTGAAAATAGATAAGCTGATGGTTCTTTTCATAGTTTAAATGGATCTTCTCCATAGTTCCATTTCCGGTTTCACTCTATCCCTCACCCTGTTGCCATATGTATGTTTGTATTTATGTGTACATGTTTGTTTAGTTTAGTTATGTTTGTGATTTAGTTAATAAAGCTTGTGCACAATATGTATTTGGTTCTGATTCACTGCTTGCAGACAAAGTCTCTTTTACGATCTTGATCTTGTTACATGCTCAAAGCGCTGTACATGCTAAGAAATAATTATCCTTCTGTGGCCATGGAAGGTGCCTTTTTCTTAGAATAAATGAATAATCAAAATACTTTGTTGGACGAACTGATTAATTGATTGTAATATTAATTCAGCCACAGCAAGTTAATCCCATTAACTGACCCAAATATTCATAATTAATAATAACAAGTTATTATTGATTATTAATATTCAATAGAGCTGATTCGTTACATCATTTAACTCTCTCAAGTTGTTTTGAACCCGAATCAGTTTCTTTCTTCTGTTGAAAATAAAAGTTATTTGGAAGAATGTGGGTAACCAAATAGTTGACAGTATAGTATTACTATCATTAGTATATTTTTTTCCTATGTAAGTCAATGGGGACCAGCAACTGTTTGGTTAGCCACATTCTTCAAAATATATTCTTTTGGAACAACACTAGTGTGAGTAAATAATGACAGAATTTTTATTTTTGGGTGAATTATCCCTTTAAGGACAAGCGGCAGCATTTTACTATTAGGTTACTGTCTCTTTAAAGGGTAACTAAACCCTAAACCAACTTTTTTTAGTTAATGATCTGTAAGACTGGGGCTTTATTAGTGCTGTTCATTGATTCAAGTAACTTTTTTGACATTTGGGTATGAAGTGTTTTAATTCTACAATGTACCCAGGTGAAAAAAATATATACTTTAGTATATTTCAAAAATATTCACATTTTCAATAGTACATTTTAAATATGCTAAGAAAGAAGTGTACTATCTGTAAATATGTAAAAAGTACACTAACATCATGCTTTGACCAATTTTGGAATTAAAACTTTGAACACACTTTAAAATAATTGTACAACAATACACTTTTAAGAAATATATTATATAAAAGTATACTTTTAGTTAATTGTATATTTAATTTCTAAAGTGTACCACTAGAACGTCTTTTAAAAACATGTTTTTTGTATATTTCAAAATGTATGCTTAAAATGAACTTTGTAACAGTTCACTAAAAGCTTATTTTACAAATAAACATTTAAATATGATGAAATTTTAGACTATTTTAAGTTACATTCGAGTAAATATTAAGTAAACTCACTCATGCTTGTATGTAAGTACATTATTTGTACATTTCCTTTGGAATGTTTACATGTATTAATGCATAATATATTGATAGCCCATTCATAATATTTTTCAATAAAATACACAAATAGCTACTCCCATGTAATGTTTAATAAGTTTATATTGTTACAATACATCTTACACACTAAAACCATGTCAAACACAACACTAAAAGCACACATCAAAAGGGTACTTGCACACAAGAAATTTAGAGTAACAGTAAGTTGTTTAAAGTTGTTGCAGCCACTACATTGTGATTTTGCAGGTGGCACCCCTCACACTACATTAGACAAATAAATGGTGGCTACATTGCATGCAAAAACAGTCCAAACATTAAAATCCTAACCAGTGTTAAAAAAATACGAACATTGTTTTTTTATTGTAGGAAGAAAATGGCTAATGCAAATAACAAAAACAGATCATGTGGGTCTTTGGTACAGGACAAATTAGGGGAAGTTGGTTTGGCATCAATATCTAAAATGCTGTAGAAGTAGCTCCTATACGATCTTATTACTTTTTAGTCACTTTCAACAGTGTTAGGTAGTGGAATGACATACATTTTGGTCTTCGACTTAACCATTACACATTTACGTTTCAGTGATTGAGGATGCACGGCAAATACATTGTTAGTGTGAGACACTTCATTTATAAATGTGGAGGATATATTTAGCTGAACATCTCTACAAACCTTTCCTCCGCTCTTGGCAAGCTCTTTTACTAAAACACAGAAGTCATTTGTGGCAGATGCTGAAGGTGTCCCATTGTCAGATGTAAAAGCCACTAGGGTCATAATTTCACATAATGTCCCATCACTTAACTGTACAACCGAATTATTTCTCTTTTTAAGGGTAGTGTTGTTATATGAATGATAAACAACACTGCTACAAATAAATCGGTCATAAAAAAAATCTGAATGAACTGTCACTCCTTTAAAATGTTCAATAGCCATCCTTTGCAACACAGATGTGCTACCTTTCTTTGGGCATCCAAAACCTCTGACATTATTTTGAAACTCCCTTGACTTATTTCTTAAGCCAGAACTACTTTGTAGTTTCTCAAATAATTTCCTTATGCTGTCATTAGCATTTGCCATAGTAGTGCCTGCTTTTATTGAGAGACTTCTCCACCTAAGGAATCTTTTCACTATTTGAGTTGGCACATGTGTTGTTCCATTGAAAAACTTAATCAACGTCCCATTAAATGATTCAAATGGAAATGTGGATGTGGCCCACAGTGGTCCCCAGTTGCGCACACTTGCTGCCAGGTGCATTAACAAATGAACATTGAAAGACACATTGGCAGCACCATACAGTTTCTCAAAGTTAAGTACAAACTTTCGCAGAGCTTGTTCTGCCACATCCACATGGCTCACTTTGATGGCATCCTGTAGAAGAGTGTGCATTGCAAAAACTAATAAAAATAGGTGATTCCAGTACTTTTTTTTCAAAATGCCATTTAAAACAGGCAGTGCATAAAACAACAAAAATGACCGCTACTCAGATGCTTTCCAGAATTTTCTGTCCTTCACTGATCTTGGTGCCCTTGTGACCTCCACAGGTGGACAAATGGCCAGCAATTCCTGGTCTATGTCACTGATCTTGGAACCCAGGTACCAGTCTTTATTATGGTGCTTACTGTCTAGCCACAGAGATGTAATCTGTTTAGTGACACCCAGGCATACACTGTGCTGGTACTCAGGAACAAATCCAGTTATCATATTGAAGCTCCCAAGTTCCATCAAAGGGGATGGGCCTTTCACTCCCATTACGGGATTAGCAGGTGTTGCCAGAATAGCATGCTGAAAATGATCTGTCTCGTTCCGTAAAGGTGGTTCGGGAGTTTCCCAGATGTATGGGCCACCGCCAGTGTGGAGACAGAAGTCACACCCGTATTTGCCATTAAACGGTTTTGTGTTTCTCAGGAGGGGGCGGGCAACTGAATCTGAGGAGCAGATGAGTGAATGAACTTTGTTTGAATGCTCTATGTTTTCAGAGTCCCTCCATTTAATTCCATTTTCTTCCAATTCTTTGAGCTGTGACACAAAAGCTGTTAAAAAAGTGACCATATTTGGCTTGCTGTTACCAAACCATAAGCATGGTATACATATGTTGGCTTGACGATCTTTTGGTAACAGCTCGATGATTTGGCACTGAATTGGCCATATCTGAATGTTGTTACTATTGAAAACTGGAATTCCATCACAATTCCAGATGATGGATATGTCGTCAGCCCCTACTCGTCCACTCTGCTTGAGTTTTTCATATTCTGCCCCACACTGAATATCTGAAACAATGCCTGGAATTGATTCCCTTTTATTTAAATGTGTGTCAGATTTTTCCAGAACGTACTCTATTTGGGTTGATAGAGTAAGTACAAGAAAGTAAGATCCTACCCTTAGGTTTTTTTCAATGTCGAATTCAGCTCTACAAGAAAAACAGTTTTTTGGAGCTGTCTCACTGGGTCCCATGTAGCTTTCACAGTCGATACAATAAAAATGGGGCACATATTGGCCAAACTGTCCATAGGCTTTGTGAAAAAGATATGACGTTGCTGGCACCAAGCCAGGGAAATGTTCATTGAACATTGCAAGAAGATCCTCCAGAGCTACTCCTGTCAAATTGTGCCTCAGTACATATGACATTAGTAACAGCAGACTCTGACCTTTAGTGAGGGGAGCACCGGGGTAAACCGGATCGTCATCATGGCATTTCTGTAATAGAATACAAGATTGATTACATTCTCACCTGAAACATAATATGATACAAAAGCAGAAATAGCAATGACAGTGTTGTTCTATTAAGACAGATGAGATACAAATTTAACTTAAACTAATAGTGCACAGATAATCTGTAATTACATGGTTATACCTTCGATCGGTTTGAATCTTGATTCCCGTCTTGCCTTCTCTCTTCTCCTGCTCTCTGTTCTTTTCCACTTCCATCATCTTCCTCTCTGTCCTCTTGTCCACTTCCATCATCTTCTCTGTCCTCTTGTCCACGTCCATCATCTTCCTCTCTGTCCTCTTGTCCACTTACATACTCTTCCTCTCTGTCCTCTTGTCCACTTACGTCATCTTCCTCTCTGTCCTCTTGTCCACTTCCATCCTCTTCCTCTCTGTCCTCTTGTCCGCTTACGTCCTCTTCCTCTCTGTCCTCTTGTTTACTTCCATCCTCTTCCTCTCTGTACATTTGTCCACTTCCATCCTCTTCCTCTCTGTCCTCTTGTCCACTTACGTCATCTTCCTCTCTGTCCTCTTGTCCACTTCCATCCTCTTCCTCTCTGTACATTTGTCCACTTCCATCCTCTTCCTCTCTGTCCTCTTGTCCACTTACGTCATCTTCCTCTCTGTCCTCTTGTCCACTTCCATCCTCTTCCTCTCTGTCCTCTTGTCCACTTCCATCCTCTTCCTCTCTGTACATTTGTCCACTTCCATCCTCTTCCTCTCTGTCCTCTTGTCCACTTCCATCCTCTTCCTCTCTTTCCTCTTGTCCACTTCCATCATCTTCTCTGTCCTCTTGTCTATTTCCATCATCTTCTTCTCTTTGATGTTCTCTCTCCTCAAAACTTTGCTCTTTTCCTGATGTTACATCTTGTCTCCATGTCACCATCCCATTTTCATCACTCTCTTGCTCCACTTCTCGGTAAGTATCTGCATCACTATGATCTCTGAAACGAATCTGAGACAAATGTAAAGTCATTAAGTGAAGCTCAGTCTTAAAAAATAAGCAATATTTAGATAGGTCTAATGCATTCTACTCCAAAGCTCATTTAAAAAAAAAAAACAGCCCGCCAACCCAGTATGCTGCACAGAGCTGTGTGATAATAGAAAAGGCTGGCTATATGGCACTAAGCCTAAAGCCATCCAGCATCTAACATTTGATTGAACATTACAATATTAAAAAAATGTCCTATTCTACACATGTAGATTTTTTTCTTGAACATACCTTTTCAAAAACTTTTCTTCTGTAAGCAGATGTTCTAGGAATTGGTGATGTAAAGAGAAATCTCTTATTTTTTTCTGTTTCTGCAGATACAGTACAAAGCAAAAATGTATAAAGTATAAAGTTGAAAATAGCAAATTATATATATATATATATATATAGAGTATGTATATACACACATGACACATGAACAAAAATCATATGGATGTAGGATTCAAAAATAGGAAGTAGTAATATGATAATAATATGATAAAACAATTGGAGATTGATAATATTGAAAGTGAAATTATCTCTCAAAATATATATCCATCAGATGGGCCTATAACTGGGGGCTTATAATATCCAAAAAGAAAAGAGGGGAGTTTTTCTGTAAAGGGAATCAAATATGACATCCTATTAACTTGGATAAAATGAAAGCAATTAGCTGCCACGTTGTTACAATTAGTATATAGTAAATAAAAATGTTATTGCTATGACATTACTATTTATCTAATTGTGAAACAATTTTAATTACGTTATAACCATAGCCTGTATAACATTAAATAACGTAATGCCTTTATTTTATTTTTATTTTTTTAGGGCGGGATAAACTATTCACTGCATTTCATCAAGTGTGTTAACTTACCTTTTTCTGTTGAAGTTTTCTGTGTTTTGTTGATTTTGGCGTCCCAGATTGAGTCTCATCTGAATTCAAATGTTCCTTAAATTTTCGTTTTGATGCCATGATGATTTTGAATCACAGAGTGTATTAAACAGTCTGTTGTATGTTTTAAATATTTCGGCGCCTAGTCTTTGACCTATCAAGTGTAGCGGATTTGTTGTTAACGTCAAACCAATCAGAGCTGCAGACGTGCCCGTTAATTGCGTCCTATCCTTTTACAGTCTATGGTCCTAGCTTGCTTTGTTTCTCACGTGGATGCAGGTTTACAGGTTAGCAGGACAAAATGTCGTTCCAATTCGCAATCTATTACTTATTTAATAAAACACTAAAAGTGGAAAGTACATCGGTCATTCTTGGTAATTCCGACCATTTCAGTCAAGTGACATCCCAGCCCGACCTTGAGGACGACGATAGCTGGATTGAAATAAAATGTGCCACGATAAAAGAACCAGATAAGACAGTGCCAGCTAAAGTCCTGCTATTTGGAGGTAAGTTTGAAGTTAACTATTATACCTATTTACTTCCCTACACGTTTTGCAAGTACTAGCTAACGTTAAAGTTAACTGTTTGCTATTTGTGCCATTTTATAGGGAGTAGGTGTCGGTTAAAATTTTTTTTACTGCTGTCTTTTTATCAGATTCGTACAAAGAACTCATCTCAAAGAAAAATGTATTCCTTCTGGGTAAAGATATATGGGCCAAGGAGGAAAGCAGGGGTGTGAGCATGAAGAAGAAAATGCGGGAGACTAACGTGGTGGCTAGAACGGCTGTGGTGGTGAGTGGATAAGGTTACAGTAGGCCTACATAAAAAAAAAAACTTACATGCTGTCATGCTAATTTAAATAATAATGTTAGCTAACACCCAGCTGTTTTTTTGTATGGCAGAGAACTTAATATTATGCCCTGCATCCTACGTAAGTAAAATAAATAACAATATCAGCTAAATGTTGGTTAGTTGATGTTATTTAAGTAAAGTAACTTACTGGTTTGTTTACAAAATAATACATTGTCATATGTGAAATAAGCTGATGATTATTATAATACTAAAGCATCACTGCGTAAGTTTTTTTTTCTTTAATCTATGGTTTTTGGTGAGATATTGGATGATTTGAACATTTATAGAAATGAAGATGTGAGTGAAAAACACTATTTGATGGAGCTGTTAAATTCTCATAGGCATCTGAAATGTGACCCTGACACTGCTTACTGTAAAATATCAGAATCCAACAAGGTTGAACACCGTTGGGTTAATCATCAACAATGCGATTTAAAAACAAATAAAGTGTTATATTATCCTTCAGTGTGTAAAATATTAATTTTGTACTAGTAACTAAAGCTGTCAAATAAATGTAGTGGAGTATAAAGTACAATATTTACCTCTGGAATTTAGTGGAGTGGAAGTATAAAGTAGCATAAATGGAAATAATCAAGTAAAGTACTTCAAAATTAGACTTAATTACAGTACTTTAGGAAATGTACTTTCCAGTAATGTATGTAGAAGCATCCACAATTTAGTTGCATGGTAGCTGCAGGGAGCCAGGTTGGTGTATATATATCACAAATTATTATTATTGTTGTTATTATTATTATTGTTGTTATTAGAACAATCATTCAACTTCATGTTACTCACAACTGCATGAAGGCTCTGTGTGTTGCCACTGCTGCCGTGGCAGACCCCTACTTCAGATAATGGGCTGTGGTCTGCGGATGCTGATTAAATTTAATATATCTTTTTATGTAAATTTACTCTGGATTTAATGAAGCTCAGTATGCCAATGAGACTTTCACATTGTGAGGCTGTTGTTATAAATCATTTATCTTTGTTTTTATCTTATACACATTTTTGCAGGCAAAACAAACCAAGATTAAAGAGGCAGCCAGGGACCTGGTATTACAAAACCTAAAGACTTCCCTGTCTCAGAAGAGGGCCCTTGCCACACAAGATCACCACACCAGTTCTGAGGATGAATCTCCACAACGTCATTGTGTAATGCATGCTTTTTTCCTGAGAAGCTGGCTACATTGTTAACAATAGCAAAAATTGGTGTGTTTCCAACAGTACAAAGTGCTTAATAAACATGTCTTGATTTGAAAATATTGGGACATAATCTATTCCCCTTGTTAATCTACTATTCATAGTTTTCAGTCACGTGACATTTGCGGTACCTGGAGGGCAAAACAGACCAACATAGCGGCTCACGCCGTGACTCCCCCATAGAGAAGCCGCAAAAGCAGTTACATTTATTTGGATCACCTTTCAACTTAAGAAAAAGAAAGATATGAGCACAAACTGCAAGTGCTGGGCTCTTTCAATCCACGTTACAGCAAGCTGGCGCATTTCTATTGTTAAAAAGCGCCAGTTGCTTCCTAGTTGGCAGGCAGCGGAAAATAATGTTTTTTTTACCTTTCAATGGAGCGTTTTTCATGGAATATGATGTCACGTTCATACATTTTACTTATCGTTAGTTATTAAGGTTTCTCCCCCTTAATTCTCGAAACTGGTCAACCACGGTTTATAATGCCAGCATCAACTAATTTTATGAAATTGTTAACTATTTTTCTACTTTTCCCATATACACATGACAGCCAAAGCATGCAAAGAAGACAGCCAGACGTGTTTTGCCACCCCCGGCATCCAATCATAACACCAGTTCTGATGATGCCACATACATAGGCAGTCCACAACGTCCTAACATTGTAAGTCATACTTTTTTCTTAGCTTTTTTTCCTATACTCTCTCAAACACAGATACTTTATCTGTTTAATTGCTATATTGTTCTATTCTTTTTTCCAAATTTTCAGGGTAATGAATCGGATCAAGATTTATTCTCCACGCCGAGAATGGTAAGTTACTTTATTACGTAATATGACATAATTTACACATAATCACAAATGGGCTGTACTCAAGCCATAATTCAATCTCACCTGTTTTCTCCAATTTAATGTTGTCACTCTTAAATAATTTAGATGACTTTAATTTAAAAGATTTGCATCACTTTTACAATGTATACACACCTCCAGATGTTATGTTCTGTTAGGATAACATGTTGTAAATTACAAGTTATTGGGGTTTAATGTGACTAATCAAATCTATTTTTCCAAAAATCCTGTTATTCTATTCTTGATTGTAGCAGCTGATGGATGATAATACTGGTCACAGCGTGGGACCCCATGTGGATGAAATCATGGCATCACTTCGTGGTGGGTGTTCAGATTGGGATTGAAGGGTTGACATTTCAGAACACAGTGTGTTTATTAAATTCTGATTTAGGATCGTTCCACATAATGCATGATTGCCCTGTACTGAACTTAAGTACTATTATCCATCTATTTCTGGCCAGCTTTTATATTTAATCCATTTGTTCTGTGCAACATACACAAACTAATGAAACATCATCACATTCACCTAGACCTCCCGGAATTGATCAAATTAATGAAGGAGTGTGTGGAGTGCGTCAGGGCATTAATGCCCTCAGCCGGGGGCACCCCTTCATCTGTGATGTCATCATTATCTCTTACTGCGGACATTGAAATTAAAATGGTATGTTAGAATTAAGGGATGAATTTATCTGTTTATTACTCAGCAGCCATAGTTTATTCATGGATGTTTAGAATGCTAAATTTGCATAAAGTTGCATTTTTTTATGTTGTGTAGTGTTATTGCTAAAATGGGTCTGTAATAATACATGTGTCACGGGTTTGGGTTGGTTGGGTGGGTGTGTTTTGTATTTGTTTCTGTGTTCATTGCCTGACCTTGAGTTTGCTCTTCTCTGTAGTACTATGTATTTGTGTTACTTTGGTCATTTGTTCGTTCGTCAGTTGTCCTTGTTATGCGTTCATCAGTGTTTCTTGTCCTGTTTTACTGTCTCTATGGCTGCTTCTCAAGTCTCTTATTTGTCGTTTCCTCGATCCTCACTTGAACCACAAGTTTTCTGCTCCGCCATCTTGCAGACGGTCACAAAGCTCTTATTTGTGCTCCGAGGATCGAGGAGCGATCTCTGAGGAGCTATGAGCGAGGATACACCAGTGCATCCTTTGCGGAAGTCTTTTACTGACCGACGCGCCCCTTACTCGGTAGCCGTTATATTGATTGGACGGTGCAGCTGATCCGACTATTCTGATGCACGATCAGATAACATTAAAGTCAAGTTCATCACTGCAAAGAGTTAGGCTATATTTGATTTGTTTTATGAATCACTGTCTAGTTATAATCTGAGTTCATTGTAGGTCTGAACAACAAAAGCCCCACACACAACTTTCTGCATTTTTTAGAAAGATCTTTTTTTTTCTCCCATAAACTTTTATAATGGAAACAATTAAAGTCAGAGAGCGAGTCTGTCAGCAGGAAACATGTTTTACATCATTTATCGTCATTACTATTCAGTCACATTATGAGGCTGGCCATTCTTGTGTTTAGTCGAAATAGACAACTATAAAACAGCCGCTCATCCAGCCAATCTCAATACTGCATCTGATGAAAGCAGCCGCTGCTCCGCGAGTAAAATCAGCTGATGAAAGTATGAATGAAAGCTATGTGCTAAAAAAAAAAAAACATTGGTTTGATATGAGAGAACGCAGTGATCGATCGGTGAAGAGTGATGTGACTTTTAATAAATGTAATGTATGCAGTAGGCTAGTGTTAAAGGATATCAGAAGAGGAAATAAACTGAAAGTTAAAAATCGTGCATCGACTTAGTTACAACATTTCATTTTCTTTTAAACATTTAGCCTAATAAATCACAAGACATATTCTGGGTTATTCAATTACGAATTCAAAATCAGAATCAATAATATAAATGCAGATAGTATCAGCATTCTGCCAGTAGAAATGATCCTGTGCCTCTGAGCAGGACACAGAAACCTATACGGTAATTATTATTCATGTGCAGGTGTTTGTTTATAAACAGGTAACAGCTACAGAGAGGATCGTGCTGCTGTGCACTGATAACTGTGAGACTTTATCAGAACAGCGCACTTGTGTGCAGACACAAACTCGAGAAGCAGCCTGTTTGTTTTACTTCCTGTGCTTGTCTCTGATTGTCTGAGTAGTGTCACCTGTGTGTAATTAGTTTTATCCCTCACCTGTGTATTTAAGTGGCTGTCTGTCTATCAATTGTTGTCAGTTCATTATTGATTTTGTCATCAGTGTTTCCTGCGTTTCCAGTGTGGCGTTTGCTTGTGTTGATTTCATGCATGTATTCCTACAGTGTACTCTCAATTACTTGTGGACTACTCTCACTTTTGGATTTAAATTTTCACCTTTGGTAGGGATAAACACCTTCAATTTACCTGCTTCATCTCTGTGTCTGCATTTGGGTCCTCAAACTCTGTCTCCTGTGGCTGATGGCTGATTGTAACGTGTTATACAATTGTTTATCTTTCTGTCAATGGGAACCTTTACACCACGCGTCAAACCACTCCGTAGTGCAATATATAGACTAATACCAGTGTTTTGTAAGGAGAGAAAATTGATTTTAAGCACATTGTTTTCACGTTATTTGAATGTTAAATTTCTTATCGGTAGATAGATATCTCCCAACTATATATTAATTTGGTCAATTCATTCTCTCCCTTTCCCCCTCCCTCTCTTCCATACAGCACCACTTGGCTGGCAGTGCTGTGACCGTTCCAAAGAGGGCCTTCTTGCGGCTGAACCGATCTCGAATGAGCATTTTTGCTCAAGAGCTGGCTGTCCTGGTGTTCAAAAAGGAAGTCATTGCTCAGTCCACCCTGACTGGGAAGTCTGGGAAAGGGGCACCACCAAAAGGACAGCTGGACGTTGCCAAAGTGCAGGCCATAACGGGTAAATTACCTTGACTCTACTTGGAAAGCTTCTGCAATTGTATGTATTTTTGTAGCAGCAGTACAAACCACCAGTAATCTTTAAATGTTTTGCTATGTACTGTAGTAGGGAAAGAGCCCGACCGATATATTGGCCAGCCGATATGAGCTAATTGCATTTCATCGTCCGTTTATAACGACAGATATGACTATTCAAAAAGAAACAGACTCAGATCTTTCACTCATGTCATGGGTGTTGCAGGGCTCTCAAGTGTCACGCATTGAGCGTGACAGTCACTCATTACGGTCTTTTGTCACACTCTCCCGTCACACATTGTATTTCTCACGGTGAAAAACTATTTGTATTATATTTAATATGCCGCAGCGCCCCAAACTCTGGCCGCGCCGTTCTCACTGTGGAACCGGCAGGAATCAAGCGCCTCTCTTCTGGTGTTGTTTGTCTGGTGTTAGCCAATCAGACAATTCGTCTGGTGTTGTTAGCAGTCTCTCTGTAGTTTATACAGTAAAGGGGTATACTATCCAAATTATTCTGTAAATCTAGATCTCTGCTCTTTTTTTACTTTAATACCGGCATCGGCCCCCAAAAACCCATATCTGTTGGGCTGTAATGTTGGCATGCCATACTGATACAATTCTTCAGTGCTAAACCTTTGAAAAATACTATTTCATTGCCAGATGGTCTTATTTTGTGAAAATAGAAGAAAATGTTTACCTTACCTCTTGTCTATTCTGCAGATGCTGTTCTTCAGGAGTTTCCACAGTCAAGTGCCTCTGATGTGCGTGCAGCCATCAGACGCAAGTGTAATAATGAGCAGTTCAACCAAAAAAATCTACGTAATATGTATGTTTGTCAAGTGCAGTGGTGCAATGATTGATAATGTTTTATGGTGTTCCTCACTGTTGTTTATTTTCCCAATTTCTACCTCAAGTCAGACGTGTCAAGTGTTTTTTTTTTTTTTTTTTGGCTTCAGCCACCAAAACAGTGGACATAACGATTCTGATGTCACAGGGAATCTTTACAAAATATAAATCCCTTTTAGTTTGGTGAGTTAGCTGTTTTCTAAAATGCCTACATCCCCATAAAGCTAGTTAAACAGTCATATATCACCCATCTTATCTAAACATGACAGGTTTAAGGATACATAAGAGCACTGTTTCATATGTTAATCAATGGACTCTTATAAACACATTACTTTATTTACTGAATTTGGCTTGTCAGTTTGCAAGCTTTGATGTGTGGCCATGAGTTCTTTTGCGACTTCTGTCCGTTATCTTAAGTAATACTGTGATGTTGAATTAAAACTATTCTGTCCTAATACTTTCCATAAGTTTCTAGAAAGTGTACTTTCTTTATATTTTTATAATGTTAGTGTTAGTGTTGTATACTGTGTTAGTATTGGCAATGTACTATTAATACTGTGTTAGTATTTGCCACCATACAAATTCACCACACAGTGGACTCAATCACCTCCCTGTTATCGTTGTGAATGCCCAAACTATGACCAATAAAGTACTTTTTTCACCTGCAAGTGTGTTGAGTAGTCCCTTATTTAATTCAGCCTTCATACTGGTAGCCTACAATAGCTAACCAAAAAGTAACAGAGTAATAACATATATTGATAAGTAGCCAAAAAGTGTACTTTGTTTCTAATTTGAATAAACCCAAAGTAGAACTGAGCATACTATAATCACAATAATAATATTTTAAAAGTATAATGTTTTTATATTTGTAAGACATTCAAAGTGCATTTTAAATGTACTTCTAACACAGATATGGTACACTTAATGCTTATTAATCAAGCATGTATATCATTACATACAGCGATATACTTCAAGTATACAAAGTATACTTGAACTGGTTCCATTTTAGCACGTAAAAGTACACTAAGTACACTTCAAATTGTGCTTTTCTACAATTAAATTACAACTAAAATATATTAAGTACAAAATTAGTTGTTCCAAAATAGCATGCTTCAAGTTAAATAATCATTAACAAACTTGAAGTATACTGATGATTAGTCTGGCTTTAAGTATGCTCAAATATGCTAAGATTTAATATACTTAACACATTTATTTTTCACCTGGGTATGCTGTAAAAAGGTCTGAGTACTGCCCTCTTCATGTTGAACGGTGGCTACTGCAGTTGAATTTTCCTATTGGATGTTTGCGGTGGTTCGTGACGTAAGCGGTTGCTAGTGATGTAAGCAGGTTCCAGCTCACCACGCCCTTGGTACGAGCTACCACGCCCTTGGCAGTATTAAAAATATCTTGTTTGGTCAAAACCACTGTAGCGAGTCAGGAGTTGGAATTGCGAGTATTGAAAACGATCAGGATAGAGTATCGGTTCGTCTCCTCTATCTCCGCTGGGCTCCAACCACTTTTCCAGCATTTTTCAAATATTGCCAGTGGGTGGAGTCAGGCTCTGACCAGGGGTTTAGTGACCCTTTAAGACCTGCACGCGACGCGTCTAATAGACATGTATAAAACTAATGCCCTGTTCTGTAATAGAAAGTATTTTTTTTATTTGAAACCCCATAACGTTTTCCTGAGATGTTGGTTGATGAAATACAATTTGAAAAGTAGTTCGATTTAAATTATAATTACAATATATTATCATATTTCCATAAGAGTGCTACGTTTGGTCACTAAATTAATGTCAAGCATTTTTAAAGACCAAGGAGAAGTTGTTTTCATGGTGAAACCTCCAAACATTTGGTATCTCTGTAAAGCCCTGAATGTGCTCTTTACAGGACACCCAGAATAAAACTGTGACATGCATGGTGTCGGAGAAATATACTAAAATATAATGTCCACTACAGTGGACTAAAATCTATTCCTGGGTCCCAGGAGGATATTCACATACAGAAAACACATTCAAACGATAATCACAAAGGAAATCACAGATTCCTAAAGCTATCAATAACAATGATTTATTTTAAAAGTGAATGGATTATATCTAAATGAAAGAAAGTGTGAAGTGATCGCAAATAATACAAACTACAAAGCATTTGTGATATTCTCAATCAAAAATAAAGTCAAGTATTCATATTATAAATGTTTGGAACGAACTTTTGAAATGTTCAAACTCATTAAGAATTTGTAGTTAAAAATTATTTGATTTATTAACTAAAACTGAATCCTTATATCTATTTTATTCAATCTCAGTTTCTCCACAGAATATAAGTGCAAGCAATCAATTTCAAAACATTTGATTTGCTAAATGTATCATATTAAAGGGTCTTGACTGTAAAGGATTACACTGATGGTGGGGTTAAAACAATTGCTTTTGACTGTCTGGGTGGAAACCTTAAATTAAATTGGTCAAAATAATTTCTTCTAAATGGGAATGAAATCTGGTTTATATTTCATTATCTTTAATCAAATTGGCGGTATGGAATTTGTGCTGAAATGTGACTAGCTCTCAGATTCAGGAACAGGTACACATTTACGGGAAACTGATTTACAAGCATAATTGTATGTATTACCTATAATAACCCTCTAATAACAGATACATAGTGAAAAATATCAAATCTGTCTTCTGTTGGGAATATATGGTCTGACTTTGATTCTTATTGATCTCTTTTATATGAGTATTTTAGTTTATAATTACATTTTTGGGCGGCATAAGGAAAATAGTTCATTGATTAAAGTCATAACTTTTCATTTCTGTAATTGGCCAATATATTATATTGCATTTTCAGTTACTTCTCATCTACCCTTATTAACAGTGAATGGTGTTCAGTTTCTAGATACAAGATACACTGACCATTTTACTAGAAACACTGTAACTCTACAGGTATATCTATCACAGGAGTACAGAATATATATAAATGCATGTTATAATACAGTTTTGAGACAAAAAATACCTACAATATCCAGTGACTGTGAATCTGCTGCTGCATCAAGAGATCGAACTGTCGCGCTGCAGTCGAAGTCTTACTAAAGCAGTGAAACACTGTAGTTTTATTCAGATTGCAGGGGGAAAGCATGCAAATGATGTAAGCAGGGTTGTCGAAGGGGGTCTTGCCCAAGGGTGTCATTCAATGTAGAACCGCCACTGAGCATAACTATAGCACTCATTATCATAGAGATCAGGGAAAGTCACACCTTCAGGTTTTGCGTTCACACTTAAATCAGGCGTTGGTGATTATGAACGATGAGCACTGAATTAAAGGAATGAGGCAGAAGAGCAAGAGCATCACAGACAAAAGGTGAAAAGTCTCACTTACATTGACTTTACATTTTAGTTCACACACACCTAAAGCAAAACAGATTCTTTTTACGATTTTAAGTGACATTTATCTTGTTGCTGACTTTCTAAGATCAAAATAATTGTCATTTTCAGTAACTATATTGAAAGGGCAGATCATCTTTCCATGTCCAATCATAAAAAAAAATTGTCAAGGAGGCTTTAAAGTGGATTAACAAATTTATTTAGGTGCCTTTGAAAGCAAACATATGTAGGGTATCAGCTCAAATGAGGGGAATGTATAATTAATAATTCACAATTAATAATTAATTATACTGGTTATGAGCCATTATTACCTACCATTTTAAATCGCCCAAAAGGGAATATATAGTCCATGTATCTGTATCTATATATAGACAATTAACCACAACAAATTAATCAATTATGAATACATATAATATACAGATAGGCTATATCAATTTTCAGAATAACCTTTAACAGAATTAATTGCACCTCGAATAATCTGTTCGTCCACCAAACCAACCGTACGATCCTCTTATCAACTCTCAAGAAGGATTATTCTTCTTATCACTCTCAAGAAAGGCTATTCCTCTGGTTATGAAGAATAACTTTCTGTTCTATAAGATTACTAACTAAAGTACTTAACAATATTAAGCTTGTAGCTTAAAATTACACATTTAAGAGGCTTTGTTCGATGAGCAGCAGACAGAGACAATCAAGCGTATAATGGGTTTTTAATAAATGAAACTATAACATCCAACTACATTTAACAACGAATATACAGAATAACGAAAGTAAAGAAAGAAAGGAAGAAAGAGCAGATCACAGAAGTAGCAAATGTCACAAACAGTTAACCTTTGAGAGCCAGCAAAGAATCAAATCATCTTAAAGCAGTGGCAAACAATCTTAAAAGCCTTTAAATCTCGATGGAAATAAAACTTGCATTTTCTTTGTGCTGCCGAGCGAGAATGCGTGTGTGTGAGTGTCGGTCCTTGGTGTGTCCATGAGGTTGAAGCGTTCTTTCGGTTCTTCCGGAGCACGTGTCGTCCGCGGGAAGTTTAAAAGGTTTACTTAAAAGTAAGTATCCGAAAAATAAGGAAGAGTCTGTTTCACCTGGAGGATAGGACTTATCCGAACAAGAAAAAGCAATTGAGCTAGAACAAAAAGAAAAGACTAACTATAAAAGAAAACTAAAATCAACGGCAAAAGACAAAAAGCAACGACGAGACAAAAAAAAAAAGCTCGGTCCACGCCTATTCGGAGTGAACTGACCAATAACATTCAGCAAACTTTGGCGGAAGAGCACTTCTTTCAGAAGCTTGGCCCACCCTGGCCCCACACCAAAACAGCCCATCACAAAATTGGTGCGATATTCAATTCAGCTCGAGATGCATCATTTTCTGTTTTCTACCCAACCCCCCTCCGAGACAGACTTAGCTCATTCACTTTACAGTTCGCAACCTTTGAGGCAAACGGACGTGCTGAATTATGAAGCAAAATAACGACAGTAATAGCCAATGAACTTTATTAGAACTATTAGTGAACTTGATTACCACACTCTATTAGCCTAATAAAACACAACATGCACAGATTTCTTGTTCCGAAAGGAGAAAAGAAAACCACTGTAGGTCTCCAGGACACAGCTACCACCTCCTCATCCATTTGCAGCAATGAGGTCGAAGAAATGGATGCGTCGAGTTCATCAGCAGCTTCTGTTGGTGTCAAAAGCACAAAAACATCCACTCAAAGATGCAGCAATTCTGTCCCAAATGATTTAAACAGGGCAAATCCGTACCAGCCGGTTCTAAAATCAAAACCCCCAACTCTTTTTGGAGGGAGAGAGAGATGATTTTCAGCCGCTTGGTATCAGACACGGCCGTGGCTTGAATATTCTGTAGATCGCGCATGCTTTTGTTGTCCGTGTCGAGCGTTCGGTGTTGCTTTCTCTGAAAATGACACGTTCGTTTAGACAGGTTTACGAAACTGGAAAGCAGCATTAGAACGTGACCGCGGTCTTCAAAAACATGCGTGCAGTCAAACTCATTTACAAGCCTCGACCTCATGGACAGAGTTTTGCCGCCGACAGGTATCGGGGGAGACCGTAGCATATTTGGTCGGCCCCCAACAGATATAAAAGTATCGCTATTACATAAAAAGCATGGCAGGTGTTGTAAAGTTTTTAGCAGTCGATGAGCTTCCACTACGCGGAGATTGTGAAACATGTGACGGTGAAGAAAATTGTATAGCTGCGGGGCTTTTTGCCAAGTTGTTTAAATACACGTTGGAAAAAGATAAATACCTGGCTGATATTACATCAGGTATCCCACAAAATGCAAAGTACACCCAAAACCATGCAGAATGAAGTGATTGAAATTTTGGCACCCATGGTTCTGAAAAAAATAAAACAGAAATATGACACTGCTCATTTTGAATATGACAATGCTTGTGCAAGTGATGGCACAAGGGATCAGTGCAACACGGAAAATGTGTCCATTATAATTTGTTTTGTGTGCAATGGTGTGCCAGAGGAACATTTCATTGGCTTGTTAGAACTCCAGCAGCTTGATGCAGATTACATCATTACTGAAAATATTACAACACTTGTCTGAAACAGGATACAGTGCTGATAATAAAATGAGCCAGTGTTATGATGGAGCATCAGTGATGAGCGGGGTGCGAGGTGGTGTTCAGGCTTTATTACAACAAAGGTTGGGCAGGCATATCCCCTACATCCACTGCTATAATAAATAGCTTCACCTCACTGTCATACATGCGATTCAAAGTGAACCTTGTGCCAAAAGATTCTTTGACTTGTCAGGCTCCCTGCACTCTTTTTTCAGGTAAAATTTTGTCTCTCAGAGATACAGTTGCCCGTATCTCAAGAGACTGTTGGAAATCCGCTGGACAAGTCATTATGAAGTCACAAAATGTGTTGTGGATAATGAGGAAGAAATTCTTAACATTCTTTTTAAGGTTTCCAGTGATGACAATGCATCAGTTGACCTTGCAAAAGAAGCCTCCAGGCTTCTCTCTCAGCTGAAGCGACGCCATTTTTTTTTAATTGGCAAATTTCTGATACACCTTCTCGCCATTTTAAAACCAGCAAATGGCATCCTACAGTCTCACCATGTTGATTTGTGCAGTGCAGCTGAAGTTGTGCAGGGATGTCTTGGTGCACTGAAAAGTCTCAGAGAAAATGACAGTGAATTTCAGCAGTACTGCGCTGACACTTCTACTGTTGAGCCCTCACCAAAACGTCTAAGGACTGTGGATCCCTCCTATGGTGACTCTGTAATTTTTTCACCTTTAGGGCAAGAAGGGCAGTCAGGTTCTGAATGTGCCACGGCAGCTCTAAGACGACAGATGTTGAACTTACTAGATGTATCAGAGATATAAAGCAGGTTTTCCACAAAGAATTTGCAGCTGATGCAAGCCCTCTCAGGTTTAATGCCAAAATCTAACAAATATCTTGACATCCAGTTGCTTGAGCCTCTCTGTAGTCTTGCAGGGTTTTCAAAAAATGAACTCCAGAATGAAATTCTTGTTGTCAGACCAATCCTGTCCAAAAAACTTTCATCTGATGCTGAATGTTCTGCTGTTTGCAAACTCTTGCAGGAATAAAAAGATGCATTTGCAGGTCTTCATAAATTGAATGTATCTGCTATGGTCATGGGTGTCTCTACTGCTTCATGTGAGAGCTCATTCTCTGGCTAGAATTTTGACACCATTCAGCCAAACAATGCTTCATGAGAGTGTAGTAGTTAGGGGATTTTCCTTTCCATGCGCAAGTGTGGCAAGTGAAGCATTTGCTTCTTAAGCCCACGTTCCCCCGATACGACTCTGTTTTAGAGTGCCACCTCCACATCAGCAGTTGCGAATAACCTCTGTTTTTGCCAGGTGGAATCAGGTAGACAGGAGGTGGTGTTTGGTCACTGGACCAAAAACACAGGGACGAGGTTCCTCTGCCGAAACCCGGGATTGAGCCAGGGACCTTTAGATCTTCAGTTTAACGCTCTCCCAACTGAGCTATTTCGGCCAGGTCCTCCAGCTATTTGGCCAGCAGAGATTTGTGGGAGACCGCCCGTCACTTTCGAGTCGAGCAGAGCTGAAGGTCCCAGAGAGCAAAACAGTGGCCCGTACGGGGATCGAACCCGCGACCTTGGCGTTAATAGTGCCACGCGCTAACCAACTGAGCTAACTGGCCCTGCTCTGACTGTAATTATCCCCAATTTCTCTGAAATATCCTGGTTGCCCTAGTTTAAGCAAAGCCTAAGAAAGGGCTCATCCAGGATTTGAACCCGGGACCTCTCGCACCCTAAGCGAGAATCATACCCTTAGACCAACGAGCCTTCACAGACATCCTTGCTGCTGCTGCCACCTGGCCGCAAACATCTCTCGATTAACACTCTGTTCCCGGGTCGAGTACGCTGTGCGCGTTTGTGCAGCCGCTTCACACCTGGATTGTTTGTATGTTTTGGCCGTATATCGGAAATGTATTTATTTTTCATCGGAACTCTGTGTGGATTACTCCGTTTCTCACTATTGATTTCTGCCCTGGACTGTTGTCACTGGCTACCTCTGCTGTCTGTTAGACGTGGAGAACGCCGTGCGTGTCTGTGCAGCTGATTTGCGCCTGGTTGGGTCACTCCATTTTTTCACTGTTGAACTCTGAACTGAACTGTTGATAAGTTTGGCATCGGGCTGCTGCGAGCTCTGTACCCTGTTAGATCTCTACCACGCTCGGCTCCTCAGATGGGTGAGTTAGCGCTCTCTTTGTTGGTTGCGCTGTTTGTTTACTGCTTACTATCTGGGTGCGTTGCCTCCTACTTAGTCTGCTGTTTTTGGCGAAGTGACGTTCAGGGTTTGGCTAATGTGGTTTTTGCTTGTGATTGGCTATCACTTTTGTCAGTATCAACAATAGACTATGGTCCATACCTAGACAAGTGCCTGCCGGTCCCACCATTCAGCACTCTCTGATCTATCCCCCTGACAGTGATCAGCAACAGCATACATCTAATTTGAATCTCTTGCGTCATCAATTTGAATCACTTGAAAACAAAACCTAAAAACGGGTTTGTCCAGGATTTGAACCCCGGACCTCTCGCACCCTAAGCGAGAAACATACCCCTAGACCAACGAGCCCACACAGTGATCCTTACTGCTGCTGCCACCTGGCCGCAAACATCTCCGTTTGCATGGCTCAAAGAGCAGTATTTTATTTAAATCTACAACTAAACGGTAGGCCCGTGCAAAGTTGCCAGCACAGAGGAAATACGGTCTCTTTTCTTTGTGGCCATTGGAAACCGCGCTGCAGCAGCTGCGCACATGCTATTGAGTGCTCCTCGCCGTTGTCTTCGAGAGCGATGGACACCTTCTCTCCACATCGTTTGAGGGGAATTAGCTCAGATGGTAGAGCGCTCGCTTAGCATGCGAGAGGTAGCGGGATCGATGCCCGAATTCTCCACGCTCAGTTTTACGCCCTTTTACGCTCAGTTTAAGGGGCACTCCCTAGATGAGCTTTTGAGGATCACTGCTGTCTGAAAAAGTTTTTATCGGGCGAGGTCCTGCACATATTCCTGGCAAAAAGCAGGTCCCACCGAGATTTGAACTCGGATCACTGGATTCAGAGTCCAGAGTGCTAACCATTACACCATGAAACCTTGGCGTGGGCTGCCTTTTCCCTTTTCAGCGAGCAGCAGAGAGTTAAGTCATTCAGTCTAGAAGCGCGATAGCAAAGAGCAAGTGAAGCATTTGCTTCTTAAGCCCACGTTCCCCCGATACGACTGTTTTAGAGTGCCGGTTTCACTGCCACATCAGCAGTTGCGAATAACCTCTGTTTTTGTCAGGTGGAAACAGGTAGACAGGAGGTGGCGTTTGGTCACCGGACCAAAACAAAGGGACGAGGTTCCTCTGCCGAAACCCGGGATTGAACAAGGGACCTTTAAATCTGCAGTCTAACGCTCTCCAAACTGAGCTATTTCGGCCAGGTCCTCCAGCTATTTGGCCAGCAGAGATTTGTGGGAGACCGCCCGTCACTTTCGAGTCGAGCAGAGCTGAAGGTCCCAGAGAGCAAAACAGTGGCCCGTACGGGGATCGAACCCGCGACCTTGGACCCGGACCCACGCTCTAACCAACTGAGCTAACCGGCCCTACTCTGACTGTTATTATCCCCAATTTCTCTGAAATATCCTGGTTGCCCTAGTTTAAGCAAAGCCTAAGAAAGGGCTCGTCCGGGATTTTAACCCCGGACCTCTCGCACCCTAAGCGAGAATGAAGCAAGTGAAGCCTTTGCTTTTCAAGCCCATGTTTTACAGATTCCGACTCGGTTTGAGAGTGCCAATTTCACCGCCACATCAGCACTTGCGCATCACCTCTGTTCCTTCCATCCCTTCGGCTAAAAAGGTTCCATCGAGATTTGAACTCGGATCACTGGATTCAGAGTCCAGAGTGCTAACCATTACACCATGGAACCTTGGCGTCGGTCAACTTTTAACACCGAGCAGCAGAGAGTTAAGTCATTCGGCCTAAAAGCGCAATAGCAAGGAGCAAGTGAAGCGAAGCCTTTGCTTTTCAAGCCCATGTTTTCCCGATTCAGACTCGGTTTGAGAGTGCCAATTTCACCACCACAGTAGCAGTTGCACATCACCTCTGTTTTTTAACTCCTTTCCGCTAAAAAGGTCCCACTGAGATTTGAACTCAGATCACTGGATTCAAAGTCCAGAGTGCTAACCATTACACCATGGAACCAACACGCCCTGACACCTGGAAGTCTGAGAGGCAGATGTCGATAAGGCTAGGCGGAATAAGGAAGAGAGGAGGTGGCATTTGGTGACTGGACCCCCTCGACCAAAAGACACGGACACACTTCCTCTGCCTAATCCCGGGATTGAACCATGGAACTTCAGATCTTCAGTCTACCGCTCTCCCAACGCTCTCCCAACTAAGCTAACCAAGTTCACGAGAGGTTTAGCCAGCAGAGATTTCTGGGACACCGGCCGTCACTTTCTAGACGGGCAGAGCTGAAGGTCCCAGAGAGAAAAAGAGTGGCCCCTACGGTGATCGAACTCGCAACCTTGGCGTTATTAGCGCCACGCTTTAACCAACTGAGCTAACCGGCCTCGCTCCAACTGCATTTATCCCCAATTTCTCAGAAATATCCTGGTTGCCCTAATCAGGCTGAAGAGATTAAAAGTAAAGCCTAAGAACGGGCTCGTCCGGGATTTGAACCCGGGACCTCTCGCACCCAAAGCGAGAATCATACCCCTAGACCAACGAGCCAACACGAAAGTCCATCCTTCTGTTTCATGGCCGCAAACATTTCCACTCGCACGGCATAAAGTGCGATATTTGAATTAAATCTACAACTGAATGGTAGCCAGTGCAAAGTTGCCAGCACAGAGGAAATACGGTCTCTCTTCTTTGTGGCCATTGGAACTCGCGCTGCAGCACCTGCACACATGCTAGGGATCTATCCTCGCCTTTGTCTTTGAGAGCGATGGACACCTTCTGCTGCACCGTCGAGGGGAATTAGCTCAAATGGTAGAGCGCTCGCTTAGCCTTGGCGTCGGTCACCTTTTAACACCGAGCAGCAGAGAGTTAAGTCATTCAGCCTAGAAGCGCGATAGCAAGGAGCAAGTGAAGCGAAGCCTTTGCTTTTCAAGCCCATGTTTCCCCGATTCCGACTCGGTTTGAGAGTACCAATTTCACCGCCACAGTAGCAGTTGCACATAACCTCTGTTTTTTAACTCCTTTCCGCTAAAAAGGTCCCACCGAAATTTGAACTCGGATCACTGGATTCAAAGGTCAGAGTGCTAACCATTACACCATGGAACCAACACGCCCTGACACCTGGCCGTCTGAGAGGCAGATGTCGATAAGGCTAGGCGGAATAAGGAAGAGAGGAGGTGGCGTTTGGTGACTGGACCCCCTCGACCAAAAGACAGTGACACAGTTCCTCTGCCGAAACCCAGGATTGAACCAGGGACCTTCAGATCTTCAGTCTAACGCTCTCCCAACTGAGCTATTTCGGCCAAGTTCACAAGACCTTAGGAATGGTCAAGATTTGGCTATTTTATTTCAGGGCCAGGTTGTGTCTTTAGAAGAAACTGAACAGCAGTGGGCACCTTATCTGAGTGGGTGAAAGGGTAACTGCTGTGAGGAGGAACCTTGAAAAGAGTATAAAGGCTGTCTCATGTCTTCCTGGTGGGCGTCACTCACTTCACAGGGTAACTGCTGTGTTGGAGACTGGGCCTATTCTTGCAAGAATAAATACTTTTCTTTTATATTAATTTGACTCTGAGTGTCTCTTACGCAGTGATGATGTTTAACAGAAGTTTTGCCACAACAATTTGGTGGCAGAAGAGTGGGATTCCTTGGAAGTGCCTTCTGGACCTTAGAGCGGACGGTGTTTGGCCACCTGGACTGAGCAGTTCCAGCTCGACCTCGTAAGTTTCAGAGAGAGGGGCTGACCGCTACCAGGGCCAGGAGAAACTCCACTGGAGTCAAATGAGAACGAACCCGTGGCAATCCAAGACATCTCTGGTAAGAGACGGCTAAAATATTTTTCTTTTGGGCTAAAATGTTTTTCAATTGTGGGTAAAACCATAGTGGCTGGGTCTGTTCGTTTCTGTGGTGTAGGTCAAGAGCACCGGTACAATAGGGCTAACTGTGCGAAGTGCGTATTTGCAAAACACATCATGGGGGTAGCGATTTTGCAAATCGAGGAATCTTCGTACAGCAGTTTATTGGGGGTCGGTTGAGACTTACGGGCGGGTCAAGGGTTAATACAGTAGGGCTAACTGCGTGAGGTGCGTATTTGCAAAACACGTCACGGGGGTAGCGATTTTGCAAATCGAGGGATCCTCACGTAGCAGTTTACTGGGAGTTAATCGATTCGCCAGGAAAAGCACTGGGTGCGCCCTGTCTGGTCTTGGGTTAAGGGATCAGATCTGGTGGAGACGTCCAACAGATTATTAGACGCAGCGTCGAATCTGAGAAATCCACAGAGTAACAGAAACAGCCAGTATGGGAAAATCTCAGAGCAAGCTTGCCAAATTTGACACACCGGTTTTCTATCAAATGGGGAAATATTATGAGGGAAAATGTATGTTAGACATTGAAAAACTGAGAAAATACCATGATTTCCTCAGGGAGGGAAACAGTTGAACAGGGCAGTGAGAAACAAAGAGTTATGGCTGTGTTCAAACGTGTGTAAGCAATGTGGACAAACAATGGATTGTTGTCTTAAAGGGGAAGATAAAAAATAAAAATAAAAGTCGAACTGCAGAGAGAAATAAGGTTTTTACTTCTTCATCCAGTAAATGGATGCATGACATTAGATGTCTATAGAACTTAAATGTATATGTTAAGGATTGAAGTAGCAAGCAGCAGCAATAAGGCTTTCTGTGTGAAATAGAGTGATAGAGTGATAGAAATAGAGTGGAACTGTAAGTGAGAAACTTGATGGAAGAGGGAAGTGAAGGGAAAACAAGAAGGTTGGTGTGTGAGATATGTGTGTGGGGATTGTAGTTAAGCAATCATGTACTGGTTAGATAATGAAGGAACTGGCATGTAGAGAAAAGAAAGGAGAGGATACAGAGGGAACTGGCATGTAGGGAAAGATTGAGAAGAAATATAGTGGAAACCTATATGTGATGAAAATAAAATGTCTGACAGAATTTATGGAAATTATAGTTTTACAAAAAACGAATGCATATAGCCTGGTATTTATGATTGTAGACGATGTCTGTATTTAATATCTGAGGAGTGACTGAGGGTCCAGCTATATGCTGGGAGTACAGCAGCAGTGTTTGCTTATTCAGCCCGGCTTTTTGGATGTTGGATATGCACTTGTTCTGTAATCAGTGTTGTTGCTGATAATACCAAATTAGTAAAATGTAAAGAAAACTTTGACCAAAGATTCTGGAAATCAATAATGTATAATGTCGGATATTTGTTGATATTAAGTAATTGACGCAAAAGATGTCTGTTTTATAATGGAAATTCTGGGTCAGGGATCATTTCCCTGGACAAGTATGACTAAAGTTAAATGAAAACTTTGCGCAAACAACTTATGCAGCTTAAGAAAATTGATGTGCGGCCAATAATAATGATAAAGATTATAATTCGGCTATTGGGATTGAATCTGCCACTGGTGGACTGTAAAAGAATACAGAGAACTGCTTATCAGCTCTGTTTGCATTCCTGAATGGGACAAACTGCTTCAGTGATGTGCAGTAAGTTGGAGCCGACAGAGAGTGCTTTAATTGTGGTCAGCAGGACCATTTAACACGTAACTGTAAATGCCCACGAGAAGGTGTTTGAAAATGTGATAGTGACACATTTCTGGTAATAATGTGGGTTTGAAAGTAGATCAGTGTTTAAATGACGATATTAACATTTTCATCTGAGAAAGAATAAGAGATCAAAACAAGGTCAAAAGATTGAAGTCTTAAAGTGAATCCTTTTGAAGAAAAGATCTATAATAGTAATTTTTTGAAACAGTGAAACAGTTTGATGAAAGTTGCAAAATATATAAAAGTAACTAAAAGGATGATTGTGTTTTAATTCAACATTTTAAGAAGGGTTCAGGTTATATAGAGAGACAAATCTCACGGATGATTTATAATAACTGCAAAAGATGTAGAGTAGCCTTGTCAAAGTTAGTGTGAATCCTGATTGGAGAGTGATAAACTCCGAGAAAAAACGTTGAAGTCAGATATTAAGCTATGGTAATTGAGAACTAGAATAATTATTTGTATTTAATATCAAATAAGTAGAAGTAATAGGCTACTGGATTAACAGTTGTTAAATGTAAAATGTGTTCTGTTAGTGTTTTGACCATGAAAGAACTAGAAGCTGGTGTTTTGCTTTCAAAAGATAAGTTTGTTATTGGCTGTAATGAAACGGCTCGCTTATCTGAATCTGATGTCTGCTGTGGCTGAAAACCGCCAGTACGACAGAGACTCAATCTGAGTGGAAATTTCTAATGTCTAAATTCCATGAGATATTGGCAAAAGACAACTATAAAAATGTTTATTTGGAAACACATGTAATTTCTGGCAAATATGCCTTAAGCTGGGATAGAGTTAAAAGATGGTAGATAGAGTTTGATGTTAGAAGTTTATGAGAGTACAGTGTGCCAGTCCTGAAAGTCTCAGAGTCTCTCTCAATCATGTCAGCTAAAAGCTGTTATTTGAGCCTTTGTCATAAGTAATAAGCTATTTATAGTAAAAGCACAGTGTTTCGGTTGAAAATCAGACACAGAGATGTTAAAATAAATCATTGCCATTAAATGGGCAAGTTGTATTTGAGAATGTTTTAAGTGTAAATCTGAATGACTTTAAAGAAGTCTTTAAAATAATGATGCAGATCTTAAACGATAGAGGACCAGTAACTTCTTTAAGTTTCCACCATGAAACAGGGCCGAAGGCTACGGCTACAGATGTACAGTAACAGTACACTGAATGTATGCCTGTGATCTAAATTCACTGAGTATAATCTAAGTAGCTAGGTTGATGATTAAGATGGTTAATGGATTTAAGTGATTAAATACTGCTGTTATTGACCTGTCTCCCTGTGTGAACACTATTAGGCAATCGGAATGGCTCTGGTGACTCTTGAACGTGCCTTTCCTAAGCTCCAGAAAACAGCTGAGTTCTGTTGAAGAAAACTGATTGTGTGATGGGAAAGAGCGGTCACCAGTGTGTACGAGTGGCTACTCAATGACGGGATGATCTTCCTGGCCAGGGGACAGCCCAACGCAGGGGGTCACGAACACTGGGCACCTCCGGATGGAGGTGTTATACGTGAGAAAGGTATGAGAGTTGAGGGCTGATTACTGGAGGCCACTGGGGTCAGCAGAGCATTGAGAGGTGAGATGCGCTGTGAGGAGTTACGGCAGTCTGACCCAGAAAATGTGAGTTTCCTCTATACCACTCGCCGGAAGAAACCGCATTGGTTGTATGGCTTGTTTTTCATTATGACAAGTGTCTGCAACTATGCCAGGGGGACAACACCCTGAGGAGAAGAAAATTATAGATAAAGAGCGAATGGGCTTTCAAGAGCCAGCTTAGACCAGGAGGGGATTGCCATTATTTGTTGTGGAGACAGTAGCAAACTTGTATGTGTTGGTTGCCTTATAGGCAAGAAAATGTATAGAAGTGTTGATTTTTAACTAATATGTCTATAACATGGTTTTAACTCCTGAAGGTCGTTAGACATGGGGGCTAAAGATGAAGACAACTTTCGTAGATTTAAGAAAGGTCTGCATAACAAAGATGAATGGTCAAAGGTTATTGTAATGAATTTAAATTTTGTCTAAGTTACAGTCTTAGAAGGCTGTGGAAAATACTATTTGTTGATAGTGAGAGAGACTGCCTGAGTTGGAGGAAGGGATGGTAACTGTGTCTTTCTTTATTTCTGTTATCGGCCTGCTAGAGCAAGCTGAAGAAAAATAATGATAAGGAACCAAAACAACACAGCTGCCTTTTCTAAAAATCAAATGAATAATGAACAGACATGATTTGAAACTGGTCAAGATACCATGTAAAATTAGGTAAACCTAGAGGAAAATGTGAAGTTTAAAATCGTACTTAAAATTTAAATCTTTTTAGAGACGATATATTGAAAAGGAGCAGTTAACATGCGTGTCTAATATGAGTGTGTGTGATGGTGACAGCACTTTGTCTTGTATGTGACTATGTGTTAGTTTGGGGTACTAATACTAAGTCTGAATGGGGTGTATATTGTGTCATTACCCACTAGGATGGCTTTTGGCAAATGACAAATTTTAAAGGAAGCTGCTAATTCTGTTAGGTGAAAAGATGATACAGAACATAGGACGAGCTTTAAACTGATTGGTCATCAAGCTCTGTCTGGTATTAATTACTTTTGTTTGAGTTGAGTTTGAGTTTCTTTATTTAAAGGGACAATGCACATTAATTAACATGAGTACAAGGTCCAACATGTAAATGTGCCAGATTTAGCCATACAGGCTAATTTTCATCTGCAGTCCCTATTGTCTTTATGATGTTGATTTGAATTACGTTCTGGATCAGTTTAAGTATTTGATGTGAATTGGAATTGTGGAGTTGTAGATTACCATCTGGCATGGGCTGAGATAAATGAAAATGTTATAGATTTGATGGCAACAACACAGTGACATATTGGCTAAGTCAACATGAAATTAGCAAGAGAGCCCCTCACATTTATGAGTATTGTGATGAAAAGGGGGAAAAATGATTGACTGACATTGACCAAGTCTGTACAGCACGACCTGACCTGATAGAAACAATTGATGACTTTGGAAATGTTTGTAGATGACTGACTTGAGAGACCAAACAACAAGCCTGAAAAGCAGGATTCGCTGTGAGACTCAGGGCCATTGCCCTTCAAATACTCTGATAAAAAGATGAGATTGTGGCTTTAAGTGAAGAACGTAATACTTTGTTTCAGAGACAGAGAAAGATGTCTGGAGGAAATTTGGCTGAAGGACACCGTTTGGGTTGGTGTTGATGGCAAATCAAATTAGTTTAAATTGATGCACGAGTTGAGTCGTGCATCAAAAGGGAGATGGTAATGATTGACAAAATATGGGTTACTAAAGGACAATATATGTTGGGAGGACACTGGGTTTAATTGGGTAAAAGGCCGTTCCAAACATAAGTTGCTGTCTGTAAGTGTGCCGCACACGCTGAAAACAAAATTGCAGGACTGTTTCAACAGGAGACGCCAGGGCAGATGCAGCAGCGAAGGCTGCGGCAGCACAGCAGGCAAAAGAAACTATGTGTACTTTACTATCTGAATATAACCTCGACATTTGTTTTTCTCTACAGATAATGCAGACTTTTGATACAGGGCAGAATGTGCCCAATAAAATGATGGCTATGGATAAATTTGGCTAACTATCCTGGCCTAGGTTATTATTGTAGGATAAAGGTTCCACACCTGCGCAGCGCATAACTTAAGATTTTCCTTTTGCAGAATGTCAGGATGGATTGCAGCAAACAGAACTGATTCTGTTCCAAATATATAAATATTGTGTTGTGGACATGAGCAAAGTGGGTTGAGTGTTTTTCAGGGGAAAAGGACCCTGAGTGCTATTAAATGAGCAAGAAATTATCCGGTGATAATAATGTTTCAGGCTGTTGATTCCACAGGTCACACCAAAAGGGACGAGCGGCTAGACGGCAAAGCATCACTAACAAAGTAGTTAAGGTCTCCATTCACAGGTGACAGCAGGCAAGGAATGGTTCATTCCAGGGGGGGTGCGGTCGTGATTGAAAGGGAAGACCTTGTAAGGATCAGAAAATGGTTGGAGAGTGTGACACCTGGGTCCAAGCCTCTCACCTTAGACAACACCAACAGGCCTCAACCATCCAATAGAGCAGAAAGTGAGGTTTAAAGAAGACTGTGCTAGTAACTGTCTGCCTCGCCTACGAGGGAAAGACCATTGCAACGGCACGCAAAGTGTCACCCTGGCGAACACGGAACGTCCGTGGGGCGAACAAGATGATCAACACACCTGGAGGAACCAACTGCCAACTGATGGTTTAAGTTTAAAAGAAGAATCTGTTTTTGTGATGATTTTGATGATTTTGTTTGATTGAATCGAACTAGGTATTGTAAATGTAGAAAATCTATTGATTGATGTGTCCGTACTAGAGATATTAGAGTTAATTTTGAACAACTAATTTGGTTAGAGGAATGGATAAAATTATAAGACTTCTCTGGTTAGATTTGTTAAACAGTGCATTGAATAGAGCTTAATAAATTGAATTAGAAGTGAATAAAATGTGGAGATGGACATAAATTTAATGGAAAAGGCTTAATGGTAGGAGTTAGGATTATATGTGTTATGATAATTTTGTTATTCATGGGTGAATACGATAACAGAGACAGGTGAAAACCTGCTGTCTGTTCAATTGGTAAAAAAAAAAAAAGACAGTCTATCCCAAGGATCAACAAAATTATGCGACGAGACAGGTAGCGGAAGCTACAGTGAGATGTGTTAAAATGTATGTTCTGGTTGTTTTTCTTCTATTCTTTTTTATTTTCTGAGAAAGATTAAGGGCAAAGATTTAAAGAAGGTTACAAACAGCGGTCATCCGTGTTACGAGGTGGCGTACAAGGAGAGGGTTTGAAATGAAGGATTCTATTCTACTTTTATTCTTTGTATTTTTGATGGCCTGCTAAAATAACCAGTGTGAATTGATGGTGTTGTTTTCCTAATCTGTACACTATTTCTTATTTAATTGAGGTGACTGAGGGTTCGATCTAGGTCGAGAGTGCAATAGCAGTGCCTATTCATTTAGCCCGGCTTTAATTAAATTCTTTACTTGCTAATATTTAAGGGACTATCCTTGCAAAACCGCCTAAGCGTTTATTTTCTAAATAATATTTCACAAATGTTTATGAAGAGTGATCAGTTATGCGAAAACCAGAGATGAAGAGTAGCGTGATGATATGACTTAAAATTTGTCTTTTTGTTTATTATTGTGATTATGGGTAATCAGAATGATAAAAAGTGGGGAATTGTTGTCGAAATTTTAATAGTCATTTATTCCTAACAGATATCATAAGGGATTGAACCTATTCAATGTGTAAAAGTATATGTGTGTACGTGCTTGTGCGTGACGTTTCAGGAATATATGGGACAGGACCTCTTGACCTTAGGAATGGTCAAGATTTGGCTAGTTTATTTCAGGGCCAGGTTGTGTCTTTAGTAGAAACTGAACAGCAGTGGGGACCTTATCTGAGTGGGTGAAAGGGTAACTGCTGTGAGGAGGAACCTTTAAAAGAGTATAAAGGCTGTCTCATGTCTTCCTGGTGGGCGTCACTCACTTCACAGGGTAACTGCTGTGTTGGCGACTGGGCCTATTCTTGCAAGAATACATACTTCTCTTTTTATTAATTTGACTCTGAGTGTCTCTTACGCAGTGATGATGTTTAACAGAAGTTTTGCCACAACAATCTACAACTGAATGGTAGCCAGTGCAAAGTTGCCATTACAGAGGAAATACGGTCTCTCTTCTTTGTGGCCATTGGAACTCGCGCTACAGAACCTGCACACATGCTAGGGATCTATCCTTGCCTTTGTCTTTGAGAGCGATGGACACCTTCTGCTGCACCGTCAAGGGGAATTAGCTCAAATGGTAGAGCGCTCGCTTAGCATGCGAGAGGTAGCGGGATTGATGCCGCATTCTCCACGTGCTGTTTTGCCCTTTTGCGCTCCCTTCAAGGGTCACTCCCTAGATGAGCTTTTGAGGCTCACTGCTGGTGAAAAGTTTTTTCGGACGAGGCCCTGCACACATTACTGGCAAAAGCAGGTCCCACCGAGATTTTAACTCGCATCGCCAGATTCTGAGTTGTAACCATTACTCCGTGGAACCTTGGCGTGGGTCAGCTTTTCCCACCGAGCAGCAGAGAGTAAAGTCTTTCAGCCTACAAGGGCAATAGCAAGGAGCAAGTGAAGCCTTTGCTTTTCAAGCTCATGTTTCACAGATTCCGACTCGGTATGAGAGTGCCAATTTCACCGCCACATCAGCACTTGCGCATCACCTCTGTTCCTTCCATCCCTTCCGCTAATTACGTCCCACCGAGATTTGAACTCGGCTCGCTGGATTCAGAGTCCAGAGTGCTAACCATTACACCATGGAACCTTGGCGTCGATCACCTTTTAACACCGAGCAGCAGAGAGTTAAGTCATTCAGCCTAGACGCGTGATAGCAAGGAGCAAGTGAAGCGAAGCCTTTGCTTTTCAATCCCATGTTTTCCCGATTCCGACTCGGTTTGAGAGTGCCAATTTCACCGCCACAGTAGAAGTTGCACATCACCTCTGTTTTTTAACTCCTTTCCGCTAAAAAGGTCCCACCGAAATTTGAACTCGGATCACTGGATTCAAAGTCCAGAGTGCTAACCATTACACCATGGAACCTTGGCGTCGGTCACCTTTTAACACCGAGCAGCAGAGAGTTAAGTCATTCAGCCTAGAAGCGCGATAGCAAGGAGCAAGTGAAGCGAAGCCTTTGCTTTTCAAGCCCATGTTTTCCCGATTCCGACTCGGTTTGAGAGTGCCAATTTCACCGCCACAGTAGCAGTTGCACATCACCTCTGTTTTTTAACTCCTTTCCGCTTTTCCTCTTTTTCCTCGGCGTTATTACCCAAAGCGAGAATCATACCCCTAGACCAACGAGCCAACACAAAAGTCCTTCCTGCTGCTTCATGGCTGCAAACATTTCCACTCGCATGGCATAAAGCACGATATTTGAATTAAATCTACAACTGAATGGTAGCCAGTGCAAAGTTGCCAGCACAGAGGAAATACGGTCTCTCTTCTTTGTGGCCATTGGAACTCGCGCTGCAGCACCTGCTCACATGCTAGGGATCTATCCTCGCCTTTGTCTTTGAGAGCGATGGACACCTCCTGCTGCACCGTCGAGGGGAATTAGCTCAAATGGTAGAGCGCTCGCTGCGCAAAAGAAGGGGTCCAATCTTTGCGCCCTGCAGGCAAGCGAAAAGGACGCAGAAAACGCGAAAAAACGCACAAATTTGCCCTGCAACAATATTTGGGCTATATTCCTGTACGTTATGGAAGAGTTTTAGTTACATGTGAAACAAGTCACACACCGCGGGCTGGGCTCGAACCCGTGTTCTGCGAGACTAGTGTGTGATCAACTGCGCATGCGCCTTCATTTGGTTATCAATGTGACATATCATTTTGATTGATTGACATATTGATTGATATTAATTGTGTATATTATTTTAAAAAAAGCATATTACATGTTTATGGTTTAATAAAACTAATACAAATGTTTATTCAAATATGTGTTTTTTGTGTGTGGGATTGATTGATGTGATTTATCTGATTTATTTTAGGACACTTCAAATGTTTTATACACACAAATGCACACAAATATCGAAATGTAATTTTTTTATTAAAATGAATACACACAAATATTGAAATATGTACACCTACACACATAATAAATATATGGACATACACACAATATATGTGTTATATACAATGTATACTCTATGAAAGAGTGGGTGGGCCCATGTACAGTTTGCACATTGCAGTCCCAAGGCAATTAAAATCAGCACAATGAATAAGAGTGTGAACAGTATTTATTTACTAAAACTACAAGACATTAATGAACAACAATAAACAACTAACAATTTAGAAATAGAATAGAACATTCTGTAATATAAATAAAACAAACAAGACATTACATAAAGATTGAGAGGAAAAAAAGAACATAACTGTATTTACACATAGATATTTATTTACAGGTATTTACAAACAATCTTTTTTCTGTGTTGGAAGATTTTTATTATGGAGGTGGCTGTCCAGGTTTTTTCTGCTGGCACTGTTCTACCAGCCACTCCTCTAAAGATTTGCCACCAGAGACACTGGGGCAAAACGTGGCACTGCCGAAGCGGCTGTGGCCGAACTCCTTGGTTTTGGGCTTGCCACACTTAGAGCATTTGTTATATGCCACTTCACTGACATATTTCCTTTTGTGGGCTCCACTGGCCTCCTCTTCTGCCCTGCGTCGTCTGTTCCTCTGAGTGAAGCGGGACACAGACACCGGGGCAGTCGGAGCAGGAGCCTCTCGCACGTCAGGAAACACTGGAGTTGGAGCCAGGAGAGGAGCAGCTGAATCGCCACCTGCACCAGCTGCCAGCAGCGTGGGCGCAGTGTTCAATAAAATGAACTGGGGCAGTGGCACAGGAACTGGGGGAGGAGTAGGAGCTGCCTCACAATTGCAGCACTGGCAGGTCGTCTGGCCGGCCGTAGCTTAGGAGCCTGTCCCGCTCTGTTAGGAGGAAGGACAAACTCGTGCCGGGCCCCTGATGTGGAGGGAGCCTCATCCAGCTTTTCCCGCGGAGCAGGAAGCTGTGAGCTGGCCACAGCGAAGCGGTCTTCTGCAGCAAGGCCCTGGGTAAGGACAGTCACTTCCTGGGTGTTCTCCCTTCGATTAAACCTGCAATCAAAAAATGTATTCATAATAAATAAATAACTGCTATCCCTTTCTTTAAAATGACAATGTAAAACCATGCTTACCACTGAGTGAGAGTCCTCTGATTCAGCATAAACAGCTGAAGTGACGTGGCCTCCATCAGAGTTTGGCAGTTCAGCACCAGGTCTCGGATGTGGTGGTAATCCGTGAGCACCTTAGTCCAACGAGGAAGACGGACTCCATCCTTCTTAGTTGGGGACTTGTGAAGTGCACACAGTTTGATACACATGGCCTCAACTAAGCGACTGGTGCTGGGCCACTGAGCTGGCCCCCCAGGATGACCAATCAGGCACCTCTTCACACTGTCCACACCCGGTGTCACTCCTGTGTTTTTCGGAGCCTTGAAGCGTCCGTGGGTCAGTTTGGGCTGGTGTCTGGGCTGATAGTGGATCTTCCTCTTGTCCCCATCAGGAAGAGCAGTCCACAGACGGATGACCTCTGTGACCTGCTGCTCGTCCAGGTAGAGTGCCTGACGGAGGGACAACAGGTACTCAGCCAGATCCTGCACCTTATCCCAGCCTGCAACGCCATCGGGTCCAAGAACAGGAGCCTGCAGGAAAGTATTACAATAACAATACACAGCATATTAAATGTCAGAGTGTAAAAGCAAAAAGAAACTAATAATGAGAAGCTTACTTACAGGAGCCTGGTCTGCAACACTGGACCCAGTTGATGTTGCAGGAGCAGAGGCAGCACTTGGCTGGACAGAATGCTGTGGAGGAGACTGCAGAGGAGGCTGAGCAGGGCGCAGAGGAGGAGACTGCAGAGGAGGCTGAGCAGGGCGCAGAGGAGGAGACTGCAGAGGAGGCTGAGCAGGGCGCAGAGGAGGAGACTGCAGAGGAGGCTGGGCAGGGCGCTGCAGTCCTGTGGGTGGCTGTAGTGAGGATGGTCCTGGTGCAGAGGGACAGGGGTTGAAGGACTGGGGGCCGCTGCTGTGGACTGGACAGGCTCAATGGGGTCATAGAGGACTGGCACTGTGAGGTCCTCAGGTTCCTCCTCAACAAAGCCTTCGTCCTGCACCACCTCATCAGTCATCTGCTCCACCAGCCGATCCTCCTCTTCTGGGTTATCCATAACAGTCAGGGATTTCCCAGACTGACTGTACAGATACTCCATACCCAGCAGCTCCCCTGCAAAAGAACACACATACAAAGCACATTCACATTATTAATGCTGTAGTGGCTTTTTGTCCATAACAAACTGAAACAAAAAAAACAATCAAACTTTTCAAAGTTTGATCGTTTGTAGGCTTGACGCAGTTTAACAGATCAAAAAATTAAAATAATAAACAAGAATATAATAAGCATAAATGCAAAATAAAGCAAATTCACTTTAGCAAAAGAAAGCAAAGAAATAAGGCTATAAAGGGTCAAATTAAGCCTAAATTAAACAAAGTACAAATAACTCCAACAATAGTTGAATTATTTGAAATACAATATAAAAAATGTACACTCAAACACTCATACACCTGTATAATGTATAATCTTTTGTTTGAGTTAACATGAATAATTCTCACCTGTGTAAGCCCCTGGAGGCTGGTAGCGATCATCCAGGGACATCTTCAGCACTTTGCGGCTGAGCCGGTCCATTGCCTCCCTCTCAACGCTACTGTAGGTCCTCAGGTCAGTCTTTCCCCTCACTGCTTCATCCTTCCGGTCCTGGTTCCAGCGCATCAGGCCTTCCAGGAGGTAGGCCTGAAAATGCGCATCACTGGCACTGGTCCCTACAGGTCAAATAAAGTCAAATATATGTTATCTATGTATTTAGTATGGCAGAATAGGTTATAAAAGTTTAAAGTTTTTGCAGGTTATAAAAGTTATAACCTACCTGGGATGAAGCGATTTAAATGGAGGTGGAAAGACTCCAAGGAGGTGGAGCCACGAGCACAGCGATAGCAGCTGAGCTCCACACCACCCTTCTTCAGTGTGTCTGTCTTCTGGTACAGAGGGAAGCCCTCTGGGTCCTGAATACAGGCGATGTGTCTCTGCTGGTCTATCCAGACCTGTTGGATTCGCTCGTGGTCCAGCAGTGGTACACCCAGAGTGTCCCTCCCCTTCTCACTGTCCATCTCATCAATGAGCGCCTTGATCCTCCAGGTGGTCTCCTCCACTCCTCTGGTCCGCTTGCGACAGTGCAGTGCCAACTCCTTCCTGGTGATCAGCTTATCCAGAGCCTTCTCTGAGACTGGACAAGCTCCTCTGGCCTGTAACTCCCCCTGTTTGGCCAACCGTAGAGCAGCGACATCATCTGGATCCAGCTCAAAGATGCACCTGGAAAGCCGAGCCATGAAGGTGCCGTAGAGCTGATGAGCCTCCGTGATGACACCTGCTGCAAAGCGCCGCATGAAGTGCCAAATGTCTAGGCGCACTTGGAGCTCATCCCACTCTATGAACATGGCTCTGACCTGCGACTGTCTGTGCGCGTGTGGGCTGCAGCAGTCTCTGTCCACATACATGACGACGGATGGTGCCACTCCCGCCTCCCTGTACCTCTTCATGAGACCCACCGCCATGGGCCACAATCCATGCCCCTCTGTCGCTGTGAGGACTGACACCAACACCTGGCCGTGCTCATTGCCTACATTAGTGCACCAACCAGCAGTGTTGGCAGCAGCGCCGGCCAGTTTTTTGGTGACCTATGTAAAAAAAAAAAAACAGTAGAGTAAACAAATGTCAGAAAAATTTAAGATAATAACAATTATAATTACTCAAACTTGACTTTTTATAGCTTTTTGGTGGAGTCCATCTTGAGGACAGAGCCAAAGACTGAGGTTATTTTGGCCTTGACCTCAGGTAGCCGCAAGAGGACGTCCCTGGCATACACAGACAACAGCCACTTGGGTTTGGGGAGGGGCGGGGGCGCAGAAAAGAGTGGAGGCTCAAAGATGGAGGAGTCTGTGAAGGGCTCACAGTTAGTGAGGTACTCCAGCGTCCGCTGTGACCACGCTGAGGTGTGTTGCTCCTGCAGCTTTTTGTGAAGCTGTGTGACACTGTTGCCCCGGGTCCTCTCCCGCATCATTATGACTATACGGTAGTCACACGAGTACCTACAGACAGTCAAATAATTCTGTTCAGTGCCACATCTTATTATTTCAATGTTAATATCAGTAAATCAACGTATTTGATTATATACAGTACAACAAATTACAGTGCATTGCTCTAAATATGAATGTGTTCTACCTGTATGTCAGAATGGCGGGGAATTTTCTGCGGTGTCCCATGTCGAGCTGTCCCAGGATGTCTTCAGACCAGGCTGGATACTTCTTCTTGCACCCTTTGCACTCCAGATACTCTGTGGCCATGTCATACCACCCGTCTATGTCCAGGACCTTGCGCACAGTGCGATAAAGGCCAGCAGCTGTCGGCTTGTGGTTATTGCAGGCTGGCTGGACACAGACAAGTGGAATGGACCACATCTTCAGCGGCATCCAGAGGAACAGAGGGCGGCAGAAGAAGATATCAGGAGAAGTAGGGGGCTGGGTGAAGACGGTCGGGGGCTGGGGAGGGTACCACCAGAAGTTGGGATGTGGCGTCAGCTCAGGCCTCCCTGTTTTTATGTTGGCCCTGAACAGAGTCTTCCTGATCCAGTCCTGCTGGAAAGATGGGAGTTGCTCTTTCCAGTGGACAGGAAGCTCTGCAGGCAACTGGGACACCTGGCCAGGGGTCCACAATGCTGGAGGAGCAGGATAAGGGGCAGGAGCAGGGGCAGTAGCACGAGCCGGGGCAGGAGCAGGGCCTCTCGAGCCTGCAGTGGCTGGAGCGTAAAAAAACACAACAAAATTATCTTATTGTTTTAGACTTTCACTGCATGACTTTCTCAGATCTGCTGGACAGCTACTGCGATTCCAAGGTTTACTGCAAAGCATGTATGATTAGTAGAGAGACGACATGATGATGAAAAGATGAAAGGAAGCAATGAAAATCATCCTGTTTTTCATCCAAGCACCATTAGAAGAAATACAAGAAGAAAAAAAGATGGGATCAGCCAAGTGTGAAGCGAAGCAGACCAAACACTAAAACAGCCACTTATTCCAAGGGGAGTGGGGGAAGTGTGAGATGACAAGAATGAGCTTTATTACGAAAGTCAGTGATTACGATAAAAAATGAAATAAAACCTTTTACATACACCTTTAAATTCTCTTTTTTCCTTTGAGGATGTTCACTCAAAGAGTGAATGTAGATTGACACCTGAGAAGTGCCATTCCTCTGTGTTGTGAAATAAAATAATAATATATGTCATTTAAAAAATACTGTTTTGTTTTATTTGTAATTGTTTGTAAAATAATGTTTAAGATTTACATACCTTGAGGAAGTTGTTCCTCAGCTTGCGAGGCTACAGTTGCCATCTCCAGGTCATCTTCCTCCTCAAAAAAATCCGTAGCAGCAGAGTCTGTAAAATAACATAAAACACTAAGCACATGTCACCAACACACTTGTATGCGTTAAGTGATACTCACCACATGTAAAGAGCTGTCTCCGGGCTGCGGACTCAGACGCAGGAGGTACACGTGGTCCTGCAGCTGTTGAACACGTATTTTCGTTAGACATACATACTGCATAATATATACTGTAATGATTTTAAAGCTTGCAAATCACTTACAGGGTTTGGCTGGAGATAAAATTATTTGTGCCAGCTGTGAAGCAGATAAATGCTTCCCCCGCACCAACAGGACCTTCACATTGGTCGCCAGCAGTGGCCTGTTCTTAGTGGCAGTAGGTGGAGGAGGAACAGACAAAGTGGCAGTGGGCACAGCAGCAGTGAGGACAGATGCAGTGGGCACAGTGGTGGTGGGCACGTGGGCTGGAGCCTGCCTCTTCAGCACGTATGCTTTGAAAAGGGCCATATTGGTGTTAGGCCTGGCCTTTGCCTTCTTCAGGTAGGTGATGAGAGCCTGGGCCTCCTTGCTTGGGTCCTCATACACCTCCTTCATTGACCTACCCTTAAAATCCCCAAACTCCACCATCAGACATCCAGATTCTCCTGTCCTCTGGGCCTCCTGCAGCATGGCCTGTTTTTTCTGATACACCTCCACAGCCTCGCCTACCTCCCTGATCTGCGAGGTGTATCTGAGGAACAGGTGTTTGTTGGCCGACAGCGGGTTGTCCCTCTCCTCCTCCCCCAAATGCTGCTGACCAGATAGCAGGCATACCCCAGTGAGTTCTCCAGCAGCCACAGGAACCTCTGACCCTGGTGTTTCCCAAACTGGATCTTGCAGTGAGCCAGAACCAGGAACTGGTCTCCAGGATTCCCTCCATTCTGCCTCACAAAGGCAGTGGCCTCAGCCAGGACCTCCTCCTTACACCTGGCCCTCCCTGCCAACACGATCTCCCTCCTATTGGCCTCCTCAGTTGGCCCCATAAGGAGTCGACCCTCAGAGGTTCTTCGTAAAACCGGGTATGCATACATAATCTGAAAGGACATAGGCATAAACAGAACGTTACATAGCTGTCATATTCCAACTGAAAGTATTTTACTACAGCATTTCTTTTTATGTAATTAAATATTATAATATTATAATAATTAATGATTATTATTATTATGAGCATAAGCATTATTGTTTTTATACAACTGTGAATAGCTTTGAATTGCCTTGTGTACAAATTGTAAATAGTGTGATGAACTTATTAATAAGAAAATAAATAACACTTCTTGGTACAATCTTGCTAGTATCATGCCATGCTTAAATCGTTTTGTTTTGTTTAGCTTTTGTGGCAGAGATTACTAAGAAACACCAAATATAACATAAAGGCGTTTATGACAATTCATAATAATATGATCATCAAACAGATCTAAAACTTAAAATGGTATATCAAATCGTTTTGGTATATCTTTTATAAGAGAATCATTTGTTGAAACAAAAAAAACTTGTTTTTGCCTATTCATGTCTTTTTAAATATGTATAACATAGTATTTAAAAAGATAACATAAATATGTATACTGTTGTATAACCTAGTATAGTATAACATATATGAATTAAACTTTTTTTTAAAGGTTTTAGTAAAAATGTTCTTGTGCTCAAAATAATGTAATGAATGACATAACAACAACAACAACAACAAAAAATGGTTTGGGGAGGATATAGCTTAATTAGCGGTCTGCTAATTATCTTGACAGTAGTGACATGTTTTTTACTGTATATCATGGTAAAGTTGCATGTTCACATGTACAGAAGAAAATGTGTGCTATTACACGCTAGCTAGCTTTATTGGTTGGTTTAATTGTCTAAAAACACACACTGTTTATGAGTAAATAATGATAGTCGTGAAGAATAGACTTACCTGTTGCAAAGATTGCAAAGATGACGATAATAATAGCGTTCGCCGATTGGTCAAAAGTAACCCACAGGAGCAGAACAGGAGCAGAGCCAGGAGAGAAACGCGATTGGTCAAAAGTAAGCCACAGGAGAGAAAAGCGATTGGTCAAAAGTAAGCCACGGGAGAGAAACGCGATTGGTCAAAAGTAAGCCACAGGAGAGAAATGCGATTGGTCAAAAGGAAGCCACAGCAGAGAAACGTGATTGGCTCACGTGGGCTTACTTTGGGCTTACTTTGGCTCAATCGGTAGGATGCAGCAGGCGCAAGCGAGAGGTAGGGGGATCGATGCCCGCATTCTCCACGCGGCGTACCGCCCTTTTACGCTCAGTTTAAGGGGCACTCCCTAGATTAGCTTTTGAGGATCACAGACCTCTCGCACCCTCAGCGAGAATCATACCCCTAGACCAACGAGCCCACACAGTGATCCTTGCTGCTGCTGCCGCCTGGCCGCAAACATCTCTGTTTGCATGGCTCAAAGAGCAGTATTTTATTTAAATCTACAACTAAACGGTAGGCCTGTGCAAAGTTGCCAGCACAGAGGAAATACGGTCTCTTTCTTTGTTGCCATTGGAAACCGCGCTGCAGCAGCTGCGCACATGCTAGGGAGTGCTCCTCGCCGTTGTCTTCGAGAGCGATGGACACCTTCTCTCCACATCGTTAGAGGGGAATTAGCTCAAATGGTAGAGCGCTCGCTTAGCATGCGAAAGGTAGCGGGATCGATGCCCGCATTCTCCACGCGGCGTACCACCCCTTTACGCTCAGTTTAAGGGGCACTCCCTAGATGAGCTTTTGAGGATCACAGACCTCTCGCACCCTAAGCGAGAATCATACCCCTAGACCAACGAGCCCACACAGTGATCCTTGCTGCTGCTGCCGCCTGGCCGCAAACATCTCTGTTTGCATGGCTCAAAGAGCAGTATTTTATTTAAATCTACAACTAAACGGTAGGCCCGTGCAAAGTTGCCAGCACAGAGGAAATACGGTCTCTTTTCTTTGTGGCCATTGGAAACCGCGCTGCAGCAGCTGCGCACATGCTAGGGAGTGCTCCTCGCCGTTGTCTTCGAGAGCGATGGACACCTTCTCTCCACATCATTTGAGGGGAATTAGCTCAAATGGTAGAGCGCTCGCTTAGCATGCGAGAGGTAGCGGGATCGATGCCCGCATTCTCCACGCGGCGTACCGCCCCTGTACGCTCAGTTTAAGGGGCACTCCCTAGATGAGCTTTTGAGGATCACTGCTGTCTGAAAAAGTTTTTATCGGACGAGGTCCTGCACACATTCCTGGCAAAAAGCAGGTCCCACCGAGATTTGAACTCGGATCACTGGATTCAGAGTCCAGAGTGCTAACCATTACACCATGGAACCTTGGCGTGGGCTGCCTTTTCCCTTTTCAGAGAGCAGCAGAGAGTTAAGTCATTCAGTCTAGAAGCGCGATAGCAAAGAGCAAGTGAAGCATTTGCTTCTTAAGCCCACGTTCCCCCGATACGACTGTTTTAGAGTGCCAGTTTCACTCCCACATCAGCAGTTGCGAATAACCTCTGTTTTTGTCAGGTGGAATCAGGTAGACAGGAGGTGGCGTTTGGTCACCGGACCAAAAACACAGGGACGAGTTTACTCTGCCGAAACCCGGGATTGAACCAGGGACCTTTAGATCTTCAGTCTAACGCTCTCCCAACTGAGCTATTTCGGCCAGGTCCTCCAGCTATTTGGCCAGCAGAGATTTGTGGGAGACCGCCCGTCACTTTCGAGTCGAGCAGAGCTGAAGGTCCCAGAGAGCAAAACAGTGGGCCGTACGGGGGTCGAACTCGAAACCTTGGCGTTATGAACACCACGCTCTAACCAACTGAGCTAACCGGCCCTGCTCTGACTGTAATTATCCCCAATTTCTCTGAAATATCCTGGTTGCCCTAGTTTAAGCAAAGCCTAAGAAAGGGCTCGTCCGGGATTTGACCCCTGGACCTCTCGCACCCTAAGCGAGAATCATACCCCTAGACCAACGAGCCTTCACAGACATCCTTGCTGCTGCTGCCACGTGGCCGCAAACATCTCTCGATTAACACTCTGTTTCTGGGTCGAGTACGCTGTGCGCGTTTGTGCAGCCGCTTCACACCTGGATTGTTTGTATGTTTTGGCCGTATATCGGAAATGTATTTATTTTTCATCGGAACTCTGTGTGGATTACTCCGTTTCTCACTATTGATTTCTGACCTGGACTGTTGTCACTGGCTACCTCTGCTGTCTGTTAGACGTGGAGAACGCCGTGCGTGTCTGTGCAGCTGATTTGCGCCTGGTTGGGTCACTCCATTTTTTCACTGTTGAACTCTGAACTGAACTGTTGATAAGTTTGGCATCGGGCTGCTGCGAGCTCTCTACCCTGTTAGATCTCTACCACGCTCGGCTCCTCAGATGGGTGAGTTAGCGCTCTCTTTGTCGGTTGCGCTGTTTGTTTACTGCTTACTATCTGGGTGCGTTGCCTCCTACTTAGTCTGCTGTTTTTGGTGAAGTGACGTTCAGGGTTTGGCTAATGTGGTTTTTGCTTGTGATTGGCTATCACTTTTGTCAGTATCAACAATAGACTATGGTCCATACCTAGACAATTGCCTGCCGGTCCCACCATTCAGCACTCTCTGATCTATCCCCCTGATAGTGATCAGCAACAGCATACATCTAATTTGAATCTCTTGCGTCATCAATTTGAAAAACTTGAAAACAAAACCTAAAAACGGGCTCGTCCGGGATTTGACCCCAGACCTCTCGCACCCTAAGCGAGAATCATACCCCTAGACCAACGAGCCCACACAGTGATCCTTGCTGCTGCTGCCGCCTGGCCGCAAACATCTCTGTTTGCATGGCTCAAAGAGCAGTATTTTATTTAAATCTACAACTAAACGGTAGGCCCGTGCAAAGTTGCCAGCACAGAGGAAATACGGTCTCTTTTCTTTGTGGCCATTGGAAACCGCGCTGCAGCAGCTGCGCACATGCTAGGGAGTGCTCCTCGCGTTGTCTTCGAGAGCGATGGACACCTTCTCTCCACATCGTTTGAGGGGAATTAGCTCAAATGGTAGAGCGCTCGCTTAGCATGCGAGAGGTAGTGGGATCGATGCCCGCATTCTCCACGTGGCGTACCGCCCCTTTACGCTCAGTTTAAGGGGCACTCCCTAGATGAGCTTTTGAGGATCACTGCTGTCTGAAAAAGTTTTTATCGGACGAGGTCCTGCACACATTCCTGGCAAAAAGCAGGTCCCACTGAAATTTGAACTCGGATCACTGGATTCAGAGTCCAGAGTGCTAACCATTACACCAGGGAACCTTAGCGTGGGTTGCCTTTTCCCTTTTCAGTGAGCAGCAGAGAGTTAAGTCATTCAGTCTAGAAGCGCGATAGCAAAGAGCAAGTGAAGCATTTGCTTCTTAAGCCCACGTTCCCCCGATACGACTGTTTTAGAGTGCCAGTTTCACTCCCACATCAGCAGTTGCGAATAACCTCTGCTTTTGTCAGGTGGAATCAGGTAGACAGGAGGTGGCGTTTGGTCACCGGACCAAAAACACAGGGATGAGGTTCCTCTGCCGAAACCCGGGATTGAACCAGGGACCTTCAGATCTTCAGTCCAACGCTCTCCCAACTGAGCTATTTCGGCCAAGTTCACAGGAGCTTCAGCCAGCAGAGATTTCTGTGAGACCGGCCGTCACTTTCGAGACCTCTCGCACCCAAAGCGAGAATCATACCCCTAGACTAATGAGCCAACACAAAAGTCCTTCCTGCTGCTTCATGGCCGCAAACATTTCCACTCGCATGGCATAAAGCGCGATATTTGAATTAAATCTACAACTGAATGGTAGCCAGTGCAAAGTTGCCATTACAGAGGAAATACGGTCTCTCTTCTTTGTGGCCATTGGACCTCGCGCTGCAGCACCTGCACAAATGCTAGGGATCTATCCTTGCCTTTGTCTTTGAGAGCGATGGACACCTTCTGCTGCACCGTCAAGGGGAATTAGCTCAAATGGCAGAGCGCTTGCTTAGCATGCGAGAGGTAGCGGGATCGATGCCGCATTCTCCACGTGCTGTTTTGCCCTTTTGCGCTCCCTTCAAGGGTCACTCCCTAGATGAGCTTATGAGGCTCACTGCTGGCGAAAAGTTTTTTCGGACGAGGCCCTGCACACATTACTGGCAAAAGCAGGTCCCACCGAGATTTTAACTCGCATCGCCAGATTCTGAGTTGTAACCATTACTCCGTGGAACCTTGCCGTGGGTCACCTTTTCCCACCGAGCAGCAGAGAGTAAAGTCTTTCAGCCTGCAAGCGCGATAGCAAGGAGCAAGTGAAGCCTTTGCTTTTCAAACTCATGTTTCACAGATTCCGACTCGGTTTGAGAGTGCCAATTTCGCCGCCACAGTAGCAGTTGCACATCACCTCTGTTTTTTAACTCCTTTCCGCTAAAAAGGTCCCACCGAGATTTGAACTCGGATCACTGGATTCAAAGTCCAGAGTGCTAACCATTACACCATGGAGTCGGTCACCTTTTAACACCGAGCAGCAGAGAGTTAAGTCATTCAGCCTAGAAGCGCGATAGCAAGGAGCAAGTGAAGCGAAGCCTTTGCGTTTCAAGCCCATGTTTTCCCGATTCCGACTCGGTTTGAGAGTGCCAATTTCGCCGCCACAGTAGCAGTTGCACATCACCTCTGTTTTTTAACTCCTTTCCGCTAAAAAGGTCCCACCGAGATTTGAACTCGGATCACTGGATTCAAAGTCCAGAGTGCTAAACATTACACCATGGAACCTTGGCGTCGGTCATCTTTTAACACCGAGCAGTAGAGAGTTAAGTCATTCAGCCTAGAAGCGCGATAGCAAGGAGCAAGTGAAGCGAAGCCTTTGCTTTTCAAGCCCATGTTTTCCCGATTCCGACTCGGTTTGAGAGTGCCAATTTCACCGCCACAGTAGCAGTTGCACTCACCTCTGTTTTTTAACTCCTTTCCGCTAAAATGCTCCACCGAGATTTGAACTCGGATCACTGGATTCAAAGTCCAGAGTGCTAACCATTACACCATGGAGTCGGTCACCTTTTAACACCGAGCAGCAGAGAGTTAAGTCATTCAGCCTAGAAGCGCGATAGCAAGGAGCAAGTGAAGCGAAGCCTTTGCTTTTCAAGCCCATGTTTTCCCGATTCCGACTCGGTTTGAGAGTGCCAATTTCACCGTCACAGTAGCAGTTGCACATCACCTCTGTTTTTAACTCCTTTCGGCTAAAAAGGTCCCACCGAGATTTGAACTCGGATCACTGGATTCAAAGTCCAGAGTGCTAACTATTACACCATGGAACCTTGGCGTAGGTCACCTTTTAACACCGAGCACCAGAGAGTTAAGTCATTCAGCCTAGAAGCGCGATAGCAAGGAGCAAGTGAAGCGAAGCCTTTGCTTTTCAAGCCCATGTTTTCCCGATTCCGACTCGGTTTGAGAGTGCCAATTTCGCCGCCACAGTAGCAGTTGCACATCACCTCTGTTTTTTAACTCCTTTCCGCTAAAAAGGTCCCACCGAGATTTGAACTCGGATCACTGGATTCAAAGTCCAGAGTGCTAAACATTACACCATGGAACCTTGGCGTCGGTCATCTTTTAACACCGAGCAGTAGAGAGTTAAGTCATTCAGCCTAGAAGCGCGATAGCAAGGAGCAAGTGAAGCGAAGCCTTTGCTTTTCAAGCCCATGTTTTCCCGATTCCGACTCGGTTTGAGAGTGCCAATTTCGCCGCCACAGTAGCAGTTGCACATCACCTCTGTTTTTTTAACTCCTTTCCGCTAAAATGCTCCCACCGAGATTTGAACTCGGATCACTGGATTCAAAGTCCAGAGTGCTAACCATTACACCATGGAAACTTGGCGTCGGGCACCTTTTTAACACCGAGCAGCAGAGAGTTAAGTCATTCAGCCTAGAAGCGGCGATAGCAAGGAGCAAGTGAAGCGAAGCCTTTGCTTTTCAAGCCCATGTTTTCCCGATTCCGACTCGGTTTGAGAGTGCCAATTTCACCGCCACAGTAGCAGTTGCACATCACCTCTGTTTTTTAACTCCTTTCCGCTAAAAAGGTCCCACCGAGATTTGAACTCGGATCACTGGATTCAAAGTCCAGAGTGCTAAACATTACACCATGGAAACTTGGCGTCGGTCACCTTTTAACACCGAGCAGCAGAGAGTCAAGTCAAGTCAAGTGTATTTATATAGCGCTTTTCACAATATAAGTTGCATCAAAGCAGCTTCACAATATCAATCAAATAACATAATGTTTGTTTCTTAGTGAAAAAACATCCACGTTTGGTAGGGCTGATCAATGGTATTAATGCTTGGTTAACTATTTTGAATATCCCCAACTGAGCAAGCCAAAGGCAAAGGCAACAGTGGCAAGGAACCGAAAAACTCCATCAAGTGACCTACTGGTGTCCTAAAACTCCATCAGGTGACCTACTGGAGAAAAAAAAAACCTTGGGAGAACCCAGGCTCAGTCGGGGGCCAGTTCTCCTCTGGCGTTTATGAACTAGAGGCCGGATTTATATTAACTGTAATTTGATACAGAATTTTGTTTTATTTTATCAGTTCGGGGTGGGTACGCGAACCGGAATCACAACGTTTTATCTGTAGAGTGGGAAAGGGATCCTCCATAGGGAGTGGCTAGTTGGTACTTCAGCACTGCGTTGTCATCGGGTCCAGGCAAAGCTCCTTGTCAGATCTGGATACGGCCTGGATCCGGCAGGCTGCGGGAAAACCTCGGGATAAACAAACACACTAAAATTAGCGTAGATGCCATTCTTCTTATGATGATGTAACGAGTACATCAGGATTTAAGGGAAGTGTTCCCAGTTCCGGCTGACCTAATCTATGCAGCCTAACATTGAATTATAGAAGTCTATAATATATTATGTGTATGCTAGGTCAAAGAGATGTGTTTTTAGTCTAGCTTTAAACTGACAGAGTGTGTCTGCTTCCCGGACAATGGTAGGAAGACTGTTCCAAAGTTTTGGTGCTAAATAGGAAAAGGATCTACCGCCAGCAGTCGATTTTGATATTCTAGGTATTATCAACTGGCCTGAATTTTGAGATCGCAATAGACGTGAAGGACTATAATGCGTTAAGAGCTCGCTCAAGTACTGCGGAGCTAAACCATTTAGTGCTTTGTAAGTAATCAACAATATTTTAAAATTTATACGATGTTTAATAGGCAGCCAATGCAGTGTTGACAGAACCGGGCTAATATGGTCATATTTCCTGGTTCTAGTAAGAACTCGAGCTGCAGCGTTTTGGACCAGCTGTAGTTTATTTATTAAGCGTGCAGGGCAACCACCCAGTAGAGCATTACAATAATCTAGCCTTAATGTCATGAAAGCATGAACTAATTGTTCCGCATTTGTTAATGAGAGCATATGTCGTAATTTAGATATATTTTTAAGATGGAAAAATGCGGTTTTACAGATACTAGACACTTGACTTTCAAATGAAAGATTGCTATCAAAAAGCACACCCAGGTTCCTAACCGACGACGAAGACTTAACAGAGCAGCCATCAAGTGTTAGACAGTATTCTAGGTTATTACGTGTGGAAGTTTTTTGTCCAATAATTAGAATCTCTGTTTTTTCAGAGTTTAGTAGTAGGAAATTACTAGTCATCCAATTTTTTAAATCAGCTATGCATTCCGTTAATTTTGTGAATTGGTAAGTTTCGTTAGGTTTTGAAGAAATATACAGCTGAGTATCATCGGCATAACAATGAAAGCTAATTCCATGTTTCCTAATGGTATGTCCTAATGGTAGCATGTACAGAGTGAACAGCAGCGGCCCTAGTACTGAGCCTTGTGGTACGCCATACTGAACTTGTGATCGATAAGACATCTCTTCATTTACTGCTACAAACTGATAACGGTCAGATAAGTATGATTTAAAACCATGCTAGTGCAATTCCACTAATGCCAACATAGTTTTCTAGTCTATTTAAAAGAATGTTGTGGTCAATTGTGTCAAATGCAGCACTAAGATCAAGTATCACTAATAGAGAGATACAACCACGATCGGATGATAAAAGTAAATCATTTGTAACTCTAATGAGAGCTGTCTCAGTACTATGGTGCGGTCTAAATCCTGACTGAAAATCCTCGCAGATATCATTTCTTTCAAGAAAGGAACACAGTTGTGAGGATACTGCTTTTTCTAATATCTTTGACAGAAAAGGCAGATTTGAGATCGGCCTGTAATTGACTAATTCTGAAGGATCAAGTTGCGTTTTTTTAACAAGCGGTTTTATCATAGCCAGCTTAAAAGTTTTTGGTACGTATCCTAGAGACAAAGACGAATTAATGATATTAAGAAGAGGATCTATGATCTCTGGAAGAATCTCTTTCAATAGCTTAGTCGGTATAGGGTCTAACATACAAGTTGTCGATTTAGATGAATTAACGAGTTTGCAGAATTCTTCCTCTCCAATAGCAACAAATGAATAGAATTTTCCTCAGGGAGACTACAATGCACTCCCTGATGCGATACTGTAGTAGACGGTTGTGAATGGTTATAATTTTGTCCCTGATATTATCAATCTTATAAGTGAAGAAGTTCATAAAGTCATTACTGCTGTGTTGCTTGGAAACTTCTGTGCTTGAAGCTTTCTTTTTTGTTAGTTTAGCCACTGTTTCAAATAAATACCTAGGATTATGTTTATTTTCTTCTAATAGGGTTGAAAAAATAAGCAGATCTAGCAGCTTTTAAAGCCTCTCTGTAAGCAATCGAGCTCTCTTTCCATGAAATCCGAAATACCTCTAGTTTTGTTTTCTTCCAGTTGCGCTCCATTTTTCTGGCTGCTCTCTTAAGGGCATGAGTGTGCTCGTTGTACCACGGCGTTGGATTATTTTCTTAATCTTCTTTAAGCGCAACGGAGCAACTGCGTCTAAAGTGCTGGAAAAGAGAGAGTTAAAAGTTTATGTTGCAATATCGAGTTCTTCTAAGCTATCCGGGATGCTGAGATGATGAAACTGATTAGGAAGATTATTGATAAAGGAATCTTTAGTGGCAGAAGTTATAGGTCTAACATATTAATAAACACGGAGTCGGCTTTGCAGCCTTGGCTAAATGTAATTTACATGAGACTAGATAATGGTCTGAGATGTCATCGCTCTGCTGCAGAATTTCAACGGCATCAACATCTATTCCATGTGATAATATTAGATCTAGGGTATGATTACGACAATGAGTGGGTTTCTGACACGTGTTGTCTAACTCCAATTGAGTTTACAATGTCTTTAAGTGCCAATCCCAATGCATCTTTTTCATTATCTACATGTATATTAAAATCACCAACAATTAGTACTTTATCGTTAGCCAATACTAATTCTGATAGAAAGTCCGCAAATTCTTTGATAAAATCTTTATGGTGCCCTGGTGGCCTGTATACAGTAGCCAGCAGAAATCTCAAACGTGATTTATCGTTACACTATATATTTTTACATTAAGCACCAACACTTCAAAAGAAGTATATTTAAAAATAAGATTTCTTAGTGGTTTTGAAAATATTACTATAAATTACAGCAACACCTCCCCCTTTGCGTTTTAGACGAGGTTCTGTTATAACAGTAATCTTGTGGGGGTTGACTCATTAAAGTAATGTAATCGTTTGGTTTTAGCCAGGTTTCTGTCAAACACCAGCACATCTAGATTATAATCTGAAATCATATCATTAACTATGAGCGATTTTGAAGTAAGGGATCGAATATTTCAGCAACCCAAGCTTTATCATTTGTTCATCTGTATTATATCTGTTTTTTATTTGTTGAACATCAATTAAATTTTTTACCTGACGTTTTTTGGATTTCCAAATTCGGGGAACAGACACAGTCTCTATATGATGATAACTAGGTTGAAAGAGGGCTCTATGTTATGAGATTTATCTGACCTTGGTGACGCGAGGCCGCTAGCAGACGGTCGGTTTAGCCAGTCTGTCTGCTTCCTGACCTGGGCCCCAGATTGTCATGTTTTAGCTCTAAGACTATGTGCCATATTACTAGAGAGAAGAGCGGCACCATCCCAGGAGGGATGAACACCATCTCTTTTCAACAGGTCAGGCTTGCCCCAAAAACTTTTCCAATTGTCTATGAATTCTATATTATTCAACGGACACCACTTAGACAACCAACCATTGAGTGAGGCCAATCTACTAACTATCTCATCACTCCTGCGAACAGGAAGGGGGCCAGAGAAAATTACAGTGCCTGACATCGTACTTGCGAGTTCACACACCTCTTTAATATTAATTTTGGTGATCTCCGACTGGCGGAGTCGAACATCATTAGTGCCGACATGAATAATGATCTTAGAGAATTTACGATTAGCATTAGCCAGCACTTTTAAATTTGCTTTGATGTCAGGCGCTCTGGCTCCCGGCAAACATGTGACTATGGTGGCTGGTGTCTCTATTTTCACGTTCTGTGTGATCGAATCACCAATTACCAGGGCACAATCAACAGAATTCTCAGTGGGTGTTTCACTGAGTGGGGCAAATCGATTTGTTATGGTAATCGGAACGGAAGAGTGGTTTTTTAATCCGCGACTAGAGCGATCTCTCACGGTCACCCATCTGCCCTGCTGCGTGGGCTCTACTTCAGCCGGAACCGAATCATGTACAGAGTTCACTCTGCTAGGCGCATCCAAAAAGTATCTAAAGCTCTAGTACTATCCTTACTATCCTCAATTAAAGTTTGGATGCGTGTCTCTAGCTCTGAAATCTTCTCCGTCAGCCTGACTGTCTCCTTGCATTTATCACAAATAAATCCTATATTGCCATCGGAGAAGGCTATACTAAACATGTGACATGTGACACAGGTGACAATAACAGGACAAGACATTACTCACCGTTTGTGTTGACTGATTCTTACTTACCTGGGCTTTTATGAACTCAAAGGCGCGGGCGCGCGAGAGAAAATAAATAATAAATAAATGAGCGCGGGTGGCGCGTAAACACTAGCGTGCGGTGCTAACAATAACGGAAGCTAGCGATGTAAGGTTAATATGAGATGGTGGGTAAACTATCTTTAGTAATATAAACAACTAGAAATGGTAGTAAATGATGGTTCAAAACAGAAAGAAATACGAAGCTAATACGAGGCGTAGAGCTTACAGCCTCGACGCAAACAAACTCACAGCAGGCAGGAAGGCAGACAGGAGCAATCGATCAGTGAACAGCAGCAAACAGAGTTTGAACAGAGTTAAGTCATTCAGCCTAGAAGCGGCGATAGCAAGGAGCAAGTGAAGCGAAGCCTTTGCTTTTCAAGCCCATGTTTTCCCGATTCCGACTCGGTTTGAGAGTGCCAATTTCACCGCTACAGTAGCAGTTGCAAATCACCTCTGTTTTTTAACTCCTTTCCGCTAAAAAGGTCCCACCGAGATTTGAACTCGGATCACTGGATTCAAAGTCCAGAGTGCTAACCATTACACCATGGAACCAACACGACCTGACACCTGGACGTCTGAGAGGCAGATGTCGATAAGGCTAGGCGGAATAAGGAAGAGAGGAGGTGGCATTTGGTGACTGGACCCCCTCGACCAAAAGACACGGACACGGTTCCTCTGCCTAATCCCGGGATTGAACCATGAAACTTCAGATCTTCAGTCTAAAGCTCTCCCAACGCTCTCCCAACTAAGCTAACCAAGTTCACGAGAGGTTTAGCCAGCAGAGATTTCTGGGACACCGGCCGTCACTTTCTAGACGGGCAGAGCTGAAGGTCCCAGAGAGAAAAAGAGTGGCCCCTACGGTGATCGAACCCGCAACCTTGGCGTTATTAGCACCACGCTTTAACCAACTGAACTAACCGGCCTCGCTCCGACTGCATTTATCCCCAATTTCTCAGAAATATCCTGGTTGCCCTAATCAGGCTGAAGAGATTAAAAGCAAAGCCTAAGAACAGGCTCGTCCGATATTTGAACCCGGGACCTCTCGCACCCAAAGCGATAATCATACCCCTAGACCAACGAGCCAACACAAAAGTCCTTCCTTCTGTTTCATGGCCGCAAACATTTCCACTCGCATGGCATAAAGTGCGATATTTGAATTAAATCTACAACTGAATGGTAGCCAGTGCAAAGTTGCCAGCACAGAGGAAATACGGTCTCTCTTCTTTGTGGCCATTGGAACTCGCGCTGCAGCACCTGCACACATGCTAGGGATCTATCCTCGCCTTTGTCTTTGAGAGCAATGGACACCTTCTGCTGCACCGTCGAGGGGAATTAGCTCAAATGGTAGAGAGCTCGCTTAGCCTTGGCGTCGGTCACCTTTTAACACCAAGCAGCAGAGAGTTAAGTCATTCAGCCTAGAAGCGCGATAGCGAGGATGAAGTGAAGCGAAGCCTTTGCTTTTCAAGCCCATGTTTCCCTGATTCCGACTCGGTTTGAGAGTACCAATTTCACCGCCACAGTAGCAGTTGCACATCACCTCTGTTTTTTAACTCCTTTCCGCTAAAAGGGTCCCACCGAAATTTGAACTCGGATCACTGGATTCAAAGTCCAGAGTGCTAACCATTACACCATGGAACCAACGCGCCCTGACACCTGGCCGTCTGAGAGGCAGATGTCGATAAGGCTAGGCGGAATAAGGAAGAGAGGAGGTGGCGTTTGGTGACTGGACCCCCTCGAGCAAATGACACTGACACAGTTCCTCTGACGAAACCCGGGATTCAACCAGGGACCTTCAGATCTTCAGTCTAACGCTCTCCCAACTGAGCTATTTCGGCCAAGTTCACAAGATCTTTTGCCAGCAGAGATTTCTGTGAGACCGGCCGTCACTTTCGGGACCTCTCGCACCCAAAGCGAGAATCATACCCCTAGACTAATGAGCCAACACAAAAGTCCTTCCTGCTGCTTCATGGCCGCAAACATTTCCACTCGCATGGCATAAAGCGCGATATTTGAATTAAATCTACAACTGAATGGTAGCCAGTGCAAAGTTGCCATTACAGAGGAAATACGGTCTCTCTTCTTTGTGGCCATTGGAACTCGCGCTGCAGCACCTGCACACATGCTAGGGATCTATCCTTGCCTTTGTCTTTGAGAGCGATGGACACCTTCTGCTGCACCGTCAAGGGGAATAAGCTCAAATGGCAGAGCGCTTGCTTAGCATGCGAGATGTAGCGGGATCGATGCCGCATTCTCCACGTGCTGTTTTGCCCTTTTGCGCTCCCTTCAAGGGTCACTCCCTAGATGAGCTTTTGAGGCTCACTGCTGGCGAAAAGTTTTTTCGGACGAGGCCCTGCACACATTACTGGCAAAAGCAGGTCCCAACGAGATTTTAACTCGCATCGCCAGATTCTGAGTTGTAACCATTACTCCGTGGAACCTTGGCGTGGGTCACCTTTTCCCACGAGCAGCAGAGAGTAAAGTCTTTCAGCCTACAAGCGCGATAGCAAGGAGCAAGTGAAGCCTTTGCTTTTCAAACTCATGTTTCACAGATTCTGACTCGGTTTGAGAGTGCCAATTTCACCGCCACATCAGCACTTGCGTATCACCTCTGTTCCTTCCATCCCTTCCGCTAAATAGGTTCCACCGAGACTTTAACTCGGCTTGCTGGATTCAGAGTCCAGAGTGCTTACCATTACACCATGGAACCTTGGCGTCGGTCACCTTTTAACACCGAGCAGCAGAGAGTTAAGTTATTCAGCCTAGAAGCGCGATAGCAAGGAGCAAGTGAAGAGAAGCCTTTGCTTTTCAAGCCCATATTTTCCCGATTCCGACTCGGTTTGAGAGTGCCAATTTCACCGCCACAGTAGCAGTTGCACATCACCTCTGTTTTTTAACTCCTTTCGGCTAAAAAGGTCCCAGCGAGATTTGAACTCGGATCACTGGATTCAAAGTCCAGAGTGCTAACCATTACACCATGGAACCTTGGCGTAGGTCACCTTTTAACACCGAGCACCAGAGAGTTAAGTCATTCAGCCTAGAAGCGCGATAGCAAGGAGCAAGTGAAGCGAAGCCTTTGCTTTTCAAGCCCATGTTTTCCCGATTCCGACTCGGCTTGAGAGTGCCAATTTCGCCGCCACAGTAGCAGTTGCACATCACCTCTGTTTTTTAACTCCTTTCCGCTAAAAAGGTCCCACCGAGATTTGAACTCGGATCACTGGATTCAAAGTCCAGAGTGCTAACCATTACACCATGGAACCTTGGCGTCGGTCACCTTTTAACACCGAGCAGCAGAGAGTTAAGTCATTCAGCCTAGAAGCGCGATAGCAAGGAGCAAGTGAAGCGAAGCCTTTGCTTTTCAAGCCCATGTTTTCCCGATTCCGACTCGGTTTGAGAGTGCCAATTTCACCGCCACAGTAGCATTTGCACATCACCTCTGTTTTTTAACTCCTTTCCGCTAAAATGGTCCCACCGAGATTTGAACTCTGATCACTGGATTCAAAGTCCAGAGTGCTAACCATTACACCATGGAACCTTGGCGTCGATCACCTTTTAACACCGAGCAGCAGAGAGTAAAGTCATTCAGCCTAGAAGCGCGATAGCAAGGAGCAAGTGAAGCGAAGCCTTTGCTTTTCAAGCCCATGTTTTCCCGATTCCGACTCGGTTTGAGAGTGCCAATTTCACCGCCACAGTAGCAGTTGCACATCACCTCTGTTTTTTAACTCCTTTCCGCTAAAATGGTCCCACCGAGACTTTAACTCGGCTTGCTGGATTCAGAGTCCAGAGTGCTTACCATTACACCATGGAACCTTGGCGTCGGTCACCTTTTAACACCGAGCAGCAGAGAGTTAAGTTATTCAGCCTAGAAGCGCGATAGCAAGGAGCAAGTGAAGCGAAGCCTTTGCTTTTCAAGCCCATATTTTCCCGATTCCGACTCGGTTTGAGAGTGCCAATTTCACCGCCACAGTAGCAGTTGCACATCACCTCTGTTTTTTAACTCCTTTCCGCTAAAAAGGTCCCACCGACATTTGAACTCGGATCACTGGATTCAAAGTCCAGAGTGCTAACCATTACACCATGGCACCAACACGCCCTGACACCTGGCCGTCTGAGAGGCAGATGTCGATAAGGCTATGCGGAATAAGGAAGAGAGGAGGTGGCGTTTGGTGACTGGACCCCCTCGACCAAAAGACACTGACACAGTTCCTCTGCCGAAACCCAGGATTGAAGCAGGGACCTTCAGATCTTCAGTCTAACGCTCTCCCAACTGAGCTATTTCGGCCATGTTCACAAGACCATTTGCCAGCAGAGATTTCTGTGAGACCGGCCGTCACTTTCGGGACCTCTAGCACCCAAAGCGAGAATCATACCCCTAGACTAATGAGCCAACACAAAAGTCCTTCCTGCTGCTTCATGGCCGCAAACATTTCCACTCGCATGGCATAAAGCGCGATATTTGAATTAAATTACAACTGAATGGTAGCCAGTGCAAAGTTGCCATTACAGAGGAAATACGGTCTCTCTTCTTTGTGGCCATTGGAACTCGCGCTGCAGCACCTGCACACATGCTAGGGATCTATTCTTGCCTTTGTCTTTGAGAGCGATGGACACCTTCTGCTGCATCGTCAAGGGGAATAAGCTCAAATGGCAGAGCGCTTGCTTAGCATGCGAGAGGTAGCGGGATCGATGCCGCATTCTCCACGTGCTGTTTTGCCCTTTTGGGCTACCTTGAAGGGTGACTCCCTAGATGAGCTTTTGAGGCTCACTGCTGGCGAAAAGTTTTTTCGGACGAGGCCCTGCACACATTACTGGCAAAAGCAGGTCCCAACGAGATTTTAACTCGCATCGCCAGATTCTGAGTTGTAACCATTACTCCGTGGAACCTTGGCGTGGGTCACCTTTTCCCACCGAGCAGCAGAGAGTAAAGTCTTTCAGCCTACAAGCGCGATAGCAAGGAGCAAGTGAAGCCTTTGCTTTTCAAACTCATGTTTCACAGATTCTGACTCGGTTTGAGAGTGCCAATTTCACCGCCACATCAGCACTTGCGTATCACCTCTCTTCCTTCCATCCCTTCCGCTAAATAGGTTCCACCGAGACCTTAACTCGGCTTGCTGGATTAAGAGTCCAGAGTGCTTACCATTACACCATGGAACCTTGGCGTCGGTCACCTTTTAACACCGAGCAGCAGAGAGTTAAGTTATTCAGCCTAGAAGCGCGATAGCAAGGAGCAAGTTAAGCGAAGCCTTTGCTTTTCAAGCCCATATTTTCCCGATTCCGACTCGGTTTGAGAGTGCCAATTTCACCGCCACAGTAGCAGTTGCACATCACCTCTGTTTTTTAACTCCTTTCGGCTAAAAAGGTCCCACTGAGATTTGAACTCGGATCACTGGATTCAAAGTCCAGAGTGCTAACCATTACACCATGGAACCTTGGCGTAGGTCACCTTTTAACACCGAGCACCAGAGAGTTAAGTCATTCAGCCTAGAAGCGCGATAGCAAGGAGCAAGTGAAGCGAAGCCTTTGCTTTTCAAGCCCATGTTTTCCCGATTCCGACTCGGTTTGAGAGTGCCAATTTCGCCGCCACAGTAGCAGTTGCACATCACCTCTGTTTTTTAACTCCTTTCCGCTAAAAAGGTCCCACCGAGATTTGAACTCGGATCACTGGATTCAAAGTCCAGAGTGCTAACCATTACACCATGGCACCAACACGCCCTCACACCTGGCCGTCTGAGAGGCAGATGTCGATAAGACTAGGCGGAATAAGGAAGAGAGGAGGTGGCGTTTGGTGACTGGACCCCCTCGACCAAAAGACACTGACACAGTTCCTCTGCCGAAACCCAGGATTGAACCAGGGACCTTCAGATCTTCAGTCTAACGCTCTCCCAACTGAGCTATTTCGGCCATGTTCACAAGACCATTTGCCAGCAGAGATTTCTGTGAGACCGGCCGTCACTTTCGGGACCTCTCGCACCCAAAGCGAGAATCATACCCCTAGACTAATGAGCCAACACAAAAGTCCTTCCTGCTGCTTCATGGCCGCAAACATTTCCACTCGCATGGCATAAAGCGCGATATTTGAATTAAATCTACAACTGAATGGTAGCCAGTGCAAAGTTGCCGTGCTGTTTTCCCCTTTTGGGCTCCCTTGAAGGGTGACTCCCTAGATGAGCTTTTGAGGCTCACTGCTGGCGAAAAGTTTTTTCGGACGAGGCCCTGCACACATTACTGGCAAAAGCAGGTCCCAACGAGATTTTAACTCGCATCGCCAGATTCTGAGTTGTAACCATTACTCCGTGGAACCTTGGCGTGGGTCACCTTTTCCCACCGAGCAGCAGAGAGTAAAGTCTTTCAGCCTACAAGCGCGATAGCAAGGATCAAGTGAAGCCTTTGCTTTTCAAACTCATGTTTCACAGATTCTGACTCGGTTTGAGAGTGCCAATTTCACCGCCACATCAGCACTTGCGTATCACCTCTCTTCCTTCCATCCCTTCCGCTAAATAGGTTCCACCGAGACTTTAACTCGGCTTGCTGGATTCAGAGTCCAGAGTGCTTACCATTACACCATGGAACCTTGGCGTCGGTCACCTTTTAACACCGAGCAGCAGAGAGTTAAGTTATTCAGCCTAGAAGCGCGATAGCAAGGAGCAAGTGAAGCGAAGCCTTTGCTTTTCAAGCCCATATTTTCCCGATTCCGACTCGGTTTGAGAGTGCCAATTTCACCGCCACAGTAGCAGTTGCACATCACCTCTGTTTTTTAACTCCTTTCGGCTAAAAAGGTCCCACCGAGATTTGAACTCGGATCACTGGATTCAAAGTCCAGAGTGCTAACCATTACACCATGGAACCTTGGCGTAGGTCACCTTTTAACACCGAGAACCAGAGAGTTAAGTCATTCAGCCTAGAAGCGTGATAGCAAGGAGCAAGTGAAGCGAAGCCTTTGCTTTTCAAGCCCATGTTTTCCCGATTCCGACTCGGTTTGAGAGTGCCAATTTCGCCGCCACAGTAGCAGTTGCACATCACCTCTGTTTTTTAACTCCTTTCCGCTAAAAAGGTCCCACCGATATTTGAACTCGGATCACTGGATTCAAAGTCCAGAGTGCTAACCATTACACCATGGCACCAACACACCCTGACACCTGGCCGTTTGAGAGGCAGATGTCGATAAGGCTAGGCGGAATAAGGAAGAGAGGAGGTGGCGTTTGGTGACTGGACCCCCTCGACCAAAAGACACTGACACAGTTCCTCTGCCGAAACCCAGGATTGAACAAGGGACCTTCAGATCTTCAGTCTAACGCTCTCCCAACTGAGCTATTTCAGCCATGTTCACAAGACCATTTGCCAGCAGAGATTTCTGTGAGACCGGCCGTCACTTTCGGGACCTCTAGCACCCAAAGCGAGAATCATACCCCTAGACTAATGAGCCAACACAAAAGTCCTTCCTGCTGCTTCATGGCCGCAAACATTTCCACTCGCATGGCATAAAGCGCGATATTTGAATTAAATCTACAACTGAATGGTAGCCAGTGCAAAGTTGCCATTACAGAGGAAATACGGTCTCTCTTCTTTGTGGCCATTGGAACTCGCGCTGCAGCACCTGCACACATGCTAGGGATCTATTCTTGCCTTTGTCTTTGAGAGCGATGGACACCGTCTGCTGCACCGTCAAGGGGAATAAGCTCAAATGGCAGAGCGCTTGCTTAGCATGCGAGAGGTAGCGGGATCGATGCCGCATTCTCCACGTGCTGTTTTGCCCTTTTGGGCTCCCTTGAAGGGTGACTCCCTATATGAGCTTTTGAGGCTCACTGCTGGCGAAAAGTTTTTTCGGACGAGGCCCTGCACACATTACTGGCAAAAGCAGGTCCCAACGAGATTTTAACTCGCATCGCCAGATTCTGAGTTGTAACCATTACTCCGTGGAACCTTGGCGTGGGTCACCTTTTCCCACCGAGCAGCAGAGAGTAAAGTCTTTCAGCCTACAAGCGCGATAGCAAGGAGCAAGTGAAGCCTTTACTTTTCAAACTCATGTTTCACAGATTCTGACTCGGTTTGAGAGTGCCAATTTCACTGCCACATCAGCACTTGCGTATCACCTCTTTTCCTTCCATCCCTTCCGCTAAATAGGTTCCACCGACACTTTACCTCGGCTTGCTGGATTCAGAGTCCAGAGTGCTTACCATTACACCATGGAACCTTGGCGTCGGTCACCTTTTAACACCGAGCAGCAGAGAGTTAAGTTATTCAGCCTAGAAGCGAGATAGCAAGGAGCAAGTGAAGCGAAGCCTTTGCTTTTCAAGCCCATGTTTTCCCGATTCCGACTCGGTTTGAGAGTGCCAATTTCACCGCCACAGTAGCAGTTGCACATCACCTCTGTTTTTTAACTCCTTTCCGCTAAAAAGGTCCCACCAAGATTTGAACTCGGATCACTGGATTCAAAGTCCAGAGTGCTAACCATTACACCATGGAACCAACACGCCATGACACCTGGACGTCTGAGAGGCAGATGTCGATAAGGCTAGGCGGAATAAGGAAGAGAGAAGGTGGCATTTGGTGACTGGACCCCATCGACCAAAAGACACGGACACGGTTCCTCTGCCTAATCCCGGGATTGAACCATGGAACTTCAGATCTTCAATCTAACCCTCTCCCAACTAAGCTAACCAAGTTCACGATAGGTTTAGCCAGCAGAGATTTCTGGGACACCGGCCGTCACTTTCTAGACGGGCAGAGCTGAAGGTCCCAGAGAGAAAAAGAGTGGCCCCTACCGTGATCGAACGCAACTTCGGCGTTATTACCCAAAGCGAGAATCATACCCCTAGACCAACGAGCCAACACAAAAGTCCTTCCTGCTGCTTCATGGCTGCAAACATTTCCACTCGCATGGCATAAAGTGCGATATTTGAATTAAATCTACAACTGAATGGTAGCCAGTGCAAAGTTGCCAGCACAGAGGAAATACGGTCTCTCTTCTTTGTGGCCATTGGAACTCGCGCTGCAGCACCTGCACACATGCTAAGGATCTATCCTCGCCTTTTTCTTTGAGAGCGATGGACAACTTCTGCTGCACCGTCGAGGGGAGTTAGCTCAAATGGTAGAGTGCTTGCTTAGCATGCGAGAGGTAGTGGGATAGATGCCTGCATTCTCCACGTGCTGTATTGCCCTTTTGCGCTCCCTTCAAGGGTCACTCCCTAGATGAGCTTTTGAGGCTCACTGCTGGCGAAATTTTTTTTTCGAACAAGGCCCTGCACACATTCCTGGCAAACGCAGGTCCCACCGAGATTTTAACTCGCATCGCCAGATTCTGAGTTCTAACCATTACTCCGTGGAACCTTGGCGTGGGTCACCTTTTCCCACCGAGCAGCAGAGAGTAAAGTCTTTCAGCCTACAAGCGCGATAGCAAGGAGCAAGTGAAGCCTTTGCTTTTCAAACTCATGTTTCACAGATTCCGACTCGGTTTGAGAGTGCCAATTTCACCGCCACATCAGCACTTGCGCATCACCTCTGTTCCTTCCATCCCTTCAGCTGAAAAGGTTCCACCGAGATTTGAACTGAGGAGGTGGCGTTTGGTGACTGGACCCCCTCGACCAAAAGACAATGACAGAGTTCCTCTGACGAAACCCGGGATTGAACCAGGGACCTTCAGATCTTCAGTCTAACGCCCTCCCAACTGAGCTATTTCGCCCAAGTTCACAAGAGGTTTAGCCAGCAGAGATTTCTGCGAGATCGGCCGTCACTTTCGGGACCTCTCGCACCCAAAGCGAGAATCATACCCCTAGACCAATGAGCCAACACAAAAGTCCTTCCTGCTGCTTCATGGCCGCAAACATTTCCACTCGCATGGCATAAAGCGCGATATTTGAATTAAATCTTGTTGTAGAAATTTTAATAGTCATTTATTCCCAACAGATATCATAAGGGATTGAACCTATTCAATGTGTAAAAGTATATGTGTGTACGTGCTTGTGCGTGACGTTTCAGGAATATATGGGACAGGACCTCTTGACCTTAGGAATGGTCAAGATTTGGCTAGTTTATTTCAGGGCCAGGTTGTGTCTTTAGTAGAAACTGAACAGCAGTGGGGACCTTATCTGAGTGGGTGAAAGGGTAACTGCTGTGAGGAGGAACCTTGAAAAGAGTATAAAGGCTGTCTCATGTCTTCCTGGTGGGCGTCACTCACTTCACAGGGTAACTGCTGTGTTGGCGACTGGGCCTATTCTTGCAAGAATAAATACTTTTCTTTTTTATTAATTTGACTCTGAGTGTCTCTTACGCAGTGATGATGTTTAACAGAAGTTTTGCCACAACAATTTGGTGTCAGAAGAGTGGGATTCCTTGGAAGTGCCTTCTAGGAGAAACTCCACTGGAGTCAAATGAGAACGAACCCGTGGCAATCCAAGACATCTCTGGTAAGAGACGGCTAAAATATATTTCTTTTGGGCTAAAATGTTTTTCAGTTGTGGGTAAAACCATAGTGGCTGGGTCTGTTCGTTTCTGTGGTGTAGGTCAAGAGCACCGGTACAATAGGGCTAACTGTGCGAAGTGCGTATTTGCAAAACACATCATGGGGTTGCGATTTTGCAAATCGAGGAATCTTCGTACAGCAGTTTATTGGGGGTCGGTTGAGACTTACGGGCGGGTCAAGGGTTAATACAGTGGGGCTAACTGCGTGAGGTGCGTATTTGCAAAACACGTCACGGGGGTAGCGATTTTGCAAATCGAGGGATCCTCACGTAGCAGTTTACTGGGAGTTAATCGATTCGCCAGGAAAAGCACTGGGTGCGCCCTGTCTGGTCTTGGGTTAAGGGATCAGATCTGGTGGAGACGTCCAACAGATTATTAGACGCAGCGTCGAATCTGAGAAATCCACAGAGTAACAGAAACAGCCAGTATGGGAAAATCTCAGAGCAAGCTTGCCAAATTTGACACACCGGTTTTCTATCAAATGAGGAAATATTATGAGGGAAAATGTATGTTAGACATTGAAAAACTGAGAAAATACCATGATTTCCTCAGGGAGGGAAACAGTTGAACCGGGCAGTGAGAAACAAAGAGTTATGGCTGTGTTCAAACGTGTGTAAGCAATGTGGACAAACAATGGATTGTTGTCTTAAAGGGGAAGATAAAAAATAAAAATAAAAGTCGAACTGCAGAGAGAAATAAGGTTTTTACTTCTTCATCCAGTAAATGGATGCATGACATTAGATGTCTATAGAACTTAAATGTATATGTTAAGGATTGAAGTAGCAAGCAGCAGCAATAAGGCTTTCTGTGTGAAATAGAGTGATAGAGTGATAGAAATAGAGTGGAACTGTAAGTGAGAAACTTGATGGAAGAGCGAAGTGAAGGGAAAACAAGAAGGTTGGTGTGTGAGATATGTGTGTGGGGATTGTAGTTAAGCAATCATGTACTGGTTAGATAATGAAGGAACTGGTATGTAGAGAAAAGAAAGGAGAGGATACAGAAGGAACTGGCATGTAGGGAAAGATTGAGAAGAAATATAGTGGAAACCTATATGTGATGAAAATAAAATGTCTGACAGAATTTATGGTAATTATAGTTTTACAAAAAACGAATGCATATAGCCTGGTATTTATGATTGTAGACGATGTCTGTATTTAATATCTGAGGAGTGACTGAGGGTCCAGCTCCCTTCAAGGGTCACTCCCTAGATGAGCTTTTGAGGCTCACTGCTGGTGAAAAGTTTTTTCGGACGAGGCCCTGCACACATTACTGGCAAAAGCAGGTCCCACCGAGATTTTAACTCGCATCGCCAGATTCTGAGTTCTAACCATTACTCCGTGGAACCTTGGCGTTGGTCACCTTTTCCAACCGAGCAGCAGAGAGTAAAGTCTTTCAGCCTACAAGCGCAATAGCAAGGAGCAAGTGAAGCGAAGCCTTTGCTTTTCAAGCCCATGTTTTCCCGATTCCGACTCGGTTAGAGAGTGCCAATTTCACCGCCACAGTAGCAGTTGCACATCACCTCTATTTTTTAACTCCTTTCCGCTAAAAAGCTCCCACCAAGATTCGAACTCGGATCACTGGATTCAAAGTCCAGAGTGCTAACCATTACACCATGGAACCAACACGCCCTGACACCTGGACGTCTGAGAGGCAGATGTCGATAAGGCTAGGCGGAATAAGGAAGAGAGAAGGTGGCATTTGGTGACTGGACCCCCTCGACCAAAAGACACGGACACGGTTCCTCTGCCTAATCCCGGGATTGAACCATGGAACTTCAGATCTTCAATCTAACGCTCTCCCAACTAAGCTAACCAAGTTCACGAGACGTTTAGCCAGCAGAGATTTCTGGGACACCAGCCGTCACTTTCTAGAGGGGCAGAGCTGAAGGTCCCAGAGAGAAAAAGAGTGGCCCCTACGGTGATCGAACCCACAACCTCGGCGTTATTACCCAAAGCGAGAATCATACCCCTAGACCAACGAGCCAACACAAAAGTCCTTCCTTCTGTTTCATGGCCGCAAACATTTCCACTCGCATGGCATAAAGTGCGATATTTGAATTAAATCTACAACTGAATGGTAGCCAGTGCAATGTTGCCATTACAGAGGAAATACGGTCTCTCTTCTTTGTGGCCATTGGAACTCGCGCTGCAGCACCTGCACGCATGCTAGGGATCTATCCTTGCCTTTGTCTTTGAGAGCGATGGACTCCTTCTACTGTACCATCGGTCACCTTATAACACCGAGCAGCAGAGAGTTAAGTCATTCAGCCTAGAAGCGCGATGGAAAGGAGCAAGTGAAGCGAAGCCTTTGCTTTTCAAGCCCATGTTTTCCCGATTTCGACTCGGTTTGAGAGTGCCAATTTCACCGCCACAGTAGCAGTTGCACATCACCTCTGTTTTTTAACTCCTTTCCGCTAAAAAGGTCCCACCGAGATTTGAACTCGGATCACTGGATTCAAAGTCCAGAGTGCTAACCATTACACCATGGAACCAACACACCCTGACACCTGGCCGTCTGAGAGGCAGATGTCGATAAGGCTAGGCGGAATAAGGAAGAGGCGTTTGGTGATTGGACCCCCTCGATCGAAAGACACGGTTCCTGTGCCGAAACCCGGGATTGAACAAGGGACCTTCAGATCTTTAGTCTAACGCTCTCCCAACTGAGCTATTTCGGCCAAGTTCACAAGAAGTTTAGCCAGCAGGGATTTCTGGGAGACCGGCCGTCACTTTCTAGACGGGCAGAGCTGAAGGTCCCAGAGAGAAAAAGAGTGGCCCGTACAGGGATCGAACCCGAGAGTTAAGTCATTCAGCCTAGAAGCGCAATAGCAAGGAGCAAGTGAAGCGAAGCCTTTGCTTTTCAAGCCCATGTTTCCCCGATTCCGACTTGGTTTGAGAGTGCCAATTTCACCGCCACAGTAGCAGTTGCACATCACCTCTGTTTTTTAACTCCTTTCCGCTAAAAAGGTCCCACCGAGATTTGAACTCGGATCACTGGATTCAAAGTCCAGAGTGCTAACCATTACACCATGGAACCAACACACCCTGACACCTGGCCGTCTGAGAGGCAGATGTCGATAAGGCTAGGCGGAATAAGGAAGAGGCGTTAGGTGATTGGACCCCCTCGATTGAAAGACACGGTTCCTCTGCCGAAACCCGGGATTGAACAAGGGACCTTCAGATCTTTAGTCTAACGCTCTCCCAACTGAGCTATTTCGGCCAAGTTCACAAGAAGTTTAGCCAGCAGGGATTTCTGGGAGACCGGCCGTCACTTTCTAGACGGGCAGAGCTGAAGGTCCCAGAGAGAAAAAGAGTGGCCCGTACAGGGATCGAACCCGAGAGTTAAGTCATTCAGCCTAGAAGCGCAATAGCAAGGAGCAAGTGAAGCGAAGCCTTTGCTTTTCAAGCCCATGTTTCCCCGATTCCGACTTGGTTTGAGAGTGCCAATTTCACCGCCACAGTAGCAGTTGCACATCACCTCTGTTTTTTAACTCATTTCCGCTAAAAAGGTCCCACCGAGATTTGAACTCAGATCTCTGGATTCAAAGTCCAGAGTGCTAACCATTACACCATGGAACCTTGGCTTCGGTCACCTTTTAACACCGAGCAGCAGAGAGTTAAGTCATTCAGCCTAGAAGCGCAATAGCAAGGAGCAAGTGAAGCCTTTGCTTTTCAAGCCCATGTTTTCCCGGTTCCGACTCGGTTTGAGAGTGCCAATTTCACCGCCACAGTAGCAGTTGCACATCACATGTGTTTTTTAACTCCTTTCCGCTATAAAGGTGCCAACGAGATTTGAACTCGGATCACTGGATTCAAAGTCCAGAGTGCTAACCATTACACCATGGTACCAACACGCCCTGACACCTGGCCGTCTGAGAGGCAGATGTCGATAAGTCTAGGCGGAATAAGGAAGAGAGGAGGTGGCATTTGGTGACTGGACCCCCTCGACCAAAAGACACTGACACAGTTCCTCTGCCGAAACCCAGGATTGAACCAGGGACCTTCAGAACTTCAGTCTTACGCTCTCCCAACTGAGCTATTTGGGCCAAGTTCACGAGAAGTTTAGCCAGCAGAGATTTCTGGGAGACCGGCCGTCACTTTCGGGACCTCTCGCACCCAAAGCGAGAATCATACCCCTAGACCAACGAGCCAACACAAAAGTCCTTCCTGCTGCTTCATGGCTGCAAACATTTCCACTCGCATGGCATAAAGCACGATATTTGAATCAAATCTACAACTGAATGGTAGCCAGTGCAAAGTTGCCAGCACAGAGGAAATACGGTCTCTCTTCTTTGTGGCCATTGGAACTCGCGCTGCAGCACCTGCTCACATGCTAGGGATCTATCCTCGCCTTTGTCTTTGAGAGCGATGGAAACCTCCTGCTGCACCGTCGAGGGGAATTAGCTCAAATGGTAGAGCGCTCGCTGCGCAAAAGAAGGGGTCCAATCTTTGCGCCCCGCAGGCAAGCGAAAAGGACGCAGAAAACGCGAAAAAACGCACAAATTTGCCCTGCAACAATATTTGGGCTATATTCCTGTACGTTATGGAAGAGTTTTAGTTACATGTGAAACAAGTCACACACCGCGGGCTGGGCTCGAACCCGTGTTCTGCGAGACTAGTGTGTGATCAACTGCGCATGCGCCTTCATTTGGTTATCAATGTGACATATCATTTTGATTGATTGACATATTGATTGCTATTAATTGTGTATATTATTTTAAAAAAAGCATATTACATGTTTATGGTTTAATAAAACTAATACAAATGTTTATTCAAATATGTGTTTTTTGTGTGTGGGATTGATTGATGTGATTTATCTGATTTATTTTAGGACACTTCAAATGTTTTATACACACAAATGCTCACAAATATCGAAATGTAATTTTTTTATTAAAATGAATACACACAAATATTGAAATAAGTACACACACACACATAATAAATATATGGACATACACACAATATATGTGTTATATACAATGTATACTCTATGAAAGAGTGGGTGGGCCCATGTACAGTTTGCACATTGCAGTCCCAAGGCAATTAAAAGCAGCACAATGAATAAGAGTGTGAACAGTATTTATTTACTAAAACTACAAGATATTAATGAACAACAATAAACAACTAACAATGTAGAAATAGAATAGAACATAACTGTATTTACACATAAATATTTATTTACAGGTATTTACAAACAATCTTTTTTCTGTGTTGGAAGATTTTTATTATGGAGGTGGCTGTCCAGGTTTTTTCTGCTGGCGCTGTTCTACCAGCCACTCCTCTAAAGATTTGCCACCAGAGACACTGGGGCAAAACGTGGCACTGCCGAAGCGGCTGTGGCCGAACTCCTTGGTTTTGGGCTTGCCACACTTAGAGCATTTGTTATATGCCACTTCACGGACATATTTCCTTTTGTGGGCTCCACTGGCCTCCTCTTCTGCCCTGCGTCGTCTGTTCCTCTGAGTGAAGCGGGACACAGACACCGGGGCAGTCGGAGCAGGAGCCTCTCGCACGTCGGGAAACACTGGAGTTGGAGCCAGGAGAGGAGCAGCTGAAGCGCCACCTGCACCAGCTGCCAGCAGCGTGGGCGCAGTGTTCAATAAAATGAACTGGGGCAGTGGCACAGGAACTGGGGGAGGAGTAGGAGCTGCTGGGGTAATTGGCCTAACAATTGCAGCACTGGCAGGTCGTCTGCCCGGCCGTAGCTTAGGAGCCTGTCCCGCTCTGTTAGGAGGAAGGACAAACTCGTGCCGGGCCCCTGATGTGGAGGGAGCCTCATCCAGCTTTTCCCGCGGAGCAGGAAGCTGTGAGCTGGCCACAGCGATGCGGTCTTCTGCAGCAAGGCCCTGGGTAAGGACAGTCACTTCCTGGGTGTTCTCCCTTCGATTAAACCTGCAATCAAAAAATGTATTCATAATAAATAAATAACTGCTATCCCTTTCTTTCAAATGACAATGTAAAACCATGCTTACCACTGAGTGAGAGTCCTCTGATTCAGCATAAACAGCTGAAGTGACGTGGCCTCCATCAGAGTTTGGCAGTTCAGCACCAGGTCTCGGATGTGGTGGTAATCCGTGAGCACCTTAGTCCAACGAGGAAGACGGACTCCATCCTTCTTAGTTGGGGACTTGTGAAGTGCACACAGTTTGATACACATGGCCTCAACTAAGCGACTGGTGCTGGGCCACTGAGCTGGCCCCCCAGGATGACCAATCAGGCACCTCTTCACACTGTCCACACCCGGTGTCACTTCTGTGTTTTTCGGAGCCTTGAAGCGTCCGTGGGTCAGTTTGGGCTGGTGTCTGGGCTGATAGTGGATCTTCCTCTTGTCCCCATCAGGAAGAGCAGTCCACAGACGGATGACCTCTGTGACCTGCTGCTCGTCCAGGTAGAGTGCCTGACGGAGGGACACCAGGTACTCAGCCAGATCCTGCACCTTATCCCAGCCTGCAACGCCATCGGGTCCAAGAACAGGAGCCTGCAGGAAAGTATTACAATAACAATACACAGCATATTAAATGTCAGAGTGTAAAAGCAAATAGAAACTAATAATGAGAAGCTTACTTACAGGAGCCTGGCCTGCAACACTGGACCCAGTTGATGTTGCAGGAGCAGAGGCAGCACTTGGCTGGACAGAATGCTGTGGAGGAGACTGCAGAGGAGGCTGAGCAGGGCGCAGAGGAGGAGACTGCAGAGGAGGCTGAGCAGGGCGCAGAGGAGGAGACTGCAGAGGAGGCTGAGCAGGGCGCAGAGGAGGAGACTGCAGAGGAGGCTGAGCAGGGCGCAGAGGAGGAGACTGCAGAGGAGGCTGGGCAGGGCGCTGCAGTCCTGTGGGTGGCTGTAGTGAGGATGGTCCTGGTGCAGAGGGACAGGGGTTGAAGGCCTGGGGGCCGCTGCTGAGGACTGGGACAGGCTCAATGGGGTCATAGAGGACTGGCACTGTGAGGTCCTCAGGTTCCTCCTCAACAAAGCCTTCGTCCTGCACCCCCTCATCAGTCATCTGCTCCACCAGCCGATCCTCCTCTTCTGGGTTATCCATAACAGTCAGGGATTTCCCAGACTGACTGTACAGATACTCCATACCCAGCAGCTCCCCTGCAAAAGAACACAGATACAAAGCACATTCACATTATTAATGCTGTAGTGGCTTTTTGTCCATAACAAACTGAAAAAAAAAAAAACAATCAAACTTTTCAAAGTTTGATCGTTTGTAGGCTTGACGCAGTTTAACAGATCAAAAAATTAAAATAATAAACAAGAAGATAATAAGCATAAATGCAAAATAAAGCAAATTCACTTTAGCAAAAGAAAGCAAAGAAATAAGGCTATAAAGGGTCAAATTAAGCCTAAATTAAACAAAGTACAAATAACTCCAACAATAGTTGAATTATTTGAAATACAATATAAAAAATGTACACTCAAACAGTCATACACCTGTATAATGTCTAATCTTTTGTTTGAGTTAACATGAATAATTCTCACCTGTGTAAGCCCCTGGAGGCTGGTAGCGATCATCCAGGGACATCTTCAGCACTTTGCGGCTGAGCCGGTCCATTGCCTCCCTCTCAATGCTACTGTAGGTCCTCAGGTCAGTCTTTCCCCTCACTGCTTCATCCATCCGGTCCTGGTTCCAGCGCATCAGGCCTTCCAGGAGATAGGCCTGAAAATGCGCATCACTGGCACTGGTCCTTACAGGTCAAATAAAGTCAAATATATGTTATCATTGTATTCAGTATGGCAGAATAGGTTATAAAAGTTTAAAGTTTTTTGCAGGTTATAAAAGTTATAACCTACCTGGGATGAAGCGATTTAAATGGAGGTGGAAAGACTCCAAGGAGGTGGAGCCACGAGCACAGCGATAGCAGCTGAGCTCCACACCACCCTTCTTCAGTGTGTCTGTCTTCTGGTACAGAGGGAAGCCCTCTGGGTCCTGAATACAGGCGATGTGCCTCTGCTGGTCTATCCAGACCTGTTGGATTCGCTCGTGGTCCAGCAGTGGTACACCCAGAGTGTCCCTCCCCTTCTCACTGTCCATCTCATCAATGAGTGCCTTGATCCTCCAGGTGGTCTCCTCCACTCCTCTGGTCCGCTTGCGACAGTGCAGTGCCAACTCCTTCCTGGTGATCAGCTTATCCAGAGCCTTCTCTGAGACTGGACCAGCTCCTCTGGCCTGTAACTCCCCCTGTTTGGCCAACCGTAGAGCAGCGACATCATCTGGATCCAGCTCAAAGATGCACCTGGAAAGCCGAGCCATGAAGGTGCCGTAGAGCTGATGAGCCTCCGTGATGACACCTGCTGCGAAGCGCCGCATGAAGTGCCAAATGTCTAGGCGCACTTGGAGCTCATCCCACTCTATGAACATGGCTCTGACCTGCGACTGTCTGTGCGCGTGTGGGCTGCAGCAGTCTCTGTCCACATACATGACGGCGGGTGGTGCCACTCCCGCCTCCCTGTACCTCTTCATGAGACCCACCGCCATGGGCCACAATCCATGCCCCTCTGCCGCTGTGAGGACTGACACCAACACCTGGCCGTGTTCATTGCCTATATTAGTGCACCAACCAGCAGTGTTGGCAGCAGCGCCGGCCAGTTTTTTGGTGACCTATGTAAAAAAAAAAACAGTAGAATAAACAAATGTCAGAAAAATTTAAGATAATAACAATTATTATTACTCAAACTTGACTTTTTATACCTTTTTGGTGGAGTCCATCTTGAGGACAGAGCCAAAGACTGAGGTTATTTTGGCCTTGACCTCAGGTAGCCGCAAGAGGACGTCCCTGGCATACACAGACTACAGCCACTTGGGTTTGGGGATGGGTGGGAGGGGCGGGGGCGCAGAAAAGAGTGGAGGCTCAAAGATGGAGGAGTCTGTGAAGGGCTCAGAGTTAGTGAGGTACTCCAGCGTCCGCTGTGACCACGCTGAGGTGTGTTGCTCCTGCAGCTTTTTGTGAAGCTGTGTGACACTGTTGCCCCGGGTCCTCTCCCGCATCATTATGACTACACGGTAGTCACACGAGTACCTACGGACAGTCAAATAATTCTGTTCAGTGCCACATCTTATTATTTCAATGTTAATATCAGTAAATCAATGTATTTGATTATATACAGTACAACAAATTACAGTGCATTGCTCTAAATATGAATGTGTTCTACCTGTATGTCAGAATGGCGGGGAATTTTCTGCGGTGTCCCATGTCGAGCTGTCCCAGGATGTCTTCAGACCAGGCTGGATACTTCTTCTTGCACCCTTTGCACTCCAGATACTCTGTGGCCATGTCATACCACCCGTCTATGTCCAGGACCTTGCGCACAGTGCGATAAAGGCCAGCAGCTGTCGGCTTGTGGTTATTGCAGGCTGGCTGGACACAGACAAGTGGAATGGACCACATCTTCAGCGGCATCCAGAGGAACAGAGGGCGGCAGAAGAAGATATCAGGAGAAGTAGGGGGCTGGGTGAAGACGGTCGGGGGCTGGGGAGGGTACCACCAGAAGTTGGGATGTGGTGTCAGCTCAGGCTTCCCTGTTTTTATGTTGGCCCTGAACAGAGTCTTCCTGATCCAGTCCTGCTGGAAAGATGGGAGTTGCTCTTTCCAGTGGACAGGAAGCTCTGCAGGCGACTGGGATGCCTGGCCAGGGGTCCACAATGCTGGAGGAGCAGGATAAGGGGCAGGAGCAGGGGCAGTAGCACGAGCCGGGGCAGGAGCAGGGCCTCTCGAGCCTGCAGTGGCTGGAGCGTAAAAAAACACAACAAAATTATCTTATTGTTTTAGACTTTCACTGCATGACTTTCTCAGATCTGCTGGACAGCTACTGCGATTACAAGGTTTACTGCAAAGCATGTATGATTAGTAGAGAGACGACATGATGATGAAAAGATGAAAGGAAGCAATGAAAATCATCCTGTTTTTCATCCAAGCACCATTAGAAGAAATACAAGAAGAAAAAAAGATGGGATCAGCCAAGTGTGAAGCGAAGCAGACCAAACACTAAAACAGCCACTTATTCCAAGGGGAGTGGGGGAAGTGTGAGATGACAAGAATGAGCTTTAGTCAGTGATTACGATAAAAAATGAAATAAAACCTTTTACATACACCTTTAAATTCTCTTTTTTCCTTTGAGGATGTTCACTCAAAGAGTGAATGTAGATTGACACCTGAGAAGTGCCATTCCTCTGTGTTGTGAAATAAAATAATAATATATGTCATTTAAAAAATACTGTTTTGTTTTATTTGTAATTGTTTGTAAAATAATGTTTAAGATTTATATACCTTGAGGAAGTTGTTCCTCAGCTTGCGAGGCTACAGTTGCCATCTCCAGGTCATCTTCCTCCTCAAAAAAATCTGTAGCAGCAGAATCTGTAAAATAACATAAAACACTAAGCACATGTCACCAACACACTTGTATGCGTTAAGTGATACTCACCACATGTAAAGAGCTGTCTCCGGGCTGCGGACTCAGACGCAGGAGGTACACGTGGTCCTGCAGCTGTTGAACACGTATTTTCGTTAGACATATATACTGCATAATATATACTGTGAGGATTTTAAAGCTTGCAAATCACTTACAGGGTTTGGCTGGAGATAAAATCATTTGTGCCAGCTGTGAAGCAGATAAATGCTTCCCCCGCACCAACAGGACCTTCATATTGGTCGCCAGCAGTGGCCTGTTCTTAGTGGCAGTAGGTGGAGGAGGAACAGACACAGTGGCAGTGGGCACAGCAGTAGTGAGGACAGATGCAGTGGGCACAGTGGTGGTGGGAACGTGGGCTGGAGCCTGCCTCTTCAGCACGTATGCTTTGAAAAGGGCCATATTGGTGTTAGGCCTGGCCTTTGCCTTCTTCAGGTAGGTGATGAGAGCCTGGGCCTCCTTGCTTGGGTCCTCATACACCTCCTTCATTGACGTACCCTTAAAATCCCCAAACTCCACCATCAGACATCCAGATTCTCCTGTCCTCTGGGCCTCCTGCAGCATGGCCTGTTTTTTCTGATACACCTCCACAGCCTCGCCTACCTCCCTGATCTGCGAGGTGTATCTGAGGAACAGGTGTTTGTTGGCCGACAGCGGGTTGTCCCTCTCCTCCTCCCCCCAAAATGCTGCTGACCAGATAGCAGGCATACCCCAGTGAGTTCTCCAGCAGCCACAGGAACCTCTGACCCTGGTGTTTCCCAAACTGGATCTTGCAGTGAGCCAGAACCAGGAACTGGTCTCCAGGATTCCCTCCATTCTGCCTCACAAAGGCAGTGGTCTCAGCCAGGACCTCCTCCTTACACCTGGCCCTCCCTGCCAACACGATCTCCCTCCTATTGGCCTCCTCAGTTGGCCCCATAAGGAGTCGACCCTCAGAGGTTCTTCGTAAAACCGGGTATGCATACATAATCTGAAAGGACATAGGCATAAACAGAACGTTACATAGCTGTCATATTCCAACTGAAAGTATTTTACTACAGCATTTCTTTTTTATGTAATTAAAGATTATAATATTATAATAATTAATGATTATTATTATTATGAGCATAAGCATTATTGTTTTTTATACAACTGTGAATAGCTTTGAATTGCCTTGTGTACAAATTGTAAATAGTGTGATGAACTTATTAATAAGAAAATAAATAACACTTCTTGGTACAATCTTGCTGGTATCATGCCATGCTTAAATCGTTTTGTTTTGTTTAGCTTTTGTGGCAGAGATTACTAAGAAACACCAAATATAACATAAAGGCGTTTATGACAATTCATAATAATATGATCATCAAACAGATCTAAAACTTAAAATGGTATATCAAATCGTTTTGGTATATCTTTTATAAGAGAATCATTTGTTGAAATAAAAAAAACTTGTTTTTGCCTATTCATGTCTTTTTAAATATGTATAACATAGTATTTAAAAAGATAACATAAATATGTATACTGTTGTATAACCTAGTATAGTATAACATATATGAATTAAACTTTTTTTAAAGGTTTTAGTAAAAATGTTTTTGTGCTCAAAATAATGTAATGAATGACATAACAACAACAACAACAACAAAAAATGGTTTGGGGAGGATATAGCTTAATTAGCGGTCGGCTAATTATCTTGACAGTAGTGACATGTTTTTTACTGTATATCATGGTAAAGTTGCATGTTCACATGTACAGAAGAAAATGTGTGCTATTACACGCTAGCTAGCTTTATTGGCATGTTTAATTGTCTAAAAACACACACTGTTTATGAGTAAATAATGATAGTTGTGAAGAATAGACTTACCTGTTGCAAAGATTGCAAAGATGACGATAATAATAGCGTTCGCCGATTGGTCAAAAGTAAGCCACAGGAGCAGAACAGGAGCAGAGCCAGGAGAAAAACGCGATTGGGCAAAAGTAAGCCACAGGAGAGAAAAGCGATTGGTCAAAAGTAAGCCACGGGAGAGAAACGCGATTGGTCAAAAGTAAGCCACAGGAGAGAAATGCGATTGGTCAAAAGTAAGCCACAGCAGAGAAACGTGATTGGCTCACGTGGGCTTACTTCGGGCTTACTTTGGCTAAATCGGTAGGATGCAGCAGGCGCAAGCGAGATCGATGCCCGCATTCTCCACGTGGCGTACCGCCCTTTTACGCTCAGTTTAAGGGGCACTCCCTAGATGAACTTTCCAGAGTGCTTACCATTACACCATGGAACCTTGGCGTGGGTTGACTTTTCCCTTTTCAGTGAGCAGCAGAGAGTTAAGTCATTCAGTCTAGAAGCGCGATAGCAAAGAGCAAGTGAAGCATTTGCTTCTTAAGCCCACGTTCCCCCGATACAACTGTTTTAGAGTGCCAGTTTCACTGCCACATCAGCAGTTGCAAATAACCTCTGTTTTTGTCAGGTGGATGGTCACTGGACCAAAAACACAGGGACGAGGTTCCTCTGCCGGGAGACCGTAACAGTGGCCCGTACGGGGATCGAACCCGCTACCTTGGCGTTATTAGCACCACGCTCTAACCAACTGAGCTAACCTGCCCTGCTCTGACTGTTACTATCCCCAATTTCTCTGAAATATCCTGGTTGCCCTAGTTTAAGCAAAGCCTAAGAAAGGGCTCGTCCGGGATTTGAACCCGGGACCTCTCGCACCCTAAGCGAGAATCTGCCCCTAGACCAACGAGCCTTCACAGACATCCTTGCTGCTGCTGCCACCTGGCCGCAAACATCTCTCGATTAACACTCTCTTTCCGGGTCGAGTACGCTGTGCGCGTTTGTGCAGCCGCTTCACACCTGGATTGTTTGTATGTTTTGGCCGTATATCGGAAATGTATTTATTTTTCATCGGAACTCTGTGTGGATTACTCCGTTTCTCACTATTGATTTCTGACCTGGACTGTTGTCACTGGCTACCTCTGCTGTCTGTTAGACGCGGAGAACGCCGTGCGTGTCTGTGCAGCTGATTTGCGCCTGGTTGGGTCACTCCATTTTTTCACTGTTGAACTCTGAACTGAACTGTTGATAAGTTTGGCATCGGGCTGCTGCGAGCTCTCTACCCTGTTAGATCTCTACCACGCTCGGCTCCTCAGATGGGTGAGTTAGCGCTCTCTTTGTCGGTTGCGCTGTTTGTTTACTGCTTACTATCTGGGTGCGTTGCCTCCTACTAAGTCTGCTGTTTTTGGTGAAGTGACGTTCAGGGTTTGGCTAATGTGGTTTTTGCTTGTGATTGGCTATCACTTTTGTCAGTATCAACAATAGACTATGGTCCATACCTAGACAATTGCCTGCCGGTCCCACCATTCAGCACTCTCTGATCTATCCCCCTGATAGTGATCAGCAACAGCATACATCTAATTTGAATCTCTTGCGTCATCAATTTGAATCACTTGAAAACAGAACCTAAAAACGGGCTCGTCCGGGATTTGACCCCAGACCTCTCGCACCATAAGCGAGAATCATACCCCTAGACCAACGAGCCCACACAGTGATCCTTGCTGCTGCTGCCGCCTGGCCGCAAACATCTCTGTTTGCATGGCTCAAAGAGCAGTATTTTATTTAAATCTACAACTAAACGGTAGGCCCCTGCAAAGTTGCCAGCACAGAGGAAATACGGTCTCTTTTCTTTTTGGCCATTGGAAACCGCGCTGCAGCAGCTGCGCACATGCTAGGGAGTGCTCCTCGCCGTTGTCTTCGAGAGGGATGGACACCTTCTCTCCACATAGTTTGAGGGGAATTAGCTCAAATGGTAGAGCTCTCGCTTAGCATGCGAGAGGTAGCGGGATCGATGCCCGCATTCTCCACGCGGCGTACCGCCCCTTTACGCTCAGTTTAAGGGGCACTCCCTAGATGAGCTTTTGAGGATCACTGCTGTCTGAAAAAGTTTTTATCGGACGAGGTCCTGCACACATTCCTGGCAAAAAGCAGGTCCCACCGAGATTTGAACTCGGATCACTGGATTCAGAGTCCAGAGTGCTAACCATTACACCATAGAACCTTGGCGTGGGCTGCCATTTCCCTTTTCAGCGAGCAGCAGAGAGTTAAGTCATTCAGTCTAGAAGCGCGATAGCAAAGAGCAAGTGAAGCATTTGCTTCTTAAGCCCACGTTCCCCCGATACGACTGTTTTAGAGTGCCAGTTTCACTCCCACATCAGCAGTTGCGAATAACCTCTGTTTTTGTCAGGTGGAATCAGGTAGACAGGAGGTGGCGTTTGGTCACCGGACCAAAAACACAGGGACTAGGTTCCTCTGCTGAAACCCAGGATTGAACCAGGGACCTTTAGATCTTCAGTCTAACGGTCTCCCAACTGAGCTATTTCGGCCAGGTCCTCCAGATATTTGGCCAGTAGAGATTTG